>CP049707.1:15663328-15743395 GCA_004148225.2 Heterodera glycines
CCACTCTTTTTCTGTCTTTGTTTGCACGAAAATACGATTTTTCAGCTGCTCTTTGCCCTCAATTGGTCTATCAAAACGACCGGTAAGATGAAAGAAAAGCAAATTGGCACACTTTTCGCCATTCAAAAAGCAATTTTTTATCCGAATTTCCAATCGGTGGTCTTTTAACTCACAATTTTGGTGGTCAAGCATTTCAAAAGCTGTAAAAACAAAAGTTTAGGCGGAAGCTGAATTTTTGGGGAAGGTCAAAATAAGAAAAGCCAAAAAAGCCGAGCTCGATTTTTTAACCTGGATTGGGAAAAAGCCAGAAAATTCCAAAATTTAAAGAATGGATTTAGACTGATTGACTCAAAAGTTATTAGAATTTTAATTTTTTTTAATGGAGGGGGGGGGGAGGTGATGTGCCGATAGGGAGAGATTGGAGAAAATTTTGAAAATTGAACAGGGATATTATAAGAATTCCATCTAAAATAAAATATTATAATATTAATTTGATTAAAACCGGGCAATAAAATTGGTTGTCTATCAAACACTGATTGAGGTTCTCTGGCTCCATGAGAATAAGTTCCACTTCTGATCATTTCTATGTCAAATCCAACAAAATTGTCAGGCCAAATCTTAGCGAATTAAAATTTATAAATTCGAATTTCAATTAAAAATGAAAAATTTACCGTTTTCGTGGGGCATTTTCCGTCAAAAAGGGCACACACAAAATTAAAAATGAAATCCAAACAATTTGCCGTGTCGTACGAGTAATTCTCACCAAACCAAAAGCGTCACCGTTTCGTGGACTTCTCCTCCCAAACCAAAAAACCCAAATTCTGCTGATAGAGAGGTGTTTGTTGTGCCCTTTTTATCGACCATAATTTATTCCGTCTCGGTCAATTTTGCAACGGCTGAAAAAATTAAAATAAAAATGGAATTTTAAAATGAAATTTTTTTTTAAATAATAAATTTTCAAAGAAGACAGAAAACAAGTGTTGAAATTAGCTTTGTCTGATCGCTGTTTGCCTCATGATTGATTTGAGTTAAATCTTTTACCAAGCTTACCATCTCCATCCCTTTTAAGTGGTTCAAGTGGAGATTAGGACGTTGGACAAGTCAGAAAAGAAGTTTTTTTCCAAAATTTTAAATAACATTTTATTAGATAGGACATTTTTGAAAAAATTAATGCGAAGATTTTTCCTTAATATTTGTTAATTTTTTTATTATGTGAAAGGCGCCTTGAAATAATTAAGGTAATTTTCGGCTACCAGACATTTGCGGACAATTTCGGGAAAAAATAAAAAAATATTCTTCAAAATAAAATTCTGAAAACGAGGAATGGAGACAGCAAAACTAAATAAAAATTTCTTTTAGGCTTTTAAAGGTATCATATTTTATTTTTACACTTGAAAGAATTAATTTCACTGGTCAGGTTGAGATGATGGTCCTTAAGTGATTAAAGAAGAGTTGATGCCCAACACCATTCGGGGAATTCGAACGTCATCTGTTGCACTCTGTCGGTTGACAGTGCTTTCTTTATTTGTAGGAAACCCAATTATTTTTTTCTATTTGATCAAATTTTTGACCTCCCCCCCAAACTTTTTAAAAGATTTAGCCTTATATATAATTCTTGTCGTGGAATTTGATACCAGCTCCCCGACTTTTTTCCCAGATAGTAGGGGAATAACCCTAGATAACTCGTTCAATTGGATAGCATTTCGAGATCCCAAAAATTTTCGGAAAGGAAAACCGAAATTCCATGGCACAAAAATTACGGGAATCTGATGTTGGAAATTGGGATTTCGTGCAGATATTGATCTTTGAATATGGACCTCCAAATTGATAAAAATGAGTACTCTGGGATTATTTTCTCTAAAATTTTATTTTAAAAAACGACAATTATTGGGTTTTTCAATAAGTAAAAATAACATTAAATGAAAAAGGCATCCGATCAAATTTTTAAAATTCAAAAATTAATTACATATGTAAAACGTAAGATTTTTTCGAAAAAAATCCTCCAAAATCACACACAAAATTTATAATTAACTGACAAATGAAGGAATAAAAATAAAGTGAAGAAAATGTATGTGGATTGTGCTATTTATATACAAAGATGGGCAATGGTCAAGAATTGGTGTCTCGACGAAAAAAAATGTTAAAAATTTCGGAGGTATTTTTTCTAGGCTTAAAAAATTCGCTGATCACGAATCTGAACTCAGATTTTGAAAATCACTGATTTTTATCTAAGATTTTTCATCAACTACTTGATTTTTTTTCGATTTTTAAATTATATTTAAAAAAAGTTTAGCAATTAATTTGGGGTTAAAAAATATTCTGATCATGAGTCTAGCTCTGATTATGCATGAATCTTCATTTTATCTAAGATTTTTCATCAAGTGTCATAAAAAAATAAACCGCAGCCAAGCGGACTCGAACCCCAGACCATCGTCTCGATTAATAATTAAATTTCAAAAAATCGTAAAAAATTGAAAACTTGACTTTTCCATACATTCAATAGCTCATTCGAAAGCTCTTTTTAGGCTCTACAACATCTGTGTGTGACTTTTAAGCCCGACTAATTTTCTTAAAATTTTGGAAAAAAATCAAGTAGTTGATGAAAAATCCTAGATAAAAATCAATGATTTTCAAAATCTGAGTTCAGATTCGTGATCAGCGCATTTTTTAAGCCTAGAAAAAATACCTCCGAGTCTGGACACCAATTCTTGACCATTGCCAAAAGATGAATCTTCCCTTATAACTTTGGGCTTTTTGGTCATTTGCCTCAAATTGCCCCTATAAAAGGGGATATTTTGGCTGACCATTGCATTTCCATTCGCTGCTTCGTCACTTCCTTTTCACTGTGAGTGCCTTCGTCCCCTTGTTAATACTGCTGATGGTGCCCGCCCCCCTTTTTTGTCATTAAGCCATTGCTGCAACTCACAAGTGCCGAGAACACCCGCCGCCGACCGACTGCTGTGTTCGTGTGTGCCACTTTTTTGTGTTTGTGCCTTCGCTGCCGAGCCGAGACGACTCTGTCCTGACGACATCCGCTGCACAAATGGCAAGGATGGACCGGCACCAGCAGATCAGGAGAGCGTCAGCGCAGTCCAAGTCCCATGCGAGTGCTGATGCGCCAGTACGAAATGCTCATCAACAACGGATTCGGTGCCTGGTTCGACAATAACAATGTGAGAGAAGCGTCCAATTGAGTCCCCCCCACACATTTTCTCTTTTTTTCAGATCTACAGATGGCGAGTGCTCATCGACGGGCCGCCGCGAACGCCTTAGTCATCCGAACGGTAAGTAAAGCAGCTGGTGCAATATTTCATCAAATCCCAGCAAAATCTTTCACCGTCCCCTTTCAGTTGACGCGAATGGCAAAGTCTGCATCAGCATTCTTCATCCGCCCGGCATTGATCCACTGGGCCATGAGCAGGCGTCCGAGCGTTGGAACAACCGTACGGCCAACTCGATTTTGCTCTCCGTGCAACAGCTGCTGGCGAAGCCGAACTTCGACAGTCCTGCCAATGTGGATGCTGCCGTAAGTGACTGAGTCGGCGCATTTGTCCATAATTTTTCGCCAAAATTTCAGATTATGTTCCGATTCAGTCCGGCATTGTACAAGCAGGAAGTGCAACTTCGCGTGCAGAGGGCCGCAGCACCGACACCGCGAGCGAGGCCGTCATCAACACCGGCGCAACGGCAGTGAGGACACCACAGCAGCACTAACAACAAACGGGCGAATGGTACATGTGATGTGACGTCATCTGATGGGCCTCCTCCGCCTCTGTCCATTTGATGTGATGTGATGCCCCTCTGAATGATGATATTATTATATGCGTATGTATATGTATTGTATTAATGTGTTTGTCGTCCGATCATTTCACTAATTAACGGTCTCTCTCTCTCTCTCTCTGTGTGTGTTTTCGTTTGCCATACTTTTGTTCACTGTCTGTACATTTTATGTGTATTGTCATCATCCACCAATTATTGTATATACATATGATGATGCATGGAGCAATAAAAACTTTGAAATTGCCTCGGCTTTTTCTAATTATGGATTTGGGGTTCACCCTCCGTTTTGGCGCCGCCTCGAGAATTCGAACGACCAAGACAGAAATGGATGCCAATGCCATTCATTCGTTAACCCTTCCAAGGGATGCAACGGCCCGAAAGCCGTTTGAAGACGGGCACCCAAAACAGCATGGATGGCATGTTGTGCACGTCGCGTACTTCGATCACTTCACGGCCAATCTCCGCGGCCACCACGCGACAAGCGCGACTTGGCACAGTTTGGAAACGCAGCAAAACTTAAATCAAATATAATCACAGGCATCGATGGTAAGATACTCATTATGACCAAATTCAGATCAGAAATTTTAACTTGTTAATGGCGCTTTTCAATGCTTTACTTTTCGTCACTTTTCCTACCGTAACTTTTCTTTTCCATACTGTAACTCGTTGCTACCGTATCATTCTTCACATTTTCCTTTAGTTTAATTACGTTTTTCTACACGAGGGATATGCTCGCAGCGCATTACAGTCAACAGAAAAAGCATTTTTGAATCAGAGAAATTCGTTTTTCAGTTGCGCTTGTCGCCGCACGCGGCGCGGACAGCAAACGACGCGATTGGTTTTGGCCGGCACAGAAAAATGGACATCTTTTGGGTTGGTGAGCAATTGAAATGAAATATTCCATTTCCAAATATAGGTAATTAATGGTTCCAGGGATACAATTTTAGTTTTAAGATTTATATACAAAGTCCATTAAATGTTGCTTATTTTCACCTTTTGTGAAAGTGTTTTTGACTTTTTGGTTCCTTTATGAGCCTTTATTTCTTAATTCCTTGGCCATTAAAATGAATTTTGCATTTTTTGTCCAATATTTACGATTAAGTAACCATTTTTAATGCTTTTCCATTTTCTTTTTAAGATGCTTCTCAAATGTTCGTTCCTCTTCCATCTGAATTGGTTCCATTCGTTTCTTTGTTCAGCTTTGATGACCAAATCGAAGCGAACTTTGGGCTCAATTTCGAATTCGATTTATCCAATCTCTGCTGATTCATAAGTATTTTTATTTTGTGAGAAATTAACACATAATTAATTATTAGCTTTGTATTTACCGTATACTCAAAAATAAATAAATGTTGTGCATTAAAATTTTCATTATTTTTTTTTACCCTTTGTTTTTGTGAAGCAGTTCAAACTTTAAGACATTTATAAAATGTAGGTTTGCTCATTTTGTGCCGAGTAAGCGATCAAATTCTTCAGGATCAATTTTTTTATTCCCATTTCGGTCCATCGTGTCAAACCAGGACGAATTCTTGTCAAGGTCCGCGGGCGTAGAGCTTTGGTGTTGCGATGTGCGAAGATAATAAATGCCCTCCTCCTTTGAGATAAATCCGTCCAAATCCGTGTCTATCTGTTATCACATTCTATTTGCTTATTTTTTGATTTTTCACTTGCCATTTCAAATGCCATCTGCGCCTCCGTTTTCCTTTTCAACTTTGAAAATGCCGTTTCGCCTCCTCCTCTGATATTGCTTGTTGACCCTGTGCTTCTTAATGGGTTTGATGAAAGTTTTATTATGTTATCATAACATGGGTGCAGAATTACCCACCTACGTTATAATGTGAAAATCGAAAAAGAATATTAAAAAAATCAGCAAAAATTCCATTTTGGCAATGATTATGGTTATGATAAGTGTGATATTGTATGAGCATTTTTAATTTAAATGATATTTTGCTAATTTTATATTTTTTCTAAGGGTTTTGGGTTTGTGATGGGCATTCCTTTTCATAATTAATAGATTAATTAATTACGCGCAGCCTTCGAATTTTTCTCTGCTTTTTGCGTTCTCCTCACAGCCGCCCTCGCCGTCCGTCACGCAATTTTCGCACCCCTGAGGGCAATAGTCTTTGTACTGCTCCTCACAACAATAGTAGCAACTGCACTTGGTGATCAGCTCACAACCTGCAGCCGGAATGAACACAAATTCGCAAACGACGCAATTCCCTCCAAAAGCGTTGCACCACGGACTGCCGACACTACACAAAGTGACAGTACCTAGGATTTGATACATAATTAAGCACTGGTTTTTTAGAAACAAGCAAATCATAAAATCGCATATGTTAAATTCAAAATTTAAAATACTTGGAATAACGGGAAAATTCGGAATGGTTTTGCAACATCTATTTCCGTATGTGACAGAAAAGCATGATGAAATCTGTTTTAAAAACATTTTTAAATTTAGATAAATAAATAAAGCGATGAACCTGATCAATTTTGGATAAGAATGTCAATGCAATGATTGTGCACAAAATAATTTTATTTGTCATTTTTATCGAATAATGAGAAAAACTGAAAAATGTTAGGCTATTTATAAAGCTTTCTAAACTAAACAAATTCTAATTAACTTTCAGTCATCTCAAGAATAAAAAAGTCATTATTTTGTCTAAAAATGGTGAGAAATGGCATTGAATGAATGTATTAAAGTGTCTGTTTATTTTGGGCTGTTTTTGATATTCCCAAATGGTCGTTCTCTCCGGCAGTTGAGCAATTTGTCCGTGTGAAGTCTCTAAGAAATTATGCACAACTGCAAAAATGTACGAATGTCAAGCGATCTCACCAGCAGTTTTGGTGCTAATTTTGGTGAAAAAATTAAGTGGTGCCGAACTAAAACCTTTTTATTTATTAAAACTAGAGTAGAGCGGCACCGGTAGTGGTACTGAAATAAACGTACAAATGAGTGCTTAGTACTGGTTTAAACCGGAACAGGTAAGTACCGTTTTTTACCGGTTTTTCCAGCCAAATAGTACCGTTTCAATCCTAAAAATACCGGTACCGGTTTTTTACAACTACCCATTACCGCTCTACTCTATTAAAACCTCTTTTTTTCCAATTTTTCGTGCTGATTTTGACTTTTTTGTGCTTTTTTCATGCTTATTTTGGAAAAATTTGGTGCAACTCTTAAAATTTTCAGCATTACTTCATCACTTTACACTTTTTACCAGAATACACAACGAGCGAATAATATATTACAAAATAAACCAAACTGACTGGGATGACTCATCTCCGTTTTTCATTTCTAATATACCGTTATGATAATCATTTATTTTTTGTTTACTAAAATAAATATGCAAATTATTTAATGAAAGAAATTCGCTCAAAAATATTATCACTCTTTTCCACCAAAAAATGATGACATTATTTGAGTAATATTTTCATAAAATATGTAATAAAAAATAATTTTTTATTTGCTTGAAAAAATATAAAAATATTTTAAAGAATTATATTCTCCTAAATGAATGAAATTAGATCAAAAAATGATTATAAACCAGCTTAAACATCTGTTGGTTTTGACTATTTTTAACACGATTATCCTTCTGTTCAATATAAATTTATCCGATGCAAATTCAGGTCCCAATTATTTTTAATAATTTAAATTACTTTAATGTTTTTTTCAGAATTTAATGCCGCGGATGTGTGCCGTGCCATTGATCGGTCTCCCCAATTTCATTCGCTTTGCCTTCGCTCGTCGGTGGTCCAACAGAAAGGCTTCATTCCCAAGCATTTGCGTCCCCCGTGGTTGGACTCATCTCTTTTTGAGGACAACAAATTAAAAGCGGAGGACAAAGTGTCGGCCAATGGGTGTTATGCGTGTTACAGTGGGACAAATGCGAGCAATGGGACCAATGAGGACGAGGAGTACTGTGCATGTGTGGTACGGTATTTGAAGAGGAAAGTATGGCGGTACTTACTACTGTATGTCATTTAAGTACAAAAACGAAGCACCGAATGAAGCATTTTCAAAGATCATTGGCACATTCGACGGGCTCAACTGTTTGGGGGATTTGTACAAAATGGCATTGGTAAAGAAATAAATATTCTTATTTTATACGGTACTTTTTCAGATGCCAAAGTGTGGTAATCCTTACTATGATCAGGTCAAACACTGTGCCATGGTTAGATTTAAATAAATATGATTTATATTTATTTTACTTAAATTAAGGTCCATTTTTACGAAAACGAACCCGAAAAGGAGCCAAATGGCAACGAATATAAACGTAAATCAATTTTAAAAATTACCGTGCCAAATTATAATTTTAAATTTTATTTCTTTAGGTACTCTCGCACTTTTGGACGGATGCGTCATGGGAGGAACAGCCCAAAATTGCACGGCAAAAGTGAAAATTGAATTTGAGGAGCCGAAAAGTTCGTTTTTCTACGGAAATTGTGACGCACAAATGAAAACAATGTTTGAGAACAGGTGGAAGAAAGGGACAAATTATCAGAAATGGGGCAATTAATTAATAACTAATTACCATTAATTATAAAATTTAATATTATTATTATTTTTATTAATTTATATTTAATTATTTTCAGTCTTGAAATTACGAATTCTTTCTTTTCTCCTTTTACCTTTCCCGTGGTATTCCAACACCGAATTTGCAGCAGTTTATTTGGCAGTGCGCAAATGGAAAATGCGTTCAATGGCATTACGGTGACCATAAGCGGAGAGTGCGTAAAAAATGAAAATAATTCTTTATAATCAAATTTATTAAATTTAATGGAGTCATTAAAAACTTACTTTAATTTTGTCAATTTATTTAACTTCCATTAGTTGTGGCACAAATATCTTCAAACTTCCCAACATTGAAATTGATAAGGTCAGTGTAAAATGTTCTGGAAAAATCAGTCAAAACTGTAGGATGATTGGCAGAGATTACCAATGTAAATTTAATCCCAACGGTCAAATGGGGGACCAACGCTTGATGAAGGACAGGGAATGGAATTATTGTTCATTAAAATTCTCTTAAAAAACTAAATTTTTTCAAAATATTTTTATGCCATTGGTTTTAATTGTTTTTTAATCGTAAAAACGTATTTCCAGGGCCGTGTGCATGAGATGCGCGGCCTGCAGTTGAACATGGCTGGCCAAGCAGTGCAATGGCGTGACCCGAGGGGCGCCCATTTGTACACAGAGCAGCACCAACTGACGTGGCAGCCAACCGAATTGAAGTCCATCAGTGCCAATGGGAAGGTGAACATCGCATTTCAATATCCACAAACAACGGGACCACGTGAGTAAAATTAATTGGGTAATTAGCTAATTTATAAGTATATTACTCATAATTAATGAAGTTAGTTTTTTTCAGAATTTTCCATGAATTTGCTAAACGCAATCTACCGTAACTGCTGTGCTGATGCATCGTCTACACAGAATACGGTACTTTCGCACATTTCGGCGGCTATTGCGTTGGCCATGGCTTATGCGGGCCCAATTTTCAGTGAAAATCTGTAAAAAATAGTCAAAATTTCAAATTTTTCCTCCGGCGCCTGGCCCCCAAATAAAAATAAAGGAATTTTATTCAAAAAAATGCCCAAAAATTTCTGATCAACTTTCTTTTTGTTTTTCAAATTATCTTTTTTTCGCGGCGCTCTAACATCTTTTCTCCAAAAAATGATAAATTTTTTCGATTTTGAGCTGTAAAAAAAAAGGTTTTTGAGGGGCACCGGCGATGCCGATAGGCAGCGCCGGGCGAATTTTGAAATTTAAGGTCTATTTTGTAACAGATTTTCACCAAAAAATTTATGAATTTCAGTTAAATTTTTGGGTTTTTTTTTCTTGTTTTTTTGTCAAAATTAACGCATGTGAAGAAGCCGATGGAAATGCGCATTTTGCCACATGACGAGACGGAGTACGAGACACGCATTGATCAGGTGGGAGACCGGGGGAAAGCCGGGGCGGTCGAGAAAATTTATGAAATTGCGCGAACGGATAAAATTCGCTTAAACATGGAGTTTTTCGTTTTTTTTTATTCCAAAATTTCGAACATTTGATTTGTCTGTGTACCTTATGTGTTTAATGGGTTACAGAAGGAATTTTCCTCCTTAAAAAATGGATTTTTCATACAGAAATTTCAAAAAAATGACGAAAATTTTTCGAACCATTTTTTACTATTTTATAAAAATTGCTTTTCAAAAATCGTTGAATAAATTCCAAAAATGTCGGGGTTCGGGGCGGGGTCGCGGGGTCGGGGTCCCAACCCTAATTTAAAAGAAGACTTTTAAATTTATATAATGTGAAATTGAAATAAAAAATTTTAATTTAATTTAATAAAATATTAAAATTTAAATTCAAGCGTAAATAAAATTTCAGGCTCAATATTATGGTGACATTTCTATTGGCTCTCCACCGCAAAACTTCACCGTGATTTTCGACACCGGTTCCTCAAATCTTTGGGTGCCGTCCAAAAAATGCTCATTTTTCGACCTCGCATGCCGTAAATTTAGTTTTTCATGAGAAATTTTAAAATTTAACCATTCAGGCTACCATAGTAAATATGACCACAAAAAATCGTCCACCTATCAGCCGGACGGACGCGAAGTGGCAATTGAATACGGTACCGGATCAATGAAAGGGTACGGTAAATTTCTAATAAAATTATTTCTTTAATTTTTGATCATTAAAATAATGTAATGCTTTTTTCAAATTAAGCTTCGTCTCCAAGGACACGCGAAATTGGATTTTTGAGCAAATCATACAAAAAATCGCTGTCGCGGAGGCGACAAGGTTGGATTACATATGCATAAGAATATGTGTAATAAATTAAAAAATTGAAAATATAAAAATCATTCATTGGGATTGATAAGAGAAAAATAGGCAATTAAAATATGTTGCAAATAATATTTAAATTTATTGGTATGGGAAATTTTTTTTATAATATTCGAAAAATATATATTTTTTCAAAGGGAGTGGGATTTTTTAGAATTCATATTTTACAATTAGAGTCCGCCCGTTTTGCTCCTTTCCTTCCGCGTCACTTACATATGTATAATGGGAATTGGTCCACAGGGATTGAATTTTGCTTTTGATGCTCCATAATTTTTTGATTATCTCCCCCCCCCATGGGACCCAAAGCATCACAATTTGATTTTGCCATTTTCTTATTTGTATTTTCTTACAGTTCTTCGCATCCTTTCACTTGTTTGAGTTCTTAAAAATTGTTAGACAGACGATTTTGAAGGGTGCATTTATTGCTCAATGAGAAGCTGAAAATTACAAAAAATTATGCCAAAGACAACAAAACACCAACGGAGCCGACGACGACGGCACCGCCGCAGGACGGCAAAAGCGACAAAAGCTGACGGCATTCTCGGCATGGCTTACCCGGCAATTTCTGTGCAGAAATTGGCAACTGTTTTCAACAATTTGGTTGAGCAGAAAGAAGTGGAGGAGCCGGTGTTTGCATTTTGGCTTAATCGGTCAGTTAATTGAGAATTTAAAATATAAGAAAAGTCGGTGAAATAAAAAGGAATTTTAAACCGAAGAAATGTTTTTAGTGACCCTTCGTCCGAATTTGGTGGCCAAATGACCGTCGGTGGCATGGACAAACGCCGTTTTGTGGAACCAATTAATTATGTGCCGGTCACTCGCCAAACTTATTGGCAGTTCAAAGTAAGGATTTTTTGTTTCCTTTCGCAGGGACATTGTGCACCAATCGTTCAGCGACTTTGGCTTCCTGGTGCCTGGCCGTGTCGCCCGTTACATCGGCGTTCAGGGCGACTTGGACCCGTAGTTGACCGGCACCGCCGTGCTCGAGATGGTGCTGCAGTTTTTGGAGGCTCATTTCTTCAACAGCAACAACAGGAGGAGGACGAGGATGATGAAGAAGAAGACGAGTCGGAGGAGGAAGAAAAGGAAGAGGAAGGAGAGAAGGAGTCAAACGAGAGAGGAGAAGGAGGGGAAGAGAACGGACAGAAAGGAGGAGAGCAAAGGGACGTGCGGAACGAGAAGGGGGAGCAGGACGAAGTGGCGAAAAGGTAAACAAAAAGAGTGCAAAACACGGCCCAATCCCAAATTTGAAGTTCACTACATTTCCTCTACCCCCCTCCCCCCACCCCCGAACTGGGGATCCACCTCGTTTCGGCGCCGCTCGTTTCGGCGCCAGCCCAGTTTTTTATCTTTGTGTTTTTTCTTTAGCCGATAGAGCTTGTTAAGAGCATTTGAATGATACCAAGTTTATTGGAATTGGTTAACAAATAAAAAAGTTATGATGCTCTAAACTTGGCTCAGACTATACCGGCCAGACTATAGTGTCTCAGTCCGAATAAAATCGCTCGGGTATTACCGTCATGAAATGTTATACAGTAGCTGCCAATTTATTTTTAGAGAACACTTAGAGCTTTCGAATGAAACCAATAATGTTAGATTTGGTTGACAAAGAAAAAAGTTATAATCCAAAAACTGGGCTGGCGCCGAAACGAGCGGCGCCGAAACGAGGGTGGTTTAAATTATTTTGTCAACAATAACATAAAACAATTTTTTATGAAATTGAAATTTTCCTCAAATTCCAGCAATGCCTCCGCGTTGGACCGTTTGCGCCGTTTGGTGGCGGAGAAATATGCAACTTTTGTGGTGGAAGGGACGGACATTCCGCAGGTGAATTGGTGGTGGAAACAAGCTGCCTGTAAATTGGAAAAACCAAATGAAAATTTTGAAGTTTTCCACTTTCTCATTTCAGCTCCGGCTTCATGGGCATGGAAATGTCATCGACTGCTGACAAATTGTGGATCCTTGGCGATGTGTTTATAGGTGAATGGATGGCATGATTATTTTTTAAATTAAATCTGCCATTTTGCCACGTTTAAACACCCCGTTAATTCAGGCCAAATTGGACGAGGTGGCCCCCAGTGTTTGATGCGGGCCAAAACCGTGTCGGTTTTGCGCAGGCAAAGGACGAGTGGCCAATGACAGCGGCGTGGACACACCGCCAAAGACGGAGGAGGCAGCCGAGAATAATAATCAGCCCAGTAGTTAAAGAATGAAGTGCCGAAAGTGTGATATTGAATAGTTTTATATATTTTAAATATTTTTTTAAATAATTAAAATGCACTTTTAGCGAGCCCATAGAACCAAAAGTGGACGACAATGATGATGCTGATGATGCGGATGATGATGGGATGCCGGCATATGATGGTGATGATCAAGACGCTTCATCTTCTTCGGCTGATCAGCAGCAGTCAGTGGACAGTGACGACGACGAACCAATGGAAAACAATTGGGACAAATTCTGATCAGACTCAGATGATCAAAAATGCTTAATAACAAAAGCCATTGTAGAGAATCAGCCGATATCACTTCAATATTGTATAGCAAAACTAATTTAAACTTTATTTTTCCATTTTTTAGACAAAAGTTCAAACAACAGAACTAACTAACTTTTACAATCATTAGAGGTCATAAAAAGAATTGGCAGTGACTGATTTTGGGCATTTTTTGGATTTTACTGTATCCTTCCCGGAACCAAAATTTTTGGTAAAAAGGATTTTATAGGATTAGCCTGAAAATCACTGTCATGGAAAAGGGTGAAGATTGGTCATTTTTTGGGAAAATCTGTTAAAAATCGTGCCAGAATTTCCTAATTTCCCCAGGCGGTGCCTGTTGGATAAAAAATGGATTTACTTTTTGAATGATTTTTCTTTTTTCATGCTTATTTTGGAAAAATTTGGTGCTGTTTACAGTGCTTAATCGGTGATTTTTTGTGCTGAAAACTGAGCACTCTATTAATAACTTTTTTTGAAAATTATCAATAATTGTTTAGTTATTAAATTGAAATTATTTACTTTTACTTCTACTCTAAAAATGTATTTAAGTCATTTTAAATTGTTCGTTTGAAAATTTACGGCCTTATAAAATCCAACCCGTGGAAGTAAAAGCGGATTACTACCCGTACAAACGTTACTACCGACCCGTACCATGGCTCGCACATCAAGCCAAGCTGTACGACTTCAGACCGCGTTTGATTGACGGTGTTTATCGTTTAATCCATAAAAAGGGATGGGATAGACAGAATTTGACAGAAAAAATGCCAATGATAATTTCCATAAAAAGAAATAATTATTTAATTGGAGATCACTGTTTTCATTTTGTGCAAAATTAATGCTTAAATATGATGTGATATTAAAACAGAACAAAAGCAAATTAAAAATTGAGAATTTAAATTTGATTCAAAAACGGCCCATTTTTAGCAAATACAAAAACTAAAACCGAGCCAAATTAAAATTGGGACCATATTTGCATTTTTTTTTGTTGTAAATTGAATAAAGCTAATGATGGTGCCTTTCACTCCCCCAATTTAATGAGTGATTGTCGCTTTGTCCTCCACAATATTTTTGAGTGACGTTTTGTCTTTGCTCCCCTCGGGGGCTGTTTATTCACATTTTCTGAAATGGGGAGGGGAGAGTCATAATAATTAACTAATTAATTAATAATTTATCATCATCTGTCGTCAATTTGGGAACACCTAAAACCACACCACATCCAACTGCTTAAAATTTGCTGAAAAAAGCTTCCACTAGTCATGGGCTTTCGAATGATACCAACTTTGTCCAATTTGATAGGCAAAACCCTCAAAAATAATTATTAAAAATAGTTATTTTTTAATTTTTTGCAAATTAATGTTGAAGAACAGATTCGAACCTCCGCCCTTCTTCCCTTTACCATCTTACAAAATTTAAAAAATTAAATACAAAAATGAAACTGTTTATTGACTAATTTAATGGTTTCTTCCGGAAAATGAGTAGTAAATATTTGTCTATAATGATGGAATTGTTTTTAACCCAAAATAAGTCTCGTTCACATACAAATTTTTTTATCATCTTTTACAAATTATATTTAATTAAGGAATATGGTTTCAAAAATCACGGTGGTTTTGGCATTTCTCTGCCTGCTGTTGGCATTATTGGTGGGCATCGATGCTCGTCAGCACCAAAATCAGCAGCAAAGTCAATGGGAGCAGAAGCAGAACAGTGCAGCACCGCAAGGGTTGGCAAGGTGAAAACGAAACTTTTGTCAAGGAAAAAACAATTTCAATAATTAGCGAATTCTAATTTCAACTTCTGCCTCTTCAGATTTAGTTTTAATTAAAGATTCAAAAGTTTTCTGTTCGGTGAAAAATAATTTTGTAGGGAATTAGAATTTATTATATTTTAGCTTTTTTGATTAAAGTTTTTCTTGCTTAATTTAGAACTTAAAATTGCTTTAAAATCCAATAAAAATTAAAACTAATACTTTAACAACCTAAAAAATTTCTCGAAATTCTCCGAGAATGAAAAAAATTAAAAAATAATAAAAGAGAAAAGATTACTTAAAAACGATATCCTTCAAAAATTTTCAAAATCACCTTTATTCTTTTTTTATAGTGTGACATTGCGCCGGATGGACACCGTCCGCTCGCGGCTGGCAGCCGCCGGTTCACTCGTCCAATTCCGTAAGCATTTGCGCCAGGCGCTGCGCCAACGCTTGGACCGTCTGTACAGTGACAAAATGGCACGCGCAGACGTGGCATTTGACACCGATGCCGCGGCAAGGGAAGGCATTGACGAAGTGTTGCGCAATTACATGGATGTGGGTTTCAAAACTAACAATAGTAATGAATTTAATATATTCTTACAGGTTAAAAATGGTTTTCAATTAAGGGACTAAAATCTTTAAACGGCACAAAAAATTTCTTTTTCGAATTGCTATTTAAAAGAAGACTTTTAAATTTATATAATGTGAAATTGAAATAAAAAAATTTTATTTAATTTAATAAAATATTAAAATTTAAATTCAAGCGTAAATAAAATTTCAGGCTCAATATTATGGTGACATTTCTATTGGCTCTCCACCGCAAAACTTCACCGTGATTTTCGACACCGGTTCCTCAAATCTTTGGGTGCCGTCCAAAAAATGCTCATTTTTCGACCTCGCATGCCGTAAATTTAGTTTTTCATGAGAAATTTTAAAAACTTTAACCATTCAGGCTACCATAGTAAATATGACCACAAAAAATCGTCCACCTATCAGCCGGACGGACGCGAAGTGGCAATTGAATACGGTACCGGATCAATGAAAGGGTACGGTAAATTTCTAATAAAATTATTTCTTTAATATTTTGATCATTAAAATAATGTAATGCTTTTTTCAAATTAAGCTTCGTCTCCAAGGACACGGTTTGCATTATGGACGGTATGTGTGTGGAAGGTCAGGAATTCGCGGAGGCGACAAGGTTGGATTACATATGCATAAGAATATGTGTAATAAATTAAAAAATTGAAAATAAAAAAATCATTCATTGGGATTGATAAGAGAAAAATAGGCAATTAAAATATTTTGCAAATAATATTTAAATTTATTGGTATGGGAAATTTTTTTTATAATATTCGAAAAATATATATTTTTTCAAAGGGAGTGGGATTTTTTAGAATTCATATTTTACAATTAGAGTCCGCCCGTTTTGCTCCTTTCCTTCCGCGTCATTTACATATGTATAATGGGAATTGGTCCACGAGGATTGAATAAATTTCAAAAAATCGTAAAAGATTGAAAACTTGACTTTTCCATACATTCAATAGCTCATTCGAAAGCTCTTTTTAGGCTCTACCCACTTTCCGACTTACAGTTCTTCGCACCCTTTCACTTGTTTGAGTTCTTAAAAATTGTTAGACAGACGATTTTGAAGGGTGCATTTATTGCTCAATGAGAAGCTGAAAATTACAAAAAATTATGCCAAATAATTCAGAAATTTTCTCTATTTAAATTTTAAGTGAACCAGGCGACACTTTTGTAAACACAAAAGCTGACGGCATTCTCGGCATGGCTTACCCGGCAATTTCTGTGCAGAAATTGCTATAAAAGGGGATATTTTGGCTGACCATTGCATTTCCATTCGCTGCTTCGTCACTTCCTTTTCACTGTGAGTGCCTTCGTCCCCTTGTTAATACTGCTGATGGTGCCCGCCCCCCTTTTTTGTCATTAAGCCATTGCTGCAACTCACAAGTGCCGAGAACACCCGCCGCCGACCGACTGCTGTGTTCGTGTGTGCCACTTTTTTGTGTTTGTGCCTTCGCTGCCGAGCCGAGACGACTCCGTCCTGACGACATCCGCTGCACAAATGGCAAGGATGGACCGGCACCAGCAAAAAAAATAAAACGGATGAAAATTTCAAAGATGGACTCGGTCACTGGCGGCAGTACGAAATGCTCATCAACAACGGATTCGGTGCCTGGTTCGACAATAACAATGTGAGAGAAGCGTCCAATTGAGTCCCCCCCACACATTTTCTCTTTTTTTCAGATCTACAGATGGCGAGTGCTCATCGACGGGCCGCCGCGAACGCCTTAGTCATCCGAACGGTAGGTAAAGCAGCTGGTGCAATATTTCATCAAATCCCAGCAAAATCTTTCACCGTCCCTTTCAGTTGACGCGAATGGCAAAGTCTGCATCAGCATTCTTCATCCGCCCGGCTTTTAAAATTAAAATTTGATTGATCATTCGGAAGCCCTACATGTTTAGATGCTTTTGATAAATTCAACAGAACAAATAAAAAAGTTATGATGCTCTAAACTTGGCTCAGACTATACCGGCCAGACTATAGTGTCTCAGTCCGAATAATTTTTTAATTGAATGCACTCGTTTTTATGGGTAGACCGAGTTTTATAGAACAAAATTTCGATAGTTTTGAAGACAAACTTTTTTGTTGCCCAATTCATATTCTAAATTTATTTATTTACTTTTGTTTAAATTATTTTGTCAACAATAACATAAAAATATTTTTACAATTTTGTTACAGTACACCTTGCCCTGTGACAGTATCGAGCAACTTCCCCACATTTCGTTCAACATCGGCGGCAAGGCGTACACATTGACGGGCAAAGACTATGTGTGGAAGGTCAACTCACGGGGGAAAACAAGCTGCCTGTAAATTGGAAAAACCAAATGAAAATTTTGAAGTTTTCCACTTTCTCATTTCAGCTCCGGCTTCATGGGCATGGAAATGTCATCGACTGCTGACAAATTGTGGATCCTTGGCGATGTGTTTATAGGTGAATGGATGGCATGATTATTTTTTAAATTATCACCAAAATTTGCGTAAATTCGTCAATTTCTGTTGAAATTTTTGTCTTTAGGCCGCTATTATACAGTGTTTGATGCGGGCCAAAACCGTGTCGGTTTTGCGCAGGCAAAGGACGAAAATGAGTGAGTTCAATAACAACTCAAATGCCAAATTTAAAATTTTCCTGTTTAACCTTGAACATGAACAATTTTCAATTCTGGAAATGTCTTAAAAATTAAAATTTTTAGTTTTATATATTTTAAATATTTTTTTAAATAATTAAAATGCACTTTTAGCGAGCCCATAGAACCAAAAGTGGACGACAATGATGATGCTGATGATGCGGATGATGATGGGATGCCGGCATATGATGGTGATGATCAAGACGCTTCATCTTCTTCGGCTGATCAGCAGCAGTCAGTGGACAGTGACGACGACGAACCAATGGAAAACAATTTGGACAAATTCTGATCAGACTCAGATGATCAAAAATGCTTAATAACAAAAGCCATTGTAGAGAATCAGCCGATATCACTTCAATATTGTATAGCAAAACTAATTTAAACTTTATTTTTGCATTTTTTAGACAAAAGTTCAAACAACAGAACTAACTAACTTTTACAATCATTAGAGGTCATAAAAAGAATTGGCAGTGACTGATTTTGGGCATTTTTTGGATTTTACTGTATCCTTCCCGGAACCAAAATTTTTGGTAAAACAGGATTTTATAGGATTAGCCTGAAAATCACTGTCATGGAAAAGGGTGAAGATTGGTCATTTTTTGGGGAAAATCTGTTAAAAATCGTGCCAGAATTTCCTAATTTCCCCAGGCGGTGCCTTTTGGATAAAAAATGGATTTACTTTTTGAATGATTATTTGAAATACTTTTTATTTTATTTTTTGCTTATTGTTTGATCAAAAAAAAATCATAAAATATCCCAAACAATTTTGGTTAAATAAAGAAAAATTGATTTATTCCAATAATACGGAAAACATTATCAAATGAAAAAATAATTAATAAATAAAAATTACTTTACAATTAATGCTTAAATCAAACCATTAAATAATATTATTATATTTAATATCTGCCTTTATATTTGTTATTTTTAGACTACAAAAGGCCTTTTCAATTGACAATTTATTTTTAATCAGCTTTTATTGTGCATCATTTGCAAATTATCAACTGACCAAAAGTAAAAAATTTTTATTTATATATAATTTGAATATTAAAATATATCTTCGCTTTCTCAAAATGCCATTCTCAGAATTCGATGGCCGTGCCATCATTCTTAACCCTAAGTCGAGCATGGTAAACGAAATTAAAATGGTTTTCTATCACATAAAAAATTAAATTTATGCATTAAAATATTGGTATCCAAGTAAAAAAATTAATATATACATATTTATATAATATTTCTCAGAATATTTGCAAGATAAACAATTATTTAAGCACTGACAAAGCAAAAAATGCTTATATGCCGCTTTCCGTCAAAATCGCGATGCGTCGAAATCCCGACTAAGCTAAAATGAGTCATAATTCCGATAACTTTAAAAAATATATACCAATATTTCCGGTGAATTCAATTGAGAAAATTTATTTTCTTAATACCATTTTTAAAAACTAAATGAAAGCAAATTTTTAAAAGGGATTAATTAGGTTTTGAGGAACACCAAATTCCAAAAAATAAGATTTCGAAGCCTCATAATTTTCTTGGTCATCCAACTGCTTAAAATTTGCTGAAAAAAGCTTCCACTAGTCATGGGCTTTCGAATGATACCAACTTTGTCCAATTTGATAGGCAAAACCCCTCAAAAATAATTATTAAAAATAGTTATTTTTTAATTTTTTGCAAATTAATGTTGAAGAACAGATTCGAACCTCCGCCCTTCTTCCCTTTACCATCTTACAAAATTTAAAAAATTAAATACAAAAATGAAACTGTTTATTGACTAATTTAATGGTTTCTTCCGGAAAATGAGTAGTAAATATTTGTCTATAATTATAATAATTAATTGAAAGTGTCTAATTTGCTTTGTTTGTTTATTTGTTTGTCCATCTCTTTTTGCATCACTTCAATTTGACCCAACTGTCAAATTCCGCTTCCATAATATGATCAGTTATTTCGTCGAGAGTTAGCGCATTAAAATTGTGAAAATGACAAACATTTTTCATTTTTAGCCATTTTGTTGCCTGAAGTGCCTTTTAATTTAAAATTATTTATGCGATTCTTTTTACCATTTCGTCAACCAAAAACAAATCGGCCACAAATGTTTTTGGAATTTTTCTTGCGCCCGTTTTGCAACTGTACGCCTTCAAAACTACGGACAAATGAATTGTGCCGTCGTTTTTGGCATTTTGCAACTCTTTTTCTGTCTTTGTTTGCACGAAAATACGATTTTTCAGCTGCTCTTTGCCCTCAATTGGTCGGTCTATCAAAACGACCGGTAAGATGAAAGAAAAGCAAATTGGCACACTTTTCGCCATTCAAAAAGCAATTTTTTATCCGAATTTCCAATCGGTGGTCTTTTAACTCACAATTTTGGTGGTCAAGCATTTCAAAAGCTGTAAAAAATTTAAAGAATGGATTTAGACTGATTGACTCAAAAGTTATTAGAATTTTAATTTTTTTTAATGGAGGGGGGGGAGGGAGGAGGTGATGTGCCGATAGGGAGAGATTGGAGAAAATTTTGAAAATTGAACAGGGATATTATAAGAATTCCATCTAAAATAAAATATTATAATATTAATTTGATTAAAACCGGGCAATAAAATTGGTTGTCTATCAAACACTGATTGAGGTTCTCTGGCTACATGAGAATAAGTTCCACTTCTGATCATTTCTATGTCAAATCCAACAAAATTGTCAGGCCAAATCTTAGCGAATTAAAATTTATAAATTCGAATTTCAATTAAAAATGAAAAATTTACCGTTTTCGTGGGGCATTTTCCGTCAAAAAGGGCACACACAAAATTAAAAATGAAATCCAAACAATTTGCCGTGTCGTACGAGTAATTCTCACCAAACCAAAAGCGTCCGCTCATCTCAAAAAACACCTGGTCGGCTTTGCCTTTCTCCACAAAAAGGCCGTCCCCTTTAAATGGCCGGCCTTTTTTCACGTCAAATTCATCCAATTCTCGGTCAATTTCGCAACGGCTGAAAAAATTAAAATAAAAATGGAATTTTAAAATGAAATTTTTTTTTAAATAATAAATTTTCAAAGAAGACAGAAAACAAGTGTTGAAATTAGCTTTGTCTGATCGCTGTTTGCCTCATGATTGATTTGAGTTAAATCTTTTACCAAGCTTACCATCTCCATCCCTTTTAAGTGGTTCAAGTGGAGATTAGGACGTTGGACAAGTCAGAAAAGAAGTTTTTTTCCAAAATTTTAAATAACATTTTATTAGATAGGACATTTTTGAAAGAATTAATGCGAAGATTTTTCCTTAATATTTGTTAATTTTTTTATTATGTGAAAGGCGCCTTGAAATAATTAAGGTAATTTTCGGCTACCAGACATTTGCGGACAATTTCGGGAAAAAATAAAAAAATATTCTTCAAAATAAAATTCTGAAAACGAGGAATGGAGACAGCAAAATAAACGTACAAATGAGTGCTTAGTACTGGTTTAACCGGAACAGGTAAGTACCGTTTTTTACCGGTTTTTCCAGCCAAATAGTACCGTTTCAATCCTAAAAATACCGGTACCGGTTTTTTACAACTACCCATTACCGCTCTACTCTATTAAAACCCAAATTAAAAATTTAATTTGAAAAATAAAAGTGCGGGAAAAGGTCACAGCGATAAAATCAGAATATGCATTTTCACTTAACTCTTAAAATTTTCAGCATTACTTCATCACTTTACACTTTTTACCAGAATACACAACGTGCGAATAATAATATATATTACAAAATAAACCAAAACTGACTGGGATGACTCATCTCCGTTTTTTCATTTCTAATATACCGTTATGATAATCATTTATTTTTTGTTTACTAAAATAAATATGCAAATTTTTAATGAAAGAAATTCTCTCAAAAATATTATCACTCTTTTCCACCAAATAATGATGAAATTATTTGAGTAATATTTTCACAAATTATGTAATAAAATAATTTTTTATTTGCTTGAAAAAAATATAAAATATTTTAAAGAATTATATTACATTAAATGAAAAAGGCATCCGATCAAATTTTTAAAATTCAAAAATTAATTACATATGTAAAACGTAAGATTTTTTCGAAAAAATCCTCCAAAATCACACACAAAATTTATAATTAACTGACAAATGAAGGAATAAAAATAAAGTGAAGAAAATGTATGTGGATTGTGCTATTTATATACAAAGATGGGCAATGGTCAAGAATTGGTGTCTCGACGAAAAAAAATGTTAAAAATTTCGGAGGTATTTTTTCTAGGCTTAAAAAATTCGCTGATGCATTTGCGGCCCCCGTGGTTGGACTCATCTCTTTTTGAGGACAACAAATTAAAAGCGGAGGAGAAAATGTCGGACAATGGATGTTACGCGTGTTACAAAAAGTTTAGCAATTAATTTGGGGTTAAAAAATATTCTGATCATGAGTCTAGCTCTGATTATGCATGAATCTTCATTTTATCTAAGATTTTTCATCAAGTGTCATAAAAAAATAAACCGCAGCCAAGCGGACTCGAACCCCAGACCATCGTCTCGATTAATAATTAAATTTCAAAAAATCGTAAAAGATTGAAAACTTGACTTTTCCATACATTCAATAGCTCATTCGAAAGCTCTTTTTAGGCTCTACAACATCTGTGTATGATGACTTTTTAAGCCCGACTAATTTTCTTAAAATTTTGGAAAAAATCAAGTAGTTGATGAAAAATCCTAGATAAAAATCAATGATTTTCAAAATCTGAGTTCAGATTCGTGATCAGCGCATTTTTTAAGCCTAGAAAAAATACCTCCGAGTCTGGACACCAATTCTTGACCATTGCCAAAAGATGAATCTTCCCTTATAACTTTGGGCTTTTTGGTCATTTGCCTCAAATTGCCCCTATAAAAGGGGATATTTTGGCTGACCATTGCATTTCCCGAAAAGTTCGTTTTTACGGAAATTGTGACGCACAAATGAAACAATGTTTGAGAACAGGTGGAAGAAAGGGACAAATTATCAGAAATGGGGCAATTAATTAATAACTAATAGTGCCGAGAACACCCGCCGCCGACCGACTGCTGTGTTCGTGTGTGCCACTTTTTTGTGTTTGTGCCTTCGCTGCCGAGCCGAGACGACTCTGTCCTGACGACATCCGCTGCACAAATGGCAAGGATGGACCGGCACCAGCAGATCAGGAGAGCGTCAGCGCAGTCCAAGTCCCATGCGAGTGCTGATGCGCCAGTACGAAATGCTCATCAACAACGGATTCGGTGCCTGGTTCGACAATAACAATGTGAGAGAAGCGTCCAATTGAGTCCCCCCCACACATTTTCTCTTTTTTTCAGATCTACAGATGGCGAGTGCTCATCGACGGGCCGCCGCGAACGCCTTAGTCATCCGAACGGTAAGAAAGATTTAAATGGGAAAATAATTTGGGTAAACAACCGGCACAAAAGAATTAATGAGGACAAATGATGCCAATTTATTGTAAACTTAAGAAATAAATAATTTAAATCACATGGATTTCATTTTGACAATTTATTTCGTTATTTAGAACAACCGTACGGCCAACTCGATTTTGCTCTCCGTGCAACAGCTGCTGGCGAAGCCGAACTTCGACAGTCCTGCCAATGTGGATGCTGCCGTAAGTGACTGAGTCGGCGCATTTGTCCATAATTTTTCGCCAAAATTTCAGATTATGTTCCGATTCAGTCCGGCATTGTACAAGCAGGAAGTGCAACTTCGCGTGCAGAGGGCCGCAGCACCGACACCGCGAGCGAGGCCGTCATCAACACCGGCGCAACGGCAGTGAGGACACCACAGCAGCACTAACAACAAACGGGCGAATGGTACATGTGATGTGACGTCATCTGACTCTCTCTCTCTCTCTCTCTGTGTGTTCATTCGCTGAGAGTTCGATTAATACATAAATATTTCGTCTTATTTTGCTATGATGTTCATAAACAATATTTTACTTATTTTACAAAAATTTATAATTAATTTTAAAATGCATTTCCAGGGCCGTGTGCATGAGATGCGCGGCCTGCAGTTGCCCCCCCCCCCCCCAATTTCTGAAGAATTCGAACGACCAAGACAGAAATGGATGCCAATGCCATTCATTCGTTAACCTTTCCAAGGGATGCAACGGCCCGAAAGCCGTTTGAAGACGGGCACCCAAAACAGCATGGAGCGCATGTTGCGCACGTCGCGTACTTCGCTCACTTCACGGCCAATCTCCGCGGCCACCACGCGACAAGCGCGACTTGGCACAGTTTGGAAACGCAGCAAAACTTAAATCAAATATAATCACAGGCATCGATGGTAAGATACTCATTATGACCAAATTCAGATCAGAAATTTTAACTTGTTAATGACGCTTTTTCAATGCTTTACTTTTCGTCACTTTTCCTACCGTAACTTTTCTTTTCCATACTGTAACTCGTTGCTACCGTATCATTCTTCACATTTTCCTTTAGTTTAATTACGTTTTTCTACACGAGGCTGATATGCTCGCAGCGCATTGCAGTCAACAGAAAAAGCATTTTTGAATCAGAGAAATTCGTTTTTCAGTTGCGCTTGTCGCCGCACGCGGCGCGGACAGCAAACGACGCGATTGGTTTTGGCCGGCACAGAAAAATGGACATCTTTTGGGTTGGTGAGCAATTGAAATGAAATATTCCATTTCCAAATATAGGTAATTAATGGTTCCAGGGATACAATTTTAGTTTTAAGATTTATATACAAAGTCCATTAAATGTTGCTTATTTTCACCTTTTGTGAAAGTGTTTTTGACTTTTTGGTTCCTTTATGAGCCTTTATTTCTTAATTCCTTGGCCATTAAAATGAATTTTGCATTTTTTGTCCAATATTTACGATTAAATAACCATTTTTAATGCTTTTCCATTTTCTTTTTAAGATGCTTCTCAAATGTTCGTTCCTCTTCCATCTGAATTGGTTCCATTCGTTTCTTTGTTCAGCTTTGATAATCAAAGTATGTATTCGCAAGGCATGTAATTAGGAAGTCCAATTTTCGATAGCAAATTATTGTCAAAATAGATATTTAAAATTGTTAATCTGAAATTTCTTTTTTTAGTTGGATATGATGCAAAAAAATTTTTATAAATAAATACTGTGCAATTTTATCCGAGTCATTTTGTGTCGTCACTTTTTTAATCTTAATAAATTATCCCGATTTTTACTTCGAAAAAATTAGAACTGCTAATTAAAATTTATTATTTTCGTTATACTTTCTTTTTGTGAGCAGTTCAATAATTGTCGCCATACAGTTTATCATTGGATCATTTATGATTATTCGGGCTGCCAAAATCATGTACAAAAAGTGGTCACATTTAGTGAAATATCTATGAAATATTTACAAAACTGAAATATGTACTAAACGTAATAAAAATTTTAAAATGGTTCTTTTTTGGTAAAAAATTCTTTGTAAAGGGTGAAAATTTCGAACTTTTGGATTTTTGAGGCATTTAATTAAGATTTTCATAAAAAATTTTGCTAAAAAGATTCTTAATATGTGCAAAAGATGTATAAAAGTAAATAAAAGTTACAACCCTTCTGCTTCACATTAGTCCTCAAATTATGTTTTTATCGAAAAATAAAATTCTGTGCAGGTTAGTTGGGTTTCACTACAGCACTCACAACAAACACAGGCCTTACGCTGAATAATTTGTATTATTTTTCTCAACAAAAATTTTTGCTTTTTAGAATATATTAATTTGTTCTTGAGAATTCTTTCGCTTCATTTGTAGTTTTGTACACAGTAAACACACTTTCTAATTGTCATTAATGGAACTTAATTATTCAAAACTGGGCCAAGAAGATGCCTATTTAAGCTGCAATTATCAAAAATAAAATAATTTTCTTTGGTTTTCCCAAAAATGGCATATTTTGCCCCTTTTCCCCCCATTTGTCTTTTCCATTTAATTTTTATTTTCCAATTGCTCGGCCCCGTTTTCTGTGCTAATGTTTATTTGAAAAAGCAATACGGTGAGAACGAGTTCCGTATTGAGTCATGGGGCAAAACGAACTGTTCACTGAACGGAATTGACATTGCGCAGCTTGGAATTGGCCGACCATGTGAAGAATGGCCAGATTTTGGTAAAAAGACAATTAAAAAATAATTAGCCATTTATAATTAACAAAAAAATAAATAACACTTTATAAATGATTTTTAAGCAACCATTTTCTGTGATGGCAAAATACTTGAGGTAATAATTAAGAATTATTAATTAATTACGTTTACGTAATTTATTAGGCAGTGAATTATTGGGGCGAGCGAATGCTTTTCATGCGCGACTCAAAGCATTTCGTTGACCGTCCTCTGCTGAAAGATGCCAAAAAAGTGGTCGATGAATTTAAAACCATTTTTGATGTGACGGAATGGAATAAATTCGTGGTCAGCGAAATGAACGAAGCGCAAGTGGACAAATTGGCCAAATTTGTCCAACAAAATTTTGGAATGGCCGACGGTGCACTGATTGAGTAAAATTTAGAAGATTAAAAATGAAAATAAATTCTTAAACCATAATTAAGGCACGTGCCCGAAGATTTGGTCGAATCACCGCAAAAATTTAAGGAGATCAAAGACGAAAAGTTGAGGCAATGGGCAACGGAATTGAACAAAATGTGGAAGGAATTGAGCAAAAAAATGCCAAAAGACGTAAAATAAATTATAAAATTGGCTTAATGAAAATGCTAACAATAAGATGGACAACAATGGCAACCAAAGGCATTCGTTGATTTATTTGTCCAACCCTTTCTTCGTTTCGGGTGGCCGATTTCGCGAGTTTCGCTATTGGGATTCCTATTGGATGGCACGAGGACTGATCGCATCAGGTAAAAATGATAAAAAAATAAAATAAAAATTAAATATTTAAATGTTTAGGGATGACAAAATCAGTGAAAAATATGTGCCGAAATTTTGCGGAAATGGTCAACCGATTTGGCTTTGTGCCCGCTGGAGGACGTATTTATTACAACAAACGGTCGCAGCCGCCATTCCTCACTTTGTGAATTTAATTACAAAAGTTTAATGAAAACGAAAATAAAATATTGTATAATGAATTAATTAATATTGTTAATTCAGTTTGGTCTATGATTACTTCGCTGCCACCGGTGACATTGAGTTTCTGAAGGAAATAATGCCAACACTTGAAAAGGTTATCTCAATTTCCATAAATATTTTAATTAGAAAATTTTTTAATTAAGGAACTCAACTTTTGGCAAACAAATCGTTCGATTCAAATCAAAGTGAATGGGAAGACGAAAACATTCTATCAGTACAGAGCGGACACCAAAGTTAAAAAATCTGGAAGTTTTAAATTGGATTTAAAATTAAGCTGCCTCGACCGGAGGCATTTTGCCAAGACGTAGAACTTGTCAAGGAAATTGCCGATCCGATGGAAAAGGCAAAGATTTGGCACGAAATCGCATCGGCATCAGAATCGGGATGGGACTTTAGTTGTGAGTTAGAGAAAGAGTGATTAATTAGTAAGACAAGAAGAACAATTGAACTTATTAAGCTCGATGGATCAGAAAAGACGAGACGGACACGGAAAAGCCGTGGAAATTGAAAAATTTGATGACTACAAAAATTGTGCCGGTGGATTTGAATGCGCTAATTTGCGGTAACTTTGAGAAGATGGCACATATGTACCTCCAAATTGGTAAATCCGAAAGTCAATTGAAAAATAATGAAAACATTAAGGAAACAAAGTCAAATCCAGGGAATACCATGCCAAATACCAATTGTTTCTTGAAGACTTCAAAAGCTTGTTCTACAAAAAGGAACACGGCATTTGGTACGACTTCAATTTCGAAAGCGGCACACCGAATGAGGCGTACTACGGTAGTGCAGCAGTGCCACTGTTTACGCGCTGTTACGATACAATCGACTTGAGCGCAGCGGTGCGAATGTTCGACCGAATGGGCCATTTTGACAATGGCAAAAAATTGATCAGTTCCTTTGGCGTATCAACGAGGTAATTTATGGCAAAAATAATTAAAATCTTTTGGGTTTTTCCAGCCAAATTAACTCATCGCAGCAATGGGACTTTCCCAACATTTTTCCAGTAAGAAAAATTTTGAACCAATTAATTATAAAGATTTATGTAAGAAAAATGAAATGCATATGCACAATACATGCATCAAAAAGGAGAAAACAAGAAGAAAATTATAAATAACGATTTAATTAATAAAGACAAACTTTTATATGGACAAAAAGATAAAAACCGAAAATTTTGATGAATAGGCGTGTCATAAATGACCTATTCTTAATTAAATTTAAATTTATTTACATTTTTTAAACGCTTGAAATAGTGTTGTAGTTCGATTTTTAAGAAGAAAAACAATTCAATCCCTATTAATTCATGGCCAAAAAATAGAAAATTTAGTCCACACAACTCATGCTCATCGAAGGACTGCGTAAATCGGGCACCAAACGGTTTTCGTAAAAAAAATTCTGTGTATTGTTTTGTACTTAATTAAGAATGAAGGACAAAGCGAAGGAATTGGCACAGAATTGGGTGTCCGCCAACTTCAAATTATTCACCAGTAAAAATTGTGGAGCGAAAGTATGGGAGAAAATCACAGCAAATGAAGGCTTACCAGGCAGAGGCGGTGAATACAATGCGCAAGTGAATGAAAATTGAATAATTTGTATATAAGGATTGTTTTTATTTTCCTTTTTGCCAGATTAATGTTGGCACGGCAATCGGTGTATTGCTTGACATATTAGTGACTTATGGTGGAGAATTAAATTTGGGAAAAATTGATGGATCAAACTGTGAACAAAAAGACTTCGAAATTGAACCACGCAAATTCCCGAACGAAGCGGTAATCAGAAAATCTTATTCTTATATAAATTTTCTACAAAATTAAGTTTTCTCCTTTTATTACCAAATTTTATTTACAAGTTTATTTTAAATTGTTCCTTTGAAATTTTTTAACATTAAAAATTAACAGTTTTGTTTTAGTCTGAGTATCGGTCGAAGCAGTTAGCTGCAGCGCAGAAAAAAGTGGACACAATTAATAAAAGCCAAAAATATTGGAAGGTTAAAATAAAATTATAATATTCTTATTCTTTTGCAAAATACTCGTAATAATAAAAATAAAAATTAATAATTAGTTTAATAAGAAATTGTTTTTTTCAATAAATTTACCAGGCTGTTATCTACGAACCTTTCGCTTTGCTGACAGATGCGGAATTGAAAAAACTTGATGGCGTGTTTCCGCCCATATATGGTCCACAGAATCAACAGCTGAAGACATTGGAAACGCTAAATATTGAAACTCAATACAGCAACGACAATGATTTACCGCGTCAATTTGACGCGAGGAAAAAATGGCCGGGTTGTGCGGAAATAATTAGCACAATCACAGATCAAGGTAATTTCATTTACTAAAAAGAATTAATTCACTTGGAAGTTCAAATTATTCCTATGATAAATAGGACTTTGCGGTTGCTGCTGGGCAGTGGCTTCAGCTTCAACATTAACCGATCGCATTTGTATTGCTCGCCTTAAAAAGGGACAAAAAACCTCCCATTATGGAGGGTCATACATCTCAGCACAATTCACTTGCGAATTCACTCCAGGAAGTGACGGGTAATACGATACAATGTAGAAAATATTGAAATTAAGAGTATTTAATTTTGCAGGTGTAAAGGTGGTTGGCCCAGCATGGCTTGGAAATTTTTTCATAAAGAAACAGTATCTGGGACAAATTATGAAATGTACGATGGATGTAGGCCTTGGACAATTGATCCAATTTTTGCTGGAACTTTTTTTGAACGTTTACCAATTTTAACTATGGAATATCTTTTTGTCGGTCCCGAGGCTTCGTGGAAAACAAAAAGACCAAACTGCAAAAAAGAATGCAGAATCGGTTGGCATCAGACTGTCGAAAACGGTAATTCATGTTTACTTTCAAATGGTTAATTTTATAAAGAGCACATTTAATGTTTTCTTCATTCAAGTTATGAAGATAATTACTACGACTTTCAGAAATGGTTGATACACCGACTGTCATTGGACATGAGTGTTGGATTGGGTGGCATTTTGGAAATGAGCAAAAAATGATGCGTGAAATCATGGTCAATGGCTCTATCACTGCATCATATGCCGTTTACGACGATTTTCAAATTACAATGGCAGCTGATATAAATCAAATTTATGTTGTAAGATATAAATACAATTTGAAAAAAGCAGTGTATTTTAGCGCTCACCAAACAGCCGAAAAGAGAAAAATGGCCATTCGGTAAAAATTATTGGCTGGGGAGAAGAGAAAAAGGGAAACGAAATGGTCAAGTACTGGTTGATCGTAAACTCACGTGGAAAAGGGTCAGTAATTATAATAAATGAACCAAATAATTTGGTTAAGTTGGGGGATGAATGGACTATTCAAAATGCGTCGTGGCGTAAACGAAGTTGACATCGAAGGAGATGTGTGTTTTGGCACCCCAAAAATCTAAAAGTGTTCAGATTTTGTAAAACAGTTATTTAAAATGCAATTTGTAAAATTTTTTATTTTAAACTTCCTAATCCCTATGTTATTTTCATAATGAGTTTCATCAAAGGCTCTAAATGATATTTGGGAAAATAAATTTAACGAAATTTTTGGCAAGAGAAAAGATTGAAGTACCGGGGTTGCAAATTTGCGATATATTTTCTTAAACAATTTTGAAATTAATGATTCAATAAGGAAGATAGCTGAAGGCTTTCATTTCCTAATGATAAGAAAAAACGGAGATGAAATAGCAAATTATTGGCTAATCGTAAGCTCAGGGGAAAAATGTTCATTTTTATAAGATTCAAAATTAGAGTAGAGCGGGACCGGGACCAAAACATGGACAACTGAGTATAACTGAGTACCGAGGTCCCGGTTTTGACCGGGACCAGTCCCGGGTTTTTTCCCGGTTTTCCCAGCCAAAAATTCCCGGTTTTTCAACCCGAAAAGGTCCCGGTCCCGGTTAAGCCCAAAATTCCCGGTCCCGCTCTACTCTATTCAAAATATAATGTGAATTTCATGAGCAATTTGAAAATAAGTACGTATTTAGTTTTGAATCTAATTTGTAAGGAAGGATGGCATATGTAGATGTTAAAATGATTTATTATTTCTTTCCTTTATTACTTGTAATATTTGTATTTTGATATTTTTATGCATATAATTTAGGGCTGGAGCCAAAAATTCCCGGTCCCGACCAGCCCTAATATAATTAGATTTTTGGAGGAGTGGACATTTTTATCAATTAAATGTGTTCCATCATATTTTTCAGCAATTCAATTCCTTCTTCCTTTTTCTTTGCATTTTCATTTTCCCCCAACAAATGCTCCGTTGAATAGCACTTCCTTTTTGCTTCTGATAAGGAAAAAGGAGAACGGATGATCGGCACGGAAAACGGGCGGAGGGGGCGGATTATAAGCGAAGCCGGTTGGCATCGATACGATTGTTGCGGCACCAGCCTCACAACCCTTTTCGTCAACCTTAAAAATTTAAATTTAAATTTTTTTTCATTTATTGTGAAAGAATCAAGATCTAAACATGAATGTCCTCTCTAATTGACATTTCCGATCCAATCATTGTTTTTTTCTATAATTTTTTCACTCACCGAAATCATTGCTTTTTGAAGAACCTTGTCAATATATAATGGGATAGACTTATTTATGCCCGAGAAATCAGCACTGTCCGAATTGAACGCACTTTTAAGCCCAAGCGACGGCAACAGTTCTTCCAATTTATGGGTCGACTCAATTTTGAATTTTGGCAAATAGACCTTCAATTTTTTGTTTTAAGTATGTTCATTAATTAATAAAAATTGTTCAAATTACTTTTTATTCTTTTCCAAACATTTGCGTCCCTAACAATTGCATCTCCAACGGAATTTGCGGGATCCCGCGCTGGATTGCGGGATTTTGGAAATTTCGAAAAATTTTCAATTAAATTTCAAAAAATTTCCAAAAAACAAAAAATACCTGTCATTTTGAAAAATAAAATTTTTAGGGGCTGGCGCGATGCATTAAAAGGGGCGACTAAGATTTTTCGAATGGATCAACGGTAAAAGAGATCGGGAATCAAATCTGTTAATGGTCCATAAATTTGACCTTTTTTTTTGCTTTTCAAAACCGTTTTTTTCGGCGCAATTTTTTCAAAAACTAAGAACCCGCAATCCCGCATTTCCCAAAAAATGCGGGATTGCGGATTGGGATCCCGCAAAATCCCGCGCGGGATCCCGTCCCGCGCCGGACTCTAATAGAGACCGTTTTTTGAGGCGTATGCCTTCTTTCTGCGCATTAGTTCCAATATATTTAGCATAAAAACACATTTCCAACTTGGTTTCAAGCTTCTACGTTGACTTTTATTATGCCTTTTTTTTGCATTTTTTGGCAATTTGTCGTTTTGGTGCCTTTTTTGGCTTTTTTACGAAAAATTCCATTAAAAATGCAATAGAAGCGGCAAAATACACCCCTAAGAAATGACAGAAAAAAATCCAGAAATACTTGATAGAATTTTTATTATTATATATTAAAATATTCAGTTAAATTTCATCTCTTACTTTAACTCTTGTTCTGTGTGTTAGCTTTTTGACCATTCCGACCAGTTTGGCTTCTGTCAGTTCCCCCAACACTTTTGTGAGTCCGTCGTTCGAATTTGGCAAAACGACGAAAAGGTGCGCATTCCCTCCCTCAAAAGCCATGCCGAGTAATTTGAACTGAATTTTGTATAATTAAAGACAGTCATTTTATTTATTTAAATATAAAATAAACAAATTAATAAGAAAATAAGGGGATAAAGCAAATATTTATTTATACGTTATTCTCTTCCTGGTAAACGAAAAAATTTGTTTGTTGCATCATATCCAACTAAAAAGAATATTTCAAATTAACAATTTTAAATATCTATTTTGACAATAATTTGCTATCGAAAATTGGACTTCCTAATTACATGCCTTGCGAAGACATACTTTGATTTCTTTGCCATTTGCGAGAAAAAATATTTCTTTTTGTGTGTCGCGTTCATTGAAAGGATATGACCAATTTCCATTGAAATAAATCGCATTGATCAGAAGAAGTCTAATGAATTGATAATGTAAAAAATTAAATTTTATGTGTATTACACTGGTTGACCATCAAGAAATTCGGGATTAATCATTTTTGGAATTTTTCCATTCGTCGCATTCTCAACAAATGCATTAATTTCCTATAAAAAGCATTAATTTCGAATTCGTTTTTTGTTTTTGTTTATACGTTTGCTGCTTCTTCCCTTTTGCCAAAATCAATCTGTTCAAAATTTCCCTGGTAATATTTGCTCAATGTCTGATTAAACTCTTCCAAAATGGTAAAACTTTCGTTTAGAAATATTTTGTTGGCAATGCTCAAATTGAACGTTTTCTCCAATTGGATTTCTTCGATAAATTTGGCATTGTTTTGATGCAGCGAAGAACCATCTAATTAATTGGTAAAAGACATTAAAATGGGTTATGGCACTTTAAAATGGAAAAATTTGCCACCATCGGCCAACAAATTGACAAATTCGGCCGCCGTTTGTCCCCGCGCGCCCGCATAAGCCATGGCCAACGCAATAGCCGCCGAAATGTGCGAAAGTACCGTATTCTGTATAGACGATGCATCAGCACAGCAGTTACGGTAGATTGCGTTTAGCAAATTCATGGAAAATTCTGAAAAAAACTAACTTCATTAATTATGAGTAATATACTTATAAATTAGCTAATTACCCAATTAATTTTACTCACGTGGTCCCGTTGTTTGTGGATATTGAAATGCGATGTTCACCTTCCCATTGGCACTGATGGACTTCAATTCGGTTGGCTGCCACGTCAGTTGGCGCTGCTCTGTGTACAAATGGGCGCCCCTCGGGTCACGCCATTGCACTGCTTGGCCAGCCATGTTCAACTGCAGGCCGCGCATCTCATGCACACGGCCCTGGAAATACGTTTTTACGATTAAAAAACAATTAAAACCAACGGCATAAAAATATTTTGAAAAAATTTAGTTTTTTAAGAGAATTTTAATGAACAATAATTCCATTCCCTGTCCTTCATCAAGCGTTGGTCCCCCATTTGACCGTTGGGATTAAATTTACATTGGTAATCTCTGCCAATCATCCTACAGTTTTGACTGATTTTTCCAGAACATTTTACACTGACCTTATCAATTTCAATGTTGGGAAGTTTGAAGATATTTGTGCCACAGCTAATGGAAGTTAAATAAATTGACAAAATTAAAGTAAGTTTTTAATGACTCCATTAAATTTAATAAATTTGATTATAAAGAATTATTTTCATTTTTTACGCACTCTCCGCTTATGGTCACCGTAATGCCATTGAACGCATTTTCCATTTGCGCACTGCCAAATAAACTGCTGCAAATTCGGTGTTGGAATACCACGGGAAAGGTAAAAGGAGAAAAGAAAGAATTCGTAATTTCAAGACTGAAAATAATTAAATATAAATTAATAAAAATAATAATAATATTAAATTTTATAATTAATGGTAATTAGTTATTAATTAATTGCCCCATTTCTGATAATTTGTCCCTTTCTTCCACCTGTTCTCAAACATTGTTTTCATTTGTGCGTCACAATTTCCGTAGAAAAACGAACTTTTCGGCTCCTCAAATTCAATTTTCACTTTTGCCGTGCAATTTTGGGCTGTTCCTCCCATGACGCATCCGTCCAAAAGTGCGAGAGTACCTAAAGAAATAAAATTTAAAATTATAATTTGGCACGGTAATTTTTAAAATTGATTTACGTTTATATTCGTTGCCATTTGGCTCCTTTTCGGGTTCGTTTTCGTAAAAATGGACCTTAATTTAAGTAAAATAAATATAAATCATATTTATTTAAATCTAACCATGGCACAGTGTTTGACCTGATCATAGTAAGGATTACCACACTTTGGCATCTGAAAAAGTACCGTATAAAATAAGAATATTTATTTCTTTACCAATGCCATTTTGTACAAATCCCCCAAACAGTTGAGCCCGTCGAATGTGCCAATGATCTTTGAAAATGCTTCATTCGGTGCTTCGTTTTTGTACTTAAATGACATACAGTAGTAAGTACCGCCATACTTTCCTCTTCAAATACCGTACCACACATGCACAGTACTCCTCGTCCTCATTGGTCCCATTGCTCGCATTTGTCCCACTGTAACACGCATAACACCCATTGGCCGACACTTTGTCCTCCGCTTTTAATTTGTTGTCCTCAAAAAGAGATGAGTCCAACCACGGGGGACGCAAATGCTTGGGAATGAAGCCTTTCTGTTGGACCACCGACGAGCGAAGGCAAAGCGAATGAAATTGGGGAGACCGATCAATGGCACGGCACACATCCGCGGCATTAAATTCTGAAAAAAACATTAAAGTAATTTAAATTATTAAAAATAATTGGGACCTGAATTTGCATCGGATAAATTTATATTGAACAGAAGGATAATCGTGTTAAAAATAGTCAAAACCAACAGATGTTTAAGCTGGTTTATAATCATTTTTTGATCTAATTTCATTCATTTAGGAGAATATAATTCTTTAAAATATTTTTATATTTTTTCAAGCAAATAAAAAATTATTTTTTATTACATATTTTATGAAAATATTACTCAAATAATGTCATCATTTTTTGGTGGAAAAGAGTGATAATATTTTTGAGCGAATTTCTTTCATTAAATAATTTGCATATTTATTTTAGTAAACAAAAAATAAATGATTATCATAACGGTATATTAGAAATGAAAAACGGAGATGAGTCATCCCAGTCAGTTTGGTTTATTTTGTAATATATTATTCGCTCGTTGTGTATTCTGGTAAAAAGTGTAAAGTGATGAAGTAATGCTGAAAATTTTAAGAGTTAAGTGAAAATGAATATTCTGATTTTATTTTTGTGACCTTTCCCGCACTTTTATTTTTCAAATTAAATTTTTAATTTAGGTTTTAATAGAGTAGAGCGGTAATGGGTAGTTGTAAAAAACCGGTACCGGTATTTTTAGGATTGAAACGGTACTATTTGGCTGGAAAAACCGGTAAAAAACGGTACTTACCTGTTCCGGTTAAAACCAGTACTAAGCACTCATTTGTACGTTTATTTCAGTACCACTACCGGTGCCGCTCTACTCTAGTTTTAATAAATAAAAAGGTTTTAGTTCGGCACCACTTAATTTTTTCACCAAAATTAGCACCAAAACTGCTGGTGAGATCGCTTGACATTCGTACATTTTTGCAGTTGTGCATAATTTCTTAGAGACTTCACACGGACAAATTGCTCAACTGCCGGAGAGAACGACCATTTGGGAATATCAAAAACAGCCCAAAATAAACAGACACTTTAATACATTCATTCAATGCCATTTCTCACCATTTTTGACAAAATAATGACTTTTTTATTCTTGAGATGACTGAAAGTTAATTAGAATTTGTTTAGTTTAGAAAGCTTTATAAATAGACTAACATTTCTCAGTTTTTCTCATTATTCTATAAAAATGACAAATAAAATTATTTTGTGCACAATCATTGCATTGGCATTCTTAACCAAAATTGATCAGGTTCATCGCTTTATTTATTTATCTAAATTTAAAAATGTTTTTAAAACAGATTTCATCATGCTTTTCTGTCACATACGGAAATAGATGTTGCAAAACCATTCCGAATTTTCCCGTTATTCCAAGTATTTTAAATTTTGAATTTAACATATGCGATTTTATGATTTGCTTGTTTCTAAAAAACCAGTGCTTAATTATGTATCAAATCCTAGGTACTGTCACTTTGTGTAGTGTCGGCAGTCCGTGGTGCAACGCTTTTGGAGGGAATTGCGTCGTTTGCGAATTTGTTTTCATTCCGACTGCAGGTTGTGAGCTGATCACCAAGTGCAGTTGCTACTATTGTTGTGAGGAGCAGTACAAAGACTATTGCCCTCAGGGGTGCGAAAATTGCGTGACGGACGGCGAGGGCGGCTGTGAGGAGAACGCAAAAAGCAGAGAAAAATTCGAAGGCTGCGCGTAATTAATTAATCTATTAATTATGAAAAGGAATGCCCATCACAAACCCAAAACCCTTAGAAAAAATATAAAATTAGCAAAAAATTATCATTTAAATTAAAAATGCTCATAACACTATCACACTTATCATAACCATAATCATTGCCAAAATGGAATTTTTGCTGATTTTTTTAATATTCTTTTTCGATTTTCACATTATAACGTAGGTGGGTAATTCTGCACCCATGTTATGATAACATAATAAAACTTTCATCAAATCCATTAAGAAGCACAGGGTCAACAAGCAATATCAGAGGAGGAGGCGAAACGGCATTTTCAAAGTTGAAAAGGAAAACGGAGGCGCAGATGGCATTTGAAATGGCAAGTGAAAAACCAAAAAATAAGCAAATAGAATGTGATAACAGATAGACACGGATTTGGACGGATTTATCTCAAAGGAGGAGGGCATTCATTATCTTCGCACATCGCAACACCAAAGCTCTACGCCCGCGGACCTTGACAAGAATTCGTCCTGGTTTGACACGATGGATCGAAATGGCAATAAGAAAATTGATCCTGAAGAATTTGATCGCTTACTCGGCACAAAATGAGCAAACCTACATTTTATAAATGTCTTAAAGTTTGAACTGCTTCACAAAAACAAAGGGTAAAAAAAATAATGAAAATTTTAATGCACAACATTTATTTATTTTTGAGTATACGGTAAATACAAAGCTAATAATTAATTATGTGTTAATTTCTCACAAAATAAAAATACTTATGAATCAGCAGAGATTGGATAAATCGAATTCGAAATTGAGCCCAAAGTTCGCTTCGATTTGGTCATCAAAGCTGAACAAAGAAACGAATGGGACCAATTCAGATGGAAGAGGAACGAACATTTGAGAAGCATCTTAAAAAGAAAATGGAAAAGCATTAAAAATGGTTACTTAATCGTAAATATTGGACAAAAAATGCAAAATTCATTTTAATGGCCAAGGAATTAAGAAATAAAGGCTCATAAAGGAACCAAAAAGTCAAAAACACTTTCACAAAAGGTGAAAATAAGCAACATTTAATGGACTTTGTATATAAATCTTAAAACTAAAATTGAATCCCTGGAACCATTAATTACCTATATTTGGAAATGGAATATTTCATTTCAATTGCTCACCAACCCAAAAGATGTCCATTTTTCTGTGCCGGCCAAAACCAATCGCGTCGTTTGCTGTCCGCGCCGCGTGCGGCGACAAGCGCAACTGAAAAACGAATTTCTCTGATTCAAAAATGCTTTTTCTGTTGACTGTAATGCGCTGCGAGCATATCAGCCTCGTGTAGAAAAACGTAATTAAACTAAAGGAAAATGTGAAGAATGATACGGTAGCAACGAGTTACAGTATGGAAAAGAAAAGTTACGGTAGGAAAAGTGACGAAAGGTAAAGCATTGAAAAAGCGCCATTAACAAGTTAAAATTTCTGATCTGAATTTGGTCATTATGAGTATCTTACCATCGATGCCTGTGATTATATTTGATTTAAGTTTTGCTGCGTTTCCAAACTGTGCCAAGTCGCGCTTGTCGCGTGGTGGCCGCGGAGATTGGCCGTGAAGTGAGCGAAGTACGCGACGTGCGCAACATGCGCTCCATGCTGTTTTGGGTGCCCGTCTTCAAACGGCTTTCGGGCCGTTGCATCCCTTGGAAGGGTTAACGAATGAATGGCATTGGCATCCATTTCTGTCTTGGTCGTTCGAATTCTTCAGAAATTGGGGGGGGGGGGAGGGTGAACCCCAAATCCATAATTAGAAAAAGCCGAGGCAATTTCAAAGTTTTTATTGCTCCATACATCATCATATGTATATACAATAATTGGTGGATGATGACAATACACATAAAATGTACAGACAGTGAACAAAAGTATGGCAAACGAAAACACACAGAGAGAAAGAGAGAGAGAGACCGTTAATTAGTGAAATGATCGGACGACAAACACATTAATACAATACATATACATACGCATATAATAATATCATCATTCAGAGGGGCATCACATCACATCAAATGGACAGAGGCGGAGGAGGCCCGTCAGATGACGTCACATCACATGTACCATTCGCCCGTTTGTTGTTAGTGCTGCTGTGGTGTCCTCACTGCCGTTGCGCCGGTGTTGATGACGGCCTCGCTCGCGGTGTCGGTGCTGCGGCCCTCTGCACGCGAAGTTGCACTTCCTGCTTGTACAATGCCGGACTGAATCGGAACATAATCTGAAATTTTGGCGAAAAATTATGGACAAATGCGCCGACTCAGTCACTTACGGCAGCATCCACATTGGCAGGACTGTCGAAGTTCGGCTTCGCCAGCAGCTGTTGCACGGAGAGCAAAATCGAGTTGGCCGTACGGTTGTTCCAACGCTCGGACGCCTGCTCATGGCCCAGTGGATCAATGCCGGGCGGATGAAGAATGCTGATGCAGACTTTGCCATTCGCGTCAACTGAAAGGGGACGGTGAAAGATTTTGCTGGGATTTGATGAAATATTGCACCAGCTGCTTTACCTACCGTTCGGATGACTAAGGCGTTCGCGGCGGCCCGTCGATGAGCACTCGCCATCTGTAGATCTGAAAAAAAGAGAAAATGTGTGGGGGGGACTCAATTGGACGCTTCTCTCACATTGTTATTGTCGAACCAGGCACCGAATCCGTTGTTGATGAGCATTTCGTACTGGCGCATCAGCACTCGCATGGGACTTGGACTGCGCTGACGCTCTCCTGATCTGCTGGTGCCGGTCCATCCTTGCCATTTGTGCAGCGGATGTCGTCAGGACGGAGTCGTCTCGGCTCGGCAGCGAAGGCACAAACACAAAAAAGTGGCACACACGAACACAGCAGTCGGTCGGCGGCGGGTGTTCTCGGCACTTGTGAGTTGCAGCAATGGCTTAATGACAAAAAAGGGGGGCGGGCACCATCAGCAGTATTAACAAGGGGACGAAGGCACTCACAGTGAAAAGGAAGTGACGAAGCAGCGAATGGAAATGCAATGGTCAGCCAAAATATCCCCTTTTATAGGGGCAATTTGAGGCAAATGACCAAAAAGCCCAAAGTTATAAGGGAAGATTCATCTTTTGGCAATGGTCAAGAATTGGTGTCCAGACTCGGAGGTATTTTTTCTAGGCTTAAAAAATGCGCTGATCACGAATCTGAACTCAGATTTTGAAAATCATTGATTTTTATCTAGGATTTTTCATCAACTACTTGATTTTTTCCAAAATTTTAAGAATTAGTCGGGCTTAAAAAGTCATCATACACAGATGTTGTAGAGCCTAAAAAGAGCTTTCGAATGAGCTATTGAATGTATGGAAAAGTCAAGTTTTCAATCTTTTACGATTTTTTGAAATTTAATTATTAATCGAGACGATGGTCTGGGGTTCGAGTCCGCTTGGCTGCGGTTTATTTTTTTATGACACTTGATGAAAAATCTTAGATAAAATGAAGATTCATGCATAATCAGAGCTAGACTCATGATCAGAATATTTTTTAACCCCAAATTAATTGCTAAACTTTTTTTAAATATAATTTAAAAATCGAAAAAAAATCAAGTAGTTGATGAAAAATCTTAGATAAAAATCAGTGATTTTCAAAATCTGAGTTCAGATTCGTGATCAGCGAATTTTTTAAGCCTAGAAAAAATACCTCCGAAATTTTTAACATTTTTTTTCGTCGAGACACCAATTCTTGACCATTGCCCATCTTTGTATATAAATAGCACAATCCACATACATTTTCTTCACTTTATTTTTATTCCTTCATTTGTCAGTTAATTATAAATTTTGTGTGTGATTTTGGAGGATTTTTTCGAAAAAATCTTACGTTTTACATATGTAATTAATTTTTGAATTTTAAAAATTTGATCGGATGCCTTTTTCATTTAATGTTATTTTTACTTATTGAAAAACCCAATAATTGTCGTTTTTAAAAATAAAATTTTAGAGAAAATAATCCCAGAGTACTCATTTTTATCAATTTGGAGGTCCATATTCAAAGATCAATATCTGCACGAAATCCCAATTTCCAACATCAGATTCCCGTAATTTTTGTGCCATGGAATTTCGGTTTTCCTTTCCGAAAATTTTTGGGATCTCGAAATGCTATCCAATTAAACGAGTTATCTAGGGTTATTCCCCTACTATCTGGGAAAAAAGTCGGGGAGCTGGTATCAAATTCCACGACAAGAATTATATATAAGGCTAAATCTTTTAAAAAGTTTGGGGGGGGGGAGGTCAAAAATTTGATCAAATAGAAAAAAATAATTGGTTTTCCTAAAAATAAAGAAAGCACTGTCAACCGACAGAGTGAAACAGATGACGTTCGAATTCCCCGAAGGGTGTTGGGCATCAACTCTTCTTCAATCACTTAAGGACCATCATCTCAACCTGACCAGTGAAATTAATTCTTTCAAGTGTAAAAATAAAATATGATACCTTTAAAAGCCTAAAAGAAATTTCTATTCAGTTTTGCTGTCTCCATTCCTCGTTTTCAGAATTTTATTTTGAAGAATATTTTTTTATTTTTTCCCGAAATTGTCCGCAAATGTCTGGTAGCTGAAAATTACCTTAATTATTTCAAGGCGCCTTTCACATAATAAAAAAATTAACAAATATTAAGGAAAAATCTTCGCATTAATTTTTTCAAAAATGTCCTATCTAATAAAATGTTATTTAAAATTTTGGAAAAAAACTTCTTTTCTGACTTGTCCAACGTCCTAATCTCCACTTGAACCACTTAAAAGGGATGGAGATGGTAAGCTTGGTAAAAGATTTAACTCAAATCAATCATGAGGCAAACAGCGATCAGACAAAGCTAATTTCAACACTTGTTTTCTGTCTTCTTTGAAAATTTATTATTTTAAAAAAAATTTCATTTTAAAATTCCATTTTTATTTTAATTTTTTCAGCCGTTGCGAAATTGACCGAGAATTGGATGAATTGACGTGAAAAAAGGCCGGCCATTTAAAGGGGACGGCCTTTTTGTGGAGAAAGGCAAAGCCGACCAGGTGTTTTTTGAGATGAGCGGACGCTTTTGGTTTGGTGAGAATTACTCGTACGACACGGCAAATTGTTTGGATTTCATTTTTAATTTTGTGTGTGCCCTTTTTGACGGAAAATGCCCCACGAAAACGGTAAATTTTTCATTTTTAATTGAAATTCGAATTTATAAATTTTAATTCGCTAAGATTTGGCCTGACAATTTTGTTGGATTTGACATAGAAATGATCAGAAGTGGAACTTATTCTCATGGAGCCAGAGAACCTCAATCAGTGTTTGATAGACAACCAATTTTATTGCCCGGTTTTAATCAAATTAATATTATAATATTTTATTTTAGATGGAATTCTTATAATATCCCTGTTCAATTTTCAAAATTTTCTCCAATCTCTCCCTATCGGCACATCACCTCCTCCCTCCCCCCCCCTCCATTAAAAAAAATTAAAATTCTAATAACTTTTGAGTCAATCAGTCTAAATCCATTCTTTAAATTTTTTACAGCTTTTGAAATGCTTGACCACCAAAATTGTGAGTTAAAAGACCACCGATTGGAAATTCGGATAAAAAATTGCTTTTTGAATGGCGAAAAGTGTGCCAATTTGCTTTTCTTTCATCTTACCGGTCGTTTTGATAGACCAATTGAGGGCAAAGAGCAGCTGAAAAATCGTATTTTCGTGCAAACAAAGACAGAAAAAGAGTGGCAAAATGCCAAAAACGACGGTACAATTCATTTGTCCGTAGTTTTGAAGGCGTACAGTTGCAAAACGGGCGCAAGAAAAATTCCAAAAACATTTGTGGCCGATTTGTTTTTGGTTGACGAAATGGTAAAAAGAATCGCATAAATAATTTTAAATTAAAAGGCACTTCAGGCAACAAAATGGCTAAAAATGAAAAATGTTTGTCATTTTCACAATTTTAATGCGCTAACTCTCGACGAAATAACTGATCATATTATGGAAGCGGAATTTGACAGTTGGGTCAAATTGAAGTGATGCAAAAAGAGATGGACAAACAAATAAACAAACAAAGCAAATTAGACACTTTCAATTAATTATTTATAATTATAGACAAATATTTACTACTCATTTTCCGGAAGAAACCCATTAAATTAGTCAATAAACAGTTTCATTTTTGTATTTAATTTTTTAAATTTTGTAAGATGGTAAAGGGAAGAAGGGCGGAGGTGCGAATCTGTTCTTCAACATTAATTTGCAAAAAATTAAAAAATAACTATTTTTAATAATTATTTTTGAGGGGTTTTGCCTATCAAATTGGACAAAGTTGGTATCATTCGAAAGCCCATGACTAGTGGAAGCTTTTTTCAGCAAATTTTAAGCAATTGGATGACCAAGAAAATTATGAGGCTTCGAAATCTTATTTTTTGGAATTTGGTGTTCCTCAAAACCTAATTAATCCCTTTTAAAAATTTGCTTTCATTTAGTTTTTAAAAATGGTATTAAGAAAATAAATTTTCTCAATTGAATTCACCGGAAATATTGGTATATATTTTTTAAAGTTATCGGAATTATGACTCATTTTAGCTTAGTCGGGATTTCGACGCATCGCGATTTTGACGGAAAGCGGCATATGAGCATTTTTTGCTTTGTCAGTGCTTCAATAATTGTTTATCTTGCAAATATTCTGAGAAATATTATATAAATATGTATATATTAATTTTTTTACTTGGATACCAATATTTTAATGCATAAATTTTATTTTTTATGTGATAGAAAACCATTTTAATTTCGTTTACCATGCTCGACTTAGGGTTAAGAATGATGGCACGGCCATCGAATTCTGAGAATGGCATTTTGAGAAAGCGAAGATATATTTTAATATTCAAATTATATATAAATAAAAATTTTTTACTTTTGGTCAGTTGATAATTTGCAAATGATGCACAATAAAAGCTGATTAAAAATAAATTGTCAATTGAAAAGGCCTTTTGTAGTCTAAAAATAACAAATATAAAGGCAGATATTAAATATAATAATATTATTTAATGGTTTGATTTAAGCATTAATTGTAAAGTAATTTTTATTTATTAATTATTTTTTCATTTGATAATGTTTTCCGTATTATTGGAATAAATCAATTTTTCTTTATTTAACCAAAATTGTTTGGGATATTTTATGATTTTTTTTGATCAAACAATAAGCAAAAAATAAAATAAAAAGTATTTCAAAAATCATTCAAAAAGTAAATCCATTTTTTATCCAACAGGCACCGCCTGGGAAAATTAGGAAATTCTGGCACGATTTTTAACAGATTTTCCCCAAAAAATGACCAATCTTCACCCTTTTCCATGACAGTGATTTTCAGGCTAATCCTATAAAATCCTGTTTTACCAAAAATTTTGGTTCCGGGAAGGATACAGTAAAATCCAAAAAATGCCCAAAATCAGTCACTGCCAATTCTTTTTATGACCTCTAATGATTGTAAAAGTTAGTTAGTTCTGTTGTTTGAACTTTTGTCTAAAAAATGCAAAAATAAAGTTTAAATTAGTTTTGCTATACAATATTGAAGTGATATCGGCTGATTCTCTACAATGGCTTTTGTTATTAAGCATTTTTGATCATCTGAGTCTGATCAGAATTTGTCCCAATTGTTTTCCATTGGTTCGTCGTCGTCACTGTCCACTGACTGCTGCTGATCAGCCGAAGAAGATGAAGCGTCTTGATCATCACCATCATATGCCGGCATCCCATCATCATCCGCATCATCAGCATCATCATTGTCGTCCACTTTTGGTTCTATGGGCTCGCTAAAAGTGCATTTTAATTATTTAAAAAAATATTTAAAATATATAAAACTAAAAATTTTAATTTTTAAGACATTTCCAGAATTGAAAATTGTTCATGTTCAAGGTTAAACAGGAGAATTTTAAATTTGGCATTTGAGTTGTTATTGAACTCACTCATTTTCGTCCTTTGCCTGCGCAAAACCGACACGGTTTTGGCCCGCATCAAACACTGTATAATAGCGGCCTAAAGACAAAAATTTCAACAGAAATTGACGAATTTACGCAAATTTTGGTGATAATTTAAAAAATAATCATGCCATCCATTCACCTATAAACACATCGCCAAGGATCCACAATTTGTCAGCAGTCGATGACATTTCCATGCCCATGAAGCCGGAGCTGAAATGAGAAAGTGGAAAACTTCAAAATTTTCATTTGGTTTTTCCAATTTACAGGCAGCTTGTTTTCCCCCGTGAGTTGACCTTCCACACATAGTCTTTGCCCGTCAATGTGTACGCCTTGCCGCCGATGTTGAACGAAATGTGGGGAAGTTGCTCGATACTGTCACAGGGCAAGGTGTACTGTAACAAAATTGTAAAAATATTTTTATGTTATTGTTGACAAAATAATTTAAACAAAAGTAAATAAATAAATTTAGAATATGAATTGGGCAACAAAAAAGTTTGTCCTCAAAACTATCGAAATTTTGTTCTATAAAACTCGGTCTACCCATAAAAACGAGTGCATTCAATTAAAAATAAATTGGCAGCTACTGTATAACATTTCATGACGGTAATACCCGAGCGATTTTATTCGGACTGAGACACTATAGTCTGGCCGGTATAGTCTGAGCCAAGTTTAGAGCATCATAACTTTTTTATTTGTTAACCAATTCCAATAAACTTGGTATCATTCAAATGCTCTTAACAAGCTCTATCGGCTTCCCAAAAAACACAAAGATAACCGACATGTAAAAAAGAATATGCAAAAATTCTGACTTTTTGGTAGTATTCATGTTTCAACTTTTTTATAAGCTGTTGAATTTATCAAAAGCTTTTAAACGTGTAGGGCTTTCGAATGATCAATCAAATTTTAATTTTAAAATATCTAATAAAGACCCATTTGAGAATAATCTCAAATTTAGTCCCGTAATCACTCAGACATAAAATTTTTTTTTAATGACTTCGCCCTGCGCAAGTTCGGTGGCACCAATGTGGGCGTGTGCAGCATCGCCCGGCGGGGGGTGCGCCTCCCCCACCGCTCGTACTGCTTGCTTCCAGCTGCTTCTTCTGTTGCAGCAGAGCAGCAGTTAATGCCGCTTCCCCACCTCCCCCCCGCGGGGCATTCTTATGAATCGACCCGGAAATTTCAAAAATACACCCCTGAGAAATGAAAAATTTTTCAAAAATTCATCTCATAAATTTATTTATTTATTTTCTTGACAATAATTTGTGATTTAATAATTATTTATCTCAATACTGATTTGACTTATTTTTTTACCTTTTTGAATGAATTTTGTCATTTTACACCCCCTAAATTTGAGGATTTTTAGTGCCTATTTTCCATTTTTTAGAGCCTAAAGCCTACCTATTTTGGCGGTTTTTAGTGGCTAAAAATTGGAGCCCTAATCATTAACTTTTGTAAAAGTAGATCAAATTATTACCTTGTTATATCATTCAATAGCTCTTAAGCTTTTTACCTACAACCAACATTTCATTTTTCAAAAAAATGATGACTAAAAATTGTAAACAAAAATGTTTTCGTCCACTTTTTTTCAACATGATCAAATTCTTTTGAATTTTGCAACGTAAAATAGAATCTTAAGGGCTATCCAATGATACCAAGAATGTTTAATTTGGTCGACTTTGACAAAAATTGGTTGGGTCCACCGTTTCGTGGACTTCTCCTCCCAAACCAAAAAACCCAAATTCTGCTGATAGAGAGGTGTTTGTTGTGCCCTTTTTATCGACAATAATTTATTCCGTTTAAATTTTTCATATCAATATTTGTTATGGGATTATTGCCGTCCAAAACGACGCCATCGCCGTCACCACCGTTGAATGGCACGACTTCTCCACCGCCAACTCCTCCGCTTGACACGACTCCGGCACCGCCAATTCCACCGAATGGCACGACTTCTCCACCGCTAACTCCGCAGGCTGTCACGACTCCATCACCGGCACCACCGCCAGTTGGCAATGTGTTGCCGCTGCTCGCCAACGGACCGCACGCAGTTGGATGTGCCGACATTATGGTGGGATTGGGTAATTTGAGAGGATTTGTTACAGATTATCTTTGAAACAACGGAATTCGTTGTTTCTGAATCCTTTTTTTTGAAGAAATTGAAGGATTCGGGTGACAGACACCGCCGAACAAAATTCCCCTATTTTTCCAGGTTTTTTGGTTCCGATTCCCGGTGACATTTGTCCATGTGTTTTTTTGTTGTTGAGAATTTGGTGCAAATCTTTTCCGACGGATTTCTCCTATTTCCCGGGATGACCGTCCGTTTCCCCGACATTTTTTTTTGCCTACAAAATGGCAATATTTTTTCTCATTTTCCCTTCCTTTCCAGCTTTCCGAGCCTTCCGCCGCCTCTTCCTCTTCTGCCGATGGCGTTGGATTGTTCGCCCGACTGTTTTACCCCACCGCTTCGTCCGTCGTTCTCCCCACGGATACGTCGACTTCGTTCGACTCAACACCGGCGGCGGTGCGTTTAGGGAGTGGAGATTTGTGCTCTCGAATCAGTTCACCTCAGCATCATTGCACCCTCCAATACAAAAAAAGGATTTTTTTTTGATTGTTTTTTTTGGTGAAACGATTTGTGGCGAAAATTTGGTTGAGCAAAACAACTTTTGGTATTGAGATTGTTTTCGGTGTTGTTTTTGTTTGGCCTCGAAATCGATACGCGTGTGTCCGTCCTTCCGTCCGTTCGTTGGTCGGTCGCCCCGCTTTCGCTTGGCCACTCATATTCCCCACTTAAGCCTCCCTCTTCACCACCCCCCCCCCTCCCTTTGTCCCCGGCTTCACCTGTGCGCTGTTACTGACAGCCGCCGCCGCCGATAAGTTTAGGCTTTGTCATCGGTGGCACCGCCAGCTGTATGGCATTCCGGCTTTAATGATAGCATTTGCATACGCCGTCCCCCACGAGTGGGCGTTACCTGTGTGCTACTGCAAAAATGCCATCATCCCTTCTCTCCACTGGACCACCCATTAATTGCCCGATTATCTTTCGCCTCTCTCTTCTCTCTGCCCGTCTGTCCTGTGCTGTCATTATTGGTTTTGTACTTCGATCGCCCGTCCAATGGCATGCGCCGGTCGTGCCGGGTGAGCAGCGCTTTCCACTGGTCATTTTCTCGCATGGCATCAGTGGCAGTCGGTTCGTCTACACGACGGTGTGCGCATCATTGGCCTCTCACGGCTACGTGGTGGCCGCGTTGGAACACCGGTGAGTTTGGGGCATGGCATTGGGCACGCACAACCTGTTGCACATACTTAAAGAATTTAATTTTGAAAAAAATTTAAGCTGAATTATTTATTTTTTCAAATCATAAAGAACACATGCGCATAGCACAATAAAACCCGATTTTGTCGGTACAACCCAAAAAAATCTCCGGGACAAAATATCCCTGCAAAAATTCAAAAAATTGAATAGGCCACTAAAATTTTTTTCTTGAATTTTTACCAGAGATTTCTTATTTTTGGCGTAGTTCCCTCGGGCACATTTTAGGCGGCCGGTGACCTTTCTGCGGCACTTCGATGCCTCTCAATTTTTTAAATTATGAAGATTCTAACTATACCTCCTCCCCTTCTCCGCTTTCCAGGGACGGCTCCTGCTGTTGGACGTATACGCTTGAGCCGGTGCCACCACCAACGCCGCCGCCCTCGCCACCGCTACCAACAGCCGTTGAAGGGACGCCGCAACAGCAAAACGGACCGGTGCCAATTGGTGAGAAGCGGTGGGGGGGGGAAGTCGGGGCAAAAATTGAAAAATTTTCCTTTTCAAATTCGCTGGGGTATGAATTGGAGCAGATAAAGCTAATTTTGTTTTTAATCCCATCATATTTTGAATTCAACACTAATTAATTAACGTTTGGATTTAATTTTTTTAATTTTGTTATGTAAAATATTCCAAAAATTTTTAAACTGACATTAATTGGATCAATTCTTTTTGATCACCAATTAAGTCAAATTGAATTAACTTTAACTCCATTTTTCCTTTCTTTCTTTTTTGTGTTTAAATCTTTGACCATTCTAATGAGGACATTTTGATCAGGTGGGAGACCGGGGGAAAGCCGGGGCGGTCGAGAAAATTTATGAAATTGCGCGAACGGATAAAATTCGCTTAAACATGGAGTTTTTCGTTTTTTTTTATTCCAAAATTTCGAACATTTGATTTGTCTGTGTACCTTATGTGTTTAATGGGTTACAGAAGGAATTTTCCTCCTTAAAAAATGGATTTTTCATACAGAAATTTCAAAAAAATGACGAAAATTTTTCGAACCATTTTTTACTATTTTATAAAAATTGCTTTTCAAAAATCGTTGAATAAATTTTTCTTTTTTTTGGAGGAAAACGAACGGCTTCCGGGTGTGTCGGTTACCCGAAATTTGTCCACAAGCGGTTTCTTGTCTGATCAGCCCCCCATTGCCCCTCCCTCTCCCTTTTTCTCTGTCACCGTCCCTCCAACTCTAACAAAACATTAACAATTACACATACTGCGACTTCGTCCGCTGCATCATCAGCAGTAGCAGCTGCACATTCCTCCACATGAATCACTTTTGCTTTTGTTGGCTGATAATTCGATAATTTGTTTGGCGGCGTTCCTTCGCCCATTTGTCCGCTTTTAATTGCGCAGCAACAGCACATCATCACATTATTCCATTCCCCGTCTTCTGCCAGCCGGACTGACGGACGGACTGATTGTTGTTTTGTTGGCCTCTCTTTTTTGCCCCCATCCCCAATTTGCCTCTCAAATTTGCCCATTAGTTCCCCCCCCCCGCCACCGGGGGCGTCCCTCCCCGTACCCCACGGGGTTCATCAGCAAAAGCAGCAGCAGCACATTGCCACAGGGCAAACAACACACTAAGCACAGATGTGTGGGGTGGGAGGAGGGGGCGAGGGTCGTTGTTTGCCCGCGGGGGTGGGAGGGATAATGGATAATGTGTGTGAGAATGTCCCCGGGGCGATGATGTGATGATGAGGAGGAGGAAGAAGAAGCATTTAGAACGGACTATGTACAACAGCAAGCAGACATATAACTAGATTTTCAATGGAGTTGGATTTGTTGCACCAAATTTTGGCATTCATTTCAATTCCAAAATCCTTGGCAAAGTTTTTTGTATACTTTTTTGTATATCTTAATCCCTAGTTTTAAACCAAAAAATGAATGCTGGAATTTCCCCTACCTCATTAATTTCTTTCCGATGAATTTTCGGCATTTTCCCAATTTGGCATAATTAAGGGTAATTAGTGATTTAAAACCGAGAGGTATTTTCTCTTAATTATTGACCTTAATTTCTCTTTCATCCCATCAACAATTCCCTTAGTTCGCTTTTACTTTATTTCACATTGAGCAACTTCGCTCCCCCCGCCCCCCAAATTTCGCAATTTTTCATTGTTTTTTCGCACTTTTCAGAACTGAGGACTAATTTTTCAGTCCTCTTCTTCACTCACTGTTCTGCTGCTGTTCTTTCTTCCACTTCCCTTTTTGTTCCATTTTTATTATTATTATTATTATTATTTTACGCTGTCATCAAAAAACTGGACATCATCAGCAATTTCAATTTCATCTTCATCTTCAATCATAATCATCATCATTAGCACCATATTCATCATTGTCGTGGTGGCAAAGTGTGACCAAATTCAGTGACTAATCAATCAGTTCGTTCGTCGTTCGTTCGTTGCCTATTCCGCCATTGATCACTCACTGCCCACCGCCGCCCACCGATCGGTGGCGAATGCCTTTTTCCGGTGGGCCACGCCGCCCAAAATTTGTCACTGCTTTTTAACACACGCAATACAACAGAAGCAGCAGTTATAGCGGACAGCAGCTGAAGAGGTTGCGTTAGTCAAATTTGGGGAATTTGAATTTTAAAATGAAAATAATTTCAAAATATTTTTTTCCATTTTTTTGCAAAAAAAAAAAAATTTCGTTTTATGCACGAAGCAATTTGATCAGATAAATGAATGATCAATGCAAGCAGCAGTTTTTATGTCTAGAAGAAGGGAAGAACGGGAAAAATTTGGGGAATTTTAATTTTAATTTCAAAATATTTTTCCCATTTTTTTGCAAAAGAATTTTTATTTTATGCATGGGGCAACGATCAGATAAATGAATGATCATCGTAAACATCATTTTTTATGTCTAGAAGAAGGGAAGAACGGGAGTAAACAAAAAGAGTGCAAAACACGGCCAATCCTTAAATTAAAAATTCAAGTTCTGCAAATGTTTTGCCGCCCCCACCCCCGAACTGGGGATCTAAATTAGAAAGCGCCGCTCGTTTCGGCGCCAGCCCAGTTTTTGGACTATAACTTTTTTCTTTTTCCACCAAATCTAACATTGTTGGTATCATTCGAGAGCCCTTCTGATGCTCTATTATTTGCATAATTCCAAAAAATTTGATCAATTTTGAACAAAGTTATGGCCAAAAGTACACATGTGGCCTGTAATTCTTCTAGTCATAATTTTTTTGAGCATTAACGAAATTTTTTGAAACTTAGCAGGCTAATAGAGAACACTTAGAGCTTTCGAGTGCTCACAATAATGTTAGAACGCGAGGTGTTTTGCGATCAGTTCCTTTAAGCATTTAGTCTGAACATCGAGAACGGGCCGAAACGAGGGTGTCCCCGAACTGTGGGAGTTTGAATCCAAAAAAACAATTTTTTATGAAATTGAAATTTTCCTCAAATTCCAGCAATGCCTCCGCGTTGGACCGTTTGCGCCGTTTGGTGGCGGAGAAATATGCAACTTTTGTGGTGGAAGGGACGGACATTCCGCAGGTGAATTGGTGGTGGTGGTGGGGGTGGGGATGTTGGCGAATTTATCCTATTACTATTTGTGGCTCCTTAAAATCTTTTTTTTTGGGGAATTTTGGGTTTGGTGACTGATCAATATTTTACCAATTTTGGAAAATCGCGAAAACTCCTCAAACTTTTTTCTTGAGATTTTTCTGCTCCCAGAAGCAAAATCTGCCATTTTGCCACGTTTAAACACCCCGTTAATTCAGGCCAAATTGGACGAGGTGGCCCCCCTTGTGGAAGCGGAACAGCAGCAGGCGGTGGCCGCGGAGGAGGAGCGCAGAGTGGCCAATGACAGCGGCGTGGACACACCGCCAAAGACGGAGGAGGCAGCCGAGAATAATAATCAGCCCAGCAGTTAAAGAATGAAGTGCCAAAAGTGTGATATTGAATTCAAATAAATGCCATGCCCAATTGTATTGTATAAAACAGTCAAAATATTTTCATTTTTATATATGTATTAAAGAGGAGGAATAAATGGAATATTTATTTATTATATGTTCAATTAGTAATTGTCTTCATTGATTTGAATTATAACCCTGACAAATGAGTTCTGATTCGAACTAAAATCGAAAATTGAATTTTCAACAAAATTCAAATTTATGCAACAAAACCGAATCAACTGCATGAACTGAAAACAAAATAGCAATTGGCACTTTTTCGCACGTGTAAATTGGGGGCATTTCGCTACTCTCCGAAACGCTGTCGCCAAAACTCAGGGAAATACATTGAATTTTGTTGAAAAATTAATTTTGATTTTGAGTTCGAAACGAAGGGGGAAAGGTTGAAAATACTTGGTCAATTCGAACATCGGCCAAATTTTATAAATTTGATTGATCATTCGAAAGCCCTACATGTTTAGAAGCTGTTGATAAGGTATATTTCTAAGCGATTGAAGAACTTATAAAAAAGTTGCAAATGAATACTACCAAAAACTCAGAATTTTTGCATATTTTTGGTGCCTTTAATCTCTTAATTTTTATGCTTTTTTCCAATTTTTCGTGCTGATTTTGACTTTTTTGTGCTTTTTTCATGCTTATTTTGGAAAAATTTGGTGCTGTTTACAGTGCTTAATCGGTGATTTTTTGTGCTGAAAACTGAGCACTCTATTAATAACTTTTTTTGAAAATTATCAATAATTGTTTAGTTATTAAAGTGAAATTATTTACTTTTACTTCTACTCTAAAAATGTATTTAAGTCATTTTAAATTGTTCGTTTGAAAATTTACGGCCTTATAAAATCCAACCCGTGGAAGTAAAAGCGGATTACTACCCGTACAAACATTACTACCGATCCGTACCATGACTCGCACATCAAGCCAAGCTGTACGACTTCAGACCGCGTTTGATTGACGGTGTTTATCGTTTAATCCATAAAAAGGGATGGGATAGACAGAATTTGACAGAAAAAATGCCAATGATAATTTCCATAAAAAGAAATAATTATTTAATTGGAGATCACTGTTTTCATTTTGTGCAAAATTAATGCTTAAATATGATGTGATATTAAAACAGAACAAAAGCAAATTAAAAATTGAGAATTTAAATTTGATTCAAAAACGGCCCATTTTTAGCAAATACAAAAACTAAAACCGAGCCAAATTAAAATTGGGACCATATTTGCATTTTTTTTTGTTGTAAATTGAATAAAGCTAATGATGGTGCCTTTCACTCCCCCAATTTAATGAGTGATTGTCGCTTTGTCCTCCACAATATTTTTGAGTGACGTTTTGTCTCTGCTCCCCTCGGGGGCTGTTTATTCACATTTTCTGAAATGGGGAGGGGAGAGTCATAATAATTAACTAATTAATTAATAATTTATCATCATCTGTCGTCAATTTGGGAACACCTAAAACCACACCACTGAAATTTTGCAAAAAAATGAAATTTGAGGAAAAAGCTTCAATCAAACGCCTCCTTATCACTCTTTTGCTTACTCAGGCCGACCAAATGTGGGCTTATGCTTTATAAAATGGTTTAAACCGTTCAAAATTCATTCAATTAATTTCTGTGGAATGAATGAAAAAATAAATTTTCTCGTTATTTAGTTTTTTGGTGAATAAATATTATAATTACCCCTAATTTGTTGGCCCAGAAATTAGAAGCATTTCTTTCGCAAAATTATTCCTTTCCATTATTTTAAAATGATGGAATTGTTTTTAACCCAAAATAAGTCTCGTTCACATACAAATTTTTTTATCATCTTTTACAAATTATATTTAATTAAGGAATATGGTTTCAAAAATCACGGTGGTTTTGGCATTTCTCTGCCTGCTGTTGGCATTATTGGTGGGCATCGATGCTCAGCAAAGTCAATGGGAGCAGAAGCAGAACCGTGCAGCACCGCGAGGGTTGGCAAGGTGAAAACAAAACTTTTGTCAAGGAAAAACAATTTCAATAATTAGCGAATTCTAATTTCAACTTCTGCCTCTTCAGATTTAGTTTTAATTAAAGATTCAAAAGTTTTCTGTTCGGTGAAAAATAATTTTGTAGGGAATTCGAATTTATTATATTTTAGCTTTTTTGATTAAAGTTTTTCTTGCTTAATTTAGAACTTAAAATTGCTTTAAAATCCAATAAAAATTAAAACTAATACTTTAACAACCTAAAAAATTTCTCGAATATTCTCCGAGAATGAAAAAAATTAAAAAATAATAAAAGAGAAAAGATTACTTAAAAACGATATCCTTAAAAAATTTTCAAAATCACCTTTATTCTTTTTTTATAGTGTGACATTGCGCCGGATGGACACCGTCCGCTCGCGGCTGGCAGCCGCCGGTTCACTCGTCCAATTCCGTAAGCATTTGCGCCAGGCGCTGCGCCAACGCTTGGACCGTCTGTACAGTGACAAAATGGCACGCGCAGACGTGGCATTTGACACCGATGCCGCGGCAAGGGAAGGCATTGACGAAGTGTTGCGCAATTACATGGATGTGGGTTTCAAAACTAACAATAGTAATGAATTTAATTATTAATATTTTAAAGTATATTCTTACAGGTTAAAAATGGTTTTCAATTAAGGGACTAAAATCTTTCTATTCATTCAATTTATACCTCTTAAACAAATAGAAAATGTAAAAAATATATTGAATTTAAATAGCCTTTATGAAACTTTTAAAATAAAGGAAAAATTAAACAAAAAATATTTTTAAAATTAAAAAAAAAATCTTAATAAAAACAGCACAAAAAAATTTCTTTTAAGATTTGAATTGCTATTTAAAATAGGGTTGGGCCCCCGACGTCGGGGTTGGAAGCGTCGGGGTTCGGGGTCAGGGTTTTTCAATTTTGCCTTATACCATATAGTCAAAAAACTTTATATTATTTTTTTATTCATTAATAATTTATGTGCTTTTTTATTTCATAATTATTAGGGCCAATTTTCAGTGAAAATCTGTAAAAAATAGTCAAAATTTCAAATTTTTCCTCCGGCGCCTGGCCCCCAAATAAAAATAAAGGAATTTTATTCAAAAAAATGCCCAAAAATTTCTGATCAACTTTCTTTTTGTTTTTCAAATTATCTTTTTTTCGCGGCGCTCTAACATCTTTTCTCCAAAAAATGATAAATTTTTTCGATTTTGAGCTGTAAAAAAAAAAGGTTTTTGAGGGGCACCGGCGATGCCGATAGGCAGCGCCGGGCGAATTTTGAAATGTAAGGTCTATTTTGTAACAGATTTTCACCAAAAAATTTATGAATTTCAGTTAAATTTTTGGGTTTTTTTTTCTTGTTTTTTTGTCAAAATTAATCTTTATTTTCTAATAGTTTTTCACCAAAAATTTATGAATTTCTGTGAAATTTAATTTAATTTTTATATTTTGTAAAAAATATTTTGAAAAATATTAATTTTGTTTAAAAAACTATATTAATCACAAAAAAATAAATTAAAAAGAAAAGTCAACCGGTATCGAACTCATAATTAATAAAATTTGGCAAAATGGTTAAAAAAATTCAAATTTCTTATAACTTTTTTGCCTTTTACCCCCACAAAAATTCCATTCTTAGGGGTGTATATTTAACCCCGACCCCGATCGGGGTTAAGGGTCGGGGTTCGGAGTTGGAAACGTCGGGGTTCGGGGTCGGGATTTTCCCCGAAAATGGCCAAAAATGTCGGGGTTCGGGGGCGGGGTCGCGGGGTCGGGGTCCCAACCCTAATTTAAAAGAAGACTTTTAAATTTATATAATGTGAAATTGAAATAAAAAATTTTAATTTAATTTAATAAAATATTAAAATTTAAATTCAAGCGTAAATAAAATTTCAGGCTCAATATTATGGTGACATTTCTATTGGCTCTCCACCGCAAAACTTCACCGTGATTTTCGACACCGGTTCCTCAAATCTTTGGGTGCCGTCCAAAAAATGCTCATTTTTCGACCTCGCATGCCGTAAATTTAGTTTTTCATGAGAAATTTTAAAATTTAACCATTCAGGCTACCATAGTAAATATGACCACAAAAAATCGTCCACCTATCAGCCGGACGGACGCGAAGTGGCAATTGAATACGGTACCGGATCAATGAAAGGGTACGGTAAATTTCTAATAAAATTATTTCTTTAATTTTTGATCATTAAAATAATGTAATGCTTTTTTCAAATTAAGCTTCGTCTCCAAGGACACGGTTTGCATTATGGACGGTATGTGTGTGGAAGGTCAGGAATTCGCGGAGGCGACAAGGTCGGATTACATATGCATAAGAATATGTCTAATAAATTAAAAACATTGAAAATATAAAAATCATTCATTGGGATTGATAAGAGAAAAATAGGCAATTAAAATATTTTGCAAATAATATTTAAATTTATTGGTATGGGAAATTTTTTTTATAATATTCGAAAAATATATATTTTTTCAAAGGGAGTGGGATTTTTTAGAATTCATATTTTACAATTAGAGTCCGCCCGTTTTGCTCCTTTCCTTCCGCGTCACTTACATTTGTATAATGGGAATTGGTCCACAGGGATTGAATTTTGCTTTTGATGCTCCATAATTTTTTGATTATTTGCTATGAGCGCGTAATAGTAAAATTCATAGTCGAAATACCAAATTTATACCCACTTTCCGACTTACAGTTCTTCGCATCCTTTTACTTGTTTGAGTTCTTAAAAATTGTTAGACAGACGATTTTGAAGGGTGCATTTATTGCTCAATGAGAAGCTGAAAATTACAAAAAATTATGCCAAATAATTCAGAAATTTTCTCTATTTAAATTTTAAGTGAACCAGGCGACACTTTTGTAAACACAAAAGCTGACGGCATTCTCGGCATGGCTTACCCGGCAATTTCTGTGCAGAAATTGGCAACTGTTTTCAACAATTTGGTTGAGCAGAAAGAAGTGGAGGAGCCGGTGTTTGCATTTTGGCTTAATCGGTCAGTTAATTGACAATTTAAAATATAAGAAAAGTCGGTGAAATAAAAAGGAATTTTAAACCGAAGAAATGTTTTTAGTGACCCTTCGTCCGAATTTGGTGGCCAAATGACCGTCGGTGGCATGGACAAACGCCGTTTTGTGGAACCAATTAATTATGTGCCGGTCACTCGCCAAACTTATTGGCAGTTCAAAGTAAGGATGGAATAAGGTTTTTTGAAAAAAAAATAAAACGGATGACAAATTTCAAAGATGGACTCGGTCACTGGCGGACAAAATGGCAAAAGCAAAATTGCATGCCGAAACGGGTGCCAAGCAATCGCTGACACGGGTTGGAATTGCAAAAATGTTTTAATATTTATTTTGTTTTTTAATTTTATGTTTGTCCAGGCACTTCTCTGATCACTGGACCTCAGAAGGACGTGGAAGCCATCCACAAACACATTGGTGCCACCGAACTTGCGCAGGGCGAAGTCATTAAAAAAAAATTTTATGTCTGAGTGATTACGGGACTAAATTTGAGATTATTCTCAAATGGGTCTTTATTAGATATTTTAAAATTAAAATTTGATTGATCATTCGAAAGCCCTACACGTTTAAAAGCTTTTGATAAATTCAACAGCTTATAAAAAAGTTGAAACATGAATACTACCAAAAGGTCAGAATTTTTGCATATTCTTTTTTACATGTCGGTTATCTTTGTGTTTTTTGGGAAGCCGATAGAGCTTGTTAAGAGCATTTGAATGATACCAAGTTTATTGGAATTGGTTAACAAATAAAAAAGTTATGATGCTCTAAACTTGGCTCAGACTATACCGGCCAGACTATAGTGTCTCAGTCCGAATAAAATCGCTCGGGTATTACCGTCATGAAATGTTATACAGTAGCTGCCAATTTATTTTTAATTGAATGCACTCGTTTTTATGGGTAGACCGAGTTTTATAGAACAAAATTTCGATAGTTTTGAGGACAAACTTTTTTGTTGCCCAATTCATATTCTAAATTTATTTATTTACTTTTGTTTAAATTATTTTGTCAACAATAACATAAAAATATTTTTACAATTTTGTTACAGTACACCTTACCCTGTGACAGTATCGAGCAACTTCCCCACATTTCGTTCAACATCGGCGGCAAGGCGTACACATTGACGGGCAAAGACTATGTGTGGAAGGTCAACTCACGGGGGAAAACAAGCTGCCTGTAAATTGGAAAAACCAAATGAAAATTTTGAAGTTTTCCACTTTCTCATTTCAGCTCCGGCTTCATGGGCATGGAAATGTCATCGACTGCTGACAAATTGTGGATCCTTGGCGATGTGTTTATAGGTGAATGGATGGCATGATTATTTTTTAAATTATCACCAAAATTTGCGTAAATTCGTCAATTTCTGTTGAAATTTTTGTCTTTAGGCCGCTATTATACAGTGTTTGATGCGGGCCAAAACCGTGTCGGTTTTGCGCAGGCAAAGGACGAAAATGAGTGAGTTCAATAACAACTCAAATGCCAAATTTAAAATTTTCCTTTTTAACCTTGAACATGAACAATTTTCAATTCTGGAAATGTCTTAAAAATTAAAATTTTTAGTTTTATATATTTTAAATATTTTTTTAAATAATTAAAATGCACTTTTAGCGAGCCCATAGAACCAAAAGTGGACGACAATGATGATGCTGATGATGCGGATGATGATGGGATGCCGGCATATGATGGTGATGATCAAGACGCTTCATCTTCTTCGGCTGATCAGCAGCAGTCAGTGGACAGTGACGACGACGAACCAATGGAAAACAATTTGGACAAATTCTGATCAGACTCAGATGATCAAAAATGCTTAATAACAAAAGCCATTGTAGAGAATCAGCCGATATCACTTCAATATTGTATAGCAAAACTAATTTAAACTTTATTTTTGCATTTTTTAGACAAAAGTTCAAACAACAGAACTAACTAACTTTTACAATCATTAGAGGTCATAAAAAGAATTGGCAGTGACTGATTTTGGGCATTTTTTGGATTTTACTGTACCAGAATCAATGTGATTTGAACAGTGATCACTGATAACAATCAAATAAATGCCAAAAATCTCTTCCATCTTGCACATAAATTTCTCGCCATGGGTTTTCGTCCCATAAACAAATGCATGGAATAATTTCCCATTTATTCTCCTATTTTTTGGCCAACAAAATTGTTGCTGTCAAAGTGTTGGTTCAGCTGTCCTCGTCGGCTTTTCCTCCGCTTTTTCTTTTCCCTTTATGCTTAATCCCGACCAATAAATACATAAATAAATGAATTAAAATGCATTTCCAATTCGCCGCCGTCCTCCGTGCGCAATTTGCTCACCTTTCTTTCTACTCCCCCCCTTTTTCCGTTTGTCCCTTTCCCCTGCTGCGGCTGAGGCCCGGTCCCCCCCCCTCGCCCACTTCTATGTACTGTTATTTTTAGACTACAAAAGGCCTTTTCAATTGACAATTTATTTTTAATCAGCTTTTATTGTGCATCATTTGCAAATTATCAACTGACCAAAAGTAAAAAATTTTTATTTATATATAATTTGAATATTAAAATATATCTTCGCTTTCTCAAAATGCCATTCTCAGAATTCGATGGCCGTGCCATCATTCTTAACCCTAAGTCGAGCATGGTAAACGAAATTAAAATGGTTTTCTATCACATAAAAAATAAAATTTATGCATTAAAATATTGGTATCCAAGTAAAAAAATTAATATATACATATTTATATAATATTTCTCAGAATATTTGCAAGATAAACAATTATTTAAGCACTGACAAAGCAAAAAATGCTTATATGCCGCTTTCCGTCAAAATCGCGATGCGTCGAAATCCCGACTAAGCTAAAATGAGTCATAATTCCGATAACTTTAAAAAATATATACCAATATTTCCGGTGAATTCAATTGAGAAAATTTATTTTCTTAATACCATTTTTAAAAACTAAATGAAAGCAAATTTTTAAAAGGGATTAATTAGGTTTTGAGGAACACCAAATTCCAAAAAATAAGATTTCGAAGCCTCATAATTTTCATGCTCACCTCCACCACCCCTCCTTCACCCATCCAATTCGATGTTTATTTCTTTTATGCAATCTCAAGCACTTCTCTCGGTGGTGTTCTCGAGAATCTCGAGTACCGGTTCGGGAAGACCAACTTTTTGGCACACAATTTACACGCCAGACAGCGAACAGATTCGAACCTCCGCCCTTCTTCCCTTTACCATCTTACAAAATTTAAAAAATTAAATACAAAAATGAAACTGTTTATTGACTAATTTAATGGTTTCTTCCGGAAAATGAGTAGTAAATATTTGTCTATAATTATAATAATTAATTGAAAGTGTCTAATTTGCTTTGTTTGTTTATTTGTTTGTCCATCTCTTTTTGCATCACTTCAATTTGACCCAACTGTCAAATTCCGCTTCCATAATATGATCAGTTATTTCGTCGAGAGTTAGCGCATTAAAATTGTGAAAATGACAAACATTTTTCATTTTTAGCCATTTTGTTGCCTGAAGTGCCTTTTAATTTAAAATTATTTATGCGATTCTTTTTACCATTTCGTCAACCAAAAACAAATCGGCCACAAATGTTTTTGGAATTTTTCTTGCGCCCGTTTTGCAACTGTACGCCTTCAAAACTACGGACAAATGAATTGTGCCGTCGTTTTTGGCATTTTGCCACTCTTTTTCTGTCTTTGTTTGCACGAAAATACGATTTTTCAGCTGCTCTTTGCCCTCAATTGGTCTATCAAAACGACCGGTAAGATGAAAGAAAAGCAAATTGGCACACTTTTCGCCATTCAAAAAGCAATTTTTTATCCGAATTTCCAATCGGTGGTCTTTTAACTCACAATTTTGGTGGTCAAGCATTTCAAAAGCTGTAAAAACAAAAGTTTAGGCGGAAGCTGAATTTTTGGGGAAGGTCAAAATAAGAAAAGCCAAAAAAGCCGAGCTCGATTTTTTAACCTGGATTGGGAAAAAGCCAGAAAATTCCAAAATTTAAAGAATGGATTTAGACTGATTGACTCAAAAGTTATTAGAATTTTAATTTTTTTTAATGGAGGGGGGGGAGGGGGAGGTGATGTGCCGATAGGGAGAGATTGGAGAAAATTTTGAAAATTGAACAGGGAGCCAAAATGTGCCGCCAAATTTGGTCAAAGAGTGTGACGCGACTAATGGCCAAACGCAAATGCCATCCAAAGTCAATCTTTCACTTGGGATTGTGTGCCGATCTGTCGGAACAATTAATAAGCACAATATCTTATGTGCCAATTATACAACAAAATTGTCAGGCCAAATCTTAGCGAATTAAAATTTATAAATTCGAATTTCAATTAAAAATGAAAAATTTACCGTTTTCGTGGGGCATTTTCCGTCAAAAAGGGCACACACAAAATTAAAAATGAAATCCAAACAATTTGCCGTGTCGTACGAGTAATTCTCACCAAACCAAAAGCGTCCGCTCATCTCAAAAAACACCTGGTCGGCTTTGCCTTTCTCCACAAAAAGGCCGTCCCCTTTAAATGGCCGGCCTTTTTTCACGTCAAATTCATCCAATTCTCGGTCAATTTCGCAACGGCTGAAAAAATTAAAATAAAAATGGAATTTTAAAATGAAATTTTTTTTTAAATAATAAATTTTCAAAGAAGACAGAAAACAAGTGTTGAAATTAGCTTTGTCTGATCGCTGTTTGCCTCATGATTGATTTGAGTTAAATCTTTTACCAAGCTTACCATTTGGCTCTTTTACGAGGACATGTCGAAATTGCGCTGCTGTTGCTGAACAGGGGGTAATCATTGGCTTAATTATAGCACATAAGAAGGAATGGTTTAATTAATAACAATGAAAAAATTAATGCGAAGATTTTTCCTTAATATTTGTTAATTTTTTTATTATGTGAAAGGCGCCTTGAAATAATTAAGGTAATTTTCGGCTACCAGACATTTGCGGACAATTTCGGGAAAAAATAAAAAAATATTCTTCAAAATAAAATTCTGAAAACGAGGAATGGAGACAGCAAAACTGAATAGAAATTTCTTTTAGGCTTTTAAAGGTATCATATTTTATTTTTACAAAAATGCGGTCGGTGTATAAAAAAGAAACAAGCAACGTTATTGCTCGAGACTCAAGAATCTCGACCAAATGATTGCCACTAATAGACCATGGGATAGTGACTTTTGCTGTTTCAGAAAGGCCTGCTTTCTTTATTTTTAGGAAAACCAATTATTTTTTTCTATTTGATCAAATTTTTGACCTCCCCCCAAACTTTTTAAAAGATTTAGCCTTATATATAATTCTTGTCGTGGAATTTGATACCAGCTACCCGACTTTTTTCCCAGATAGTAGGGGAATAACCCTAGATAACTCGTTCAATTGGATAGCATTTCGAGATCCCAAAAATTTTCGGAAAGGAAAACCGAAATTCCATGGCACAAAAATTACGGGAATCTGATGTTGGAAATTGGGATTTCGTGCAGATATTGATCTTTGAATATGGACCTCCAAATTGATAAAAATGAGTACTCTGGGATTATTTTCTCTAAAATTTTATTTTAAAAAACGACAATTATTGGGTTTTTCAATAAGTAAAAATAACATTAAATGAAAAAGGCATCCGATCAAATTTTTAAAATTCAAAAATTAATTACATATGATCCCTCATCCGTCCCCCAGGGGCTGGCAAAACTCGGCTGGTCAATGCCCTGCAGCGCTACTCGACAAATGAAGGAATAAAAATAAAGTGAATAAAATGTATGTGGATTGTGCTATTTATATACAAAGATGGGCAATGGTCAAGAATTGGTGTCTCGACGAAAAAAAATGTTAAAAATTTCGGAGGTATTTTTTCTAGGCTTAAAAAATTCGCTGATCACGAATCTGAACTCAGATTTTGAAAATCACTGATTTTTATCTAAGATTTTTCATCAACTACTTGATTTTTTTTCGATTTTTAAATTATATTTAAAAAAAGTTTAGCAATTAATTTGGGGTTAAAAAATATTCTGATCATGAGTCTAGCTCTGATTATGCATGAATCAAAAAGCGGTATGTTTTTTGTAGGGAAAAATGCCTTCCCCAGGGATAAAGGGCAGAGTTTTTAAAAAATCTAACAAGAATATTCATTTGTTAATCTCATCATGGGCAGGTGAAGCGGAATCGTCGGCCGATGAGGGCATCCATTCGGGAGTGCCGTCCTCCTCCTCGACCACCTCCTCTTCGTCAACCAACGGCGTCGTCGGCATTGGCCATCGGCACAAAACGTGGCCATGATCAAGTAGTTGATGAAAAATCCTAGATAAAAATCAATGATTTTCAAAATCTGAGTTCAGATTCGTGATCAGCGCATTTTTTAAGCCTAGAAAAAATACCTCCGAGTCTGGACACCAATTCTTGACCATTGCCAAAAGATGAATCTTCCCTTATAACTTTGGGCTTTTTGGTCATTTGCCTCAAATTGCCCCTATAAAAGGGGATATTTTGGCTGACCATTGCATTTCCATTCGCTGCTTCGTCACTTCCTTTTCACTGTGAGTGCCTTCGTCCCCTTGTTAATACTGCTGATGGTGCCCGCCCCCCTTTTTTGTCATTAAGCCATTGCTGCAACTCACAAGTGCCGAGAACACCCGCCGCCGACCGACTGCTGTGTTCGTGTGTGCCACTTTTTTGTGTTTGTGCCTTCGCTGCCGAGCCGAGACGACTCTGTCCTGACGACATCCGCTGCACAAATGGCAAGGATGGACCGGCACCAGCAGATCAGGAGAGCGTCAGCGCAGTCCAAGTCCCATGCGAGTGCTGATGCGCCAGTACGAAATGCTCATCAACAACGGATTCGGTGCCTGGTTCGACAATAACAATGTGAGAGAAGCGTCCAATTGAGTCCCCCCCACACATTTTCTCTTTTTTTCAGATCTACAGATGGCGGAGTGCTCATCGACGGGCCGCCGCGAACGCCTTAGTCATCCAAACGGTAGGTAAAGCAGCTGGTGCAATATTTCATCAAATCCCAGCAAAATCTTTCACCGTCGCCTTTCAGTTGACGCGAATGGCAAAGTCTGCATCAGCATTCTTTATCCGCCCGGCATTGATCCACTGGGCCATGAGCAGGCGTCCGAGCGTTGGAACAACCGTACGGCCAACTCGATTTTGCTCTCCGTGCAACAGCTGCTGGCGAAGCCGAACTTCGACAGTCCTGCCAATGTGGATGCTGCCGTAAGTGACTGAGTCGGCGCATTTGTCCATAATTTTTCGCCAAAATTTCAGATTATGTTCCGATTCAGTCCGGCATTGTACAAGCGGGAAGTGCAACTTCGCGTGCAGAGGGCCGCAGCACCGACACCGCGAGCGAGGCCGTCATCAACACCGGCGCAACGGCAGTGAGGGAGATTAAAAGAATGGCTAAATGGAAGAGACCAGTGAGAGAAGGGGAAGAATGAGAGGGAAAAAGAGGACAGAGAAAAGATTAATATTTTCGTTTGCCATACTTTTGTTCACTGTCTGTACATTTTATGTGTATTGTCATCATCCACCAATTATTGTATATACATATGATGATGTATGGAGCAATAAAAACTTTGAAATTGCCTCGGCTTTTTCTAATTATGGATTTGGGGTTCACCCTCCCCCCCCCGCCTTTTTAGCGCGTCAACGGGACAGCATTTTGATGGTATTAGCATTTAAATGTGTGCTAATTAAACTCATTACCATTTTGTTTTGATTTTCAGAGGCTTCAACACCCCCTCCGAATGTTGGACTCTGCGCTGGCCTTTTTGGAGCAACTCCGTGAACAATACGCTCAATTCCCATGCATCACGTGGCCTTAGTAGGGGGAATTTTATAAATATTTTTTTTGAAAATTGAAGGATGAATTTATGTGTTTGAATTAAATGCAAATTAAGTATATAAATATTGTATTTTCAAAAAAGAATGTTGAAAATATATGAAAATTTTTAAAAAATCTCCAAATTTTTACCAAGAATTGTAAATATATTTTAATCTTTTTTTGGACAATATGTTCTTAAAAAGGCGTTAAACAGGCACAACGTGCCATAAAAGAATTAATTATCATAGAATAATATTTTTGTGGTTTTAAAAATTGATTTGGTTTCTCTTTAAAAAACAATTTTAGGGGACATTTCAAAAAAATAAATTTTTCACGAAAAAATTTCTATTAAAATCTTAAAACTTCTAATGAAAAATTAAAAAATATACCAAAAAATTTTTAAAAAATGTATAAATATATGCATATATAATGAAATTTCCAGCTTAATAATTTGTTGATATGCTAATATTCAGCTTCACCTCACTTGTTCATATTGCTTATTTTCACCTTTTGTGAAAGTGTTTTTGACTTTTTGGTTCCTTTATGAGCCTTTATTTCCCATTTAAACATATTTGTTTTTGCCGCATCTCAAAATTCGAATTCTTTCGCCTCTGAGAAAATTCATTAAAAAATAATTTCCTGTTTCTTTTTAAGATGCTTCTCAAATGTTCGTTCCTCTTCCATCTGAATTGGTTCCATTCGTTTCTTTGTTCAGCTTTGATGACCAAATCGAAGCGAATTTTGGGCCCAATTTTAAATTCGATTTATCAATTCTATGCTGATTCATAAGTATTTTTATTTTGTGAGAAATTAACACATAATTAATTATTAGCTTTGTATTTACCGTATACTCAAAAAAAAATAAATGCTGTGCATTAATTACACTTTGTTTTTGTGAAGCAGTTCAATAATTGTTGACATGCCTTATGAATGCCTAGGCTATTTTATGCGACATCAAGAATCTGGCACCAAACTATAAAATAATTTGAATTTCATTTTTCATAGTGAAGTCAAACTAATGTTAAACGAAAAGTCCAAAATAGTGATTCCTAGTGAAGAATTTTGACGTTATAACAATAATTTTTTTTTTCACAAAAATACAGAAAATAATAAAATACCTTTAAAAATCTTTACCTAATATTATGTATAGTCTTATCCGCTTTTATGAATAATTAATCTTTAAATTTCTTAAAATCCGGTTTTTCATATCTTGGACCCTATGCCCTTTAAAACAAATATAATGAAAATTTCTTTTAAAGCTTAATGGGGAAAAATCTCCATAAATTCTGAAACAATGGAGTTTCTTCTATTTATTTTATTTTTTGTTTTTGCAAAATTTTTGTTACAATCTGATAAAGTTGAGTTCATTATATTTTTTCAAATTTTTCCCCTGCGGCGTCTGCCGATATCGTCGGACCAATTTTACTTAAAAATCTTCAAAAAAGGTCGCTCGCTGCTTATTGTTAACTCTTTTTGCTGCCTTTGATAATTTCTTGGTGTAAAATGAAATTCGCATTTTTTTTCATAAAATCCCCAAATTTGGGTAACCACCGTTTCGCTCAATTGAAAACTCATAACGTTTTGAAAATATATTTTTTAAAATTTACATTTTTTATTTGTAAAAATGTGAAACACATTAAGATATTTAGAAAATGTTTGTTTGCTCATTTTGTGCCGAGTAAGCGATCAAATTCTTCAGGATCAATTTTTTTATTCCCATTTCGGTCCATCGTGTCAAACCAGGACGAATTCTTGTCAAGGTCCGCGGGCGTAGAGCTTTGGTGTTGCGATGTGCGCAGATAATGAATGCCCTCCTCCTTTGAGATAAATCCGTCCAAATCCGTGTCTATCTGTTATCACATTTCTATTTACTTATTTTTGGTTTTTGATTTTATACTTGCCATTTCAAATGCCATCTGCGCCTCCGTTTTCCTTTTCAACTTTGAAAATGCCGTTTCGCCTCCTCCTCTGATATTGCTTGTTGACCCTGTGCTTCTTAATGGGTTTGAGATAGAGAAGAAGAAGCTTCCCCGAGAGGAAGATTAATGGATCAATTTTTTCCCCAAAAGGCTTCCCCGCTCGTTCATAAATTTCAGGTTTGATGAAAAAAAAAAACCAAAATCGTTATTTTTTAGGTACCTCAAAAATAGGTGCTAAAATGGGAAATAGTTGCTAAAAACTTTCTAATTTAGAGTATAAAATCGAAAATATTCTTTAATAGAAAAAAATTATGCCAAACCATTAATGAGATATATAATTTTTAAAATTAAAAATCCTCGTCAAGAAAAAAAAAAAAATTTTGTAGATAAATTTAAAAAAATAAATTTTGTAGATAAATTTTCCATTTCTTAGGAGTGTATTTTCAGAAAATTTAGATCAATTCTTAGATGTGTATTTTTCGTTTTATTGCATTTTTGTTAAAAAATGATTATGGTTTGCATGAATTTTAATTTAATTGATTAATCTTCTGACAATTTTGATTTTTTTTTCTCTATAAAATATGATGGTTTGTGATTGCCACCCCTTTTTCATAATTAACAGATTAATTAAAAATTTAAAAAATACGCGCAGCCTCGGAATTTTTCTGTGCTTTTTGCGTTCTCCTCACAGCCGCCCTCACCGTCCGTCACGCAATTTTCGCACCCCTGAGGGCAATAGTCTTTGTACTGCTCCTCACAACAATAGTAGCAACTGCACTTGGTGATCAGCTCACAACCTGCAGTCGGAATGAAAACAAATTCGCAAACGACGCAATTCCCTCCAAAAGCGTTGCACCACGGACTGCCGACACTACACAAAGTGACAGTACCTAGGATTTGAAATACCTACGCATTGGTTTTTTGGAAACAAGCATCTCAATTAAATTCAAAATTTAAAATACTTGGAATAATGGGAATAACAGGAAGGAAGCAACATTGATTTTCGTATGTGACAGAAAAGCAGGATGATATCTGTGTTAAATCATTTTTAAATTGAGATAATAAATAAATAAATAAAGCGATGAACCTGATCAATTTTGGTTAAGAATGCCAATGCAATGATTGTGCACAAAATAATTTTATTTGTCATTTTTATAGAATAATGAGAAAAACTGAGAAATGTTAGTCTATTTATAAAGCTTTCTAAACTAAACAAATTCTAATTCACTTTCAGTCATCTCAAGAATAAAAAAATCATTATTTTGTCTAAAAATGGTGAGAAATGTCATTGAATGAATGTATTAAAGTGTCTGTTTATTTTGGGCTGTTTTTGATATTCCCAAATGGTCGTTCTCTCCGGCAGTTGAGCAATTTGTCCGTGTGAAGTCTCTAAGAAATTATGCACAACTGCAAAAATGTACGAATGTCAAGCGATCTCACCAGCAGTTTTGGTGCTAATTTTGGTGAAAAAATTAAGTGGTGCCGAACTAAAACCTTTTTATTTATTAAAACTAGAGTAGAGCGGCACCGGTAGTGGTACTGAAATAAACGTACAAATGAGTGCTTAGTACTGGTTTAAACCGGAACAGGTAAGTACCGTTTTTTACCGGTTTTTCCAGCCAAATAGTACCGTTTCAATCCTAAAAATACCGGTACCGGTTTTTTACAACTACCCATTACCGCTCTACTCTATTAAAACCCAAATTAAAAATTTAATTTGAAAAATAAAAGTGCGGGAAAAGGTCACAGCGATAAAATCAGAATATGCATTTTCACTTAACTCTTAAAATTTTCAGCATTACTTCATCACTTTACACTTTTTACCAGAATACACAACGTGCGAATAATAAATATATTACAAAATAAACCAAACTGACTGGGATGACTCATCTCCGTTTTTCATTTCTAATATACCGTTATGATAATCATTTATTTTTTGTTTACTAAAATAAATATGCAAATTTTTAATGAAAGAAATTCTCTCAAAAATATTATCACTCTTTTCCACCAAATAATGATGAAATTATTTGAGTAATATTTTCACAAATTATGTAATAAAAAATAATTTTTTATTTGCTTGAAAAAAATATAAAAATATTTTAAAGAATTATATTCTCCTAAATGAATGAAATTAGATCAAAAATGATTATAAACCAGCAGCTTAAACATCTGTTGGTTTTGACTGTTTTTAAAACGATTATTCTTCTGTTAAGTATCAAATTCATCGATGCAAGTCCAGGTCCCAAATATTTTTAAAAATAAATTTTAATTAATATTTTTTCAGAATTTAATGCCGTCGATGTGTGCCGTGCCATTGATCGCTCCGCCCAATTTCACTCGCTTTGCCTTCGCTCGTCGGTGGTCCAACAGAAAGGCTTCATCCCCAAGCATTTGCGGCCCCCGTGGTTGGACTCATCTCTTTTTGAGGACAACAAATTAAAAGCGGAGGAGAAAATGTCGGACAATGGATGTTACGCGTGTTACAGTGGGACAAAGGCGAGCAATGGGACCAATCAGGACGAGGATTACTGTGCTTGTGTGGTACGGTATTCGAAGAGGAACGAATAGGGTACTGCTGTGTGTCATTTAAGTACAAAAAGCAAATGCCGAATGAAGGATTTTCGAAAATCATTGGAACATTCGTCGGACTCAATTGTTTGCAGGATTTATACAAAATGGCATTGGTAAAGGAATAAATATTCTTATTTTATACGGTACTTTTTCAGATGCCAAAGTGTGGTAATCCCTATTATGACCAAATCAAACACTGTGTCATGGTCAGGTTAAAAAAAGTGAAGAATTTATTTCTTAAAATTTAAGGTCCATTTTTACGAAAATGAACCCGAAAAGGAGCCAAATGGAAACGAATATAAACGTAAAAACAATTTTAAACATTACCGTGCCAAAAATTAATCATTTTAAATTTGACTTTTTCTTTAGGCACTCTCGCATTTTTGGACGGATGCGTCGCGGGAGGAACAGCCCAAAATTGCACGGCAAAAGTGAAAATTGGTCCGAATTGTATTTATTAATTAAAACCATTATCATTTAAATATTTTTACATTAAATTTAATTATTTGCACTATTTGGGCTTTGTCCTAGCACCGGCTGAAGGACTTAAATTTTGCTCTCCCAACCCCCCCCCCCCCTAATCCCCCTGGACTTCGTTCGTATGGAGTCAGGTCGACCCCCCCCCCACTATTTCATATACATATCGGGGCTTCAAAAATTGCTTATTAGCAGCAGCATTTAAGAGATTTTCTTGCTTTTCTGGCGCCAATAAGAAGTGCGCAAATGGAAAATGCGTTCAATGGCATTACAGTAACCATAAGCGGAGAGTGCGTAAAGAGAAAAAAATGCAAATAATAATATTTTATTTCGTAGGAGAATTTGCGCGGGTTTGTGAGTGTTTGGAGACAAATTTAATTGGACAAAAAAAAATAATAATAAAATTCGCAATAAATACACTTTAAAATAAACGGAATCAGTAACAACAATGAAAGATTTAAATGGGAAAATAATTTGGGTAAACAACCGGCACAAAAGAATTAATGAGGACAAATGATGCCAATTTATTGTAAACTTAAGAAATAAATAATTTAAATCACATGGATTTCATTTTGACAATTTATTTCGTTATTTAATCAGTTGTGGCACAAACATCTTCAAACTGCCAGCCATTGAATTTGAAAAAGTATTTTAATTTTTTATTTCAATTTTTAAAAATTCACTTTTCTGAGAAATTCACACATCAATAAATCACTATTTTTGGTAAATGTTGATCATATACGGTTTAAAGCTTTAGCTAATTTTTTTTAAATTTTTCTAACGTTTTTAACACCTAAGAAAATTAAAATTTTTGTGTTTTAAGCTCTTTAAATAAGTTGACCATAACTCATCATATTTTTTCCAAAAATTTCATTCTGATTTCGTCATTTAAAACCCGAGAGGAATCGGTTGATCAACATATATTTGTTGAATATTTGAACGTTTTCATTCGCTGAGAGTTCGATTAATACATAAATATTTCGTCTTATTTTGCTATGATGTTCATAAACAATATTTTACTTATTTTACAAAAATTATAATTAATTTTAAAATGCATTTCCAGGGCCGTGTGCATGAGATGCGCGGCCTGCAGTTGAACATGGCTGGCCAAGCAGTGCAATGGCGTGACCCGAGGGGCGCCCATTTGTACACAGAGCAGCGCCAACTGACGTGGCAACCGACCGAATTGAAGTCCATCAGTGCCAATGAAACATCAAATTTTTTGTGGCACGCATTTCAGAAGAAGATAAGAAAGGCATTTTGGAAAAGAAAATACATTTTGATGAAAATAAATTCACTCACCCTAATTGAGGTTAGTTTTTTTCAGAATTTTCCATGAATTTGCTAAACGCAATCTACCGTAACTGCTGTGCTGATGCATCGTCTACACAGAATACGGTACTTTCGCCCATTTCGGCGGCCATTGCGTTGGCCATGGCTTATGCGGGCGCGCGGGGACAAACGGCGGCCGAATTTGTCAATTTGTTGGCCGATGGTGGCAAATTTTTCCATTTTAAAGTGCCATACCCATTTTAATGTCTTTTACCAATTAATTAGATGGTTCTTCGCTGCATCAAAACAATGCCAAATTTATCGAAGAAATCCAATTGGAGAAAACGTTCAATTTGAGCACTGCCAACAAAATATTTCTAAACGAAAGTTTTACCATTTTGGAAGAGTTTAATCAGACATTGAGCAAATATTACCAGGGAAATTTTGAACAGATTGATTTAAGAATGACAAATTTGTGGGGGAAAATGCAAAAAATTTATACAAAATTTGAATTTTTTTAACCATTTTGCCAAATTTTATTCATTTGTTGAAATTTGTTTTTGTTTATCCATGTGTTTTGTGATGTAGTGGTTAGTCCTTTAACACTAACACTACCTTTGGCATGAGTACGAACCCAGTTGACTTTTTCCTTTTTAATTAATTTTTTATATGATTAATAGGATTTTTTAAACCAAAAAAATACCAATTAAAATCAATCATCTTTGGCATAATTTATAGACGTATTGAACCCAATTTTCCTTTCTTTTAAATAAAAAATTCAATTTTTTGACTAAATCATGAAAATTTAATATATTTCAAAATAATTTCGACAAAAAACCAAGAAAAAAAACCAAAAATTTATCTGAAATTCATAAATTTTTTGGTGAAAATCTGTTACAAAGAAAAAGAGCACCGCGAAAAAAGATGAAAAAAGATAAGGTGATCAGAAATTTTTGGGCATTTTTTTGAATAAAATCCACTATTTTTTATTTGGAGGCCAGGCGCCGGAGACAGTTCAAATTACTCGGGATGGCATTTGAGGGAGGGAATGCGCACCTTTTCGTCGTTTTGCCAAATTCGAACGACGGACTTACAAAAGTGTTGGGGGAACTGACAGAAGCCAAACTGATCGGAATGGTCAAAAAGTTAACAGACAAAGATAGAGTTGAAGTAAGAACTAGAATTTGTCCGAGGCCTAAAGACATGGAATTCCAAAAATATTTTGAAGGTCTTTTTGCCAAAATTCAAAATTGAGTCGACCCATAAATTGGAAGAACTGTTGCCGTCGCTTGGGCTTAAAAGTGCGTTCAATTCGGACAGTGCTGATTTCTCGGGCATAAATAAAACTGTTCCATTGTCCATTGACAAAGTTCTTCAAAAAGCAATGATTTCGGTAAGTGAAATAATGCAGAGATTGGCACCAATTAAGGGGTTACTTTAGTTTTTGACTTGATTTCTTTCCGTCTGCTGATTAAAAAATATTTGGACCAAATTTACTCCGAAAAGGACATATTTATGATTAAAATTTAAGGTTGATGAAAAGGGCTGTGAAGCTTCTGCTGCAACAATTGTCAAAATGATTGCCGGGTTTGCTCAAATCCCACCACCGCCGCCCATTTTCCGTGCCGACCATCCGTTCGCCTTTTTCCTCGTCAAAAGCAAAAAGGAAATGCTATTCAGCGGAACATTTGTTGGGGGAGAACAAAAATGAAAATGGAAAAAAAGGAAAATGTTATGGAACCCGAAAAGTTAAGACCGACCACTCCTAAAAATCCGATTTATTCCATGAAAATAACAATGTGTAAATATTCAAAGAAAAACAAAAGAATAAACAAACTCAAAACAAAATTTTTTGACAATAATTCAATTTTCAAACATTTGGCGTTCCAAAACAAATACTCGATTCGATCCCAAGTTCGTTAACGCCACGGCGCATCTTGAACAGTCCGTTCATTCCCCATCTTAAACAGAGTGAAAATATTAATTTTGTTCACAATTACTGACCCTTTTCCACGTGAGTTTACGATCAACCAGTACTTGACCATTTCGTCGCCCTTTTTCTCTTCCCCCCAGCCAATAATTTTAACAGCATGACTGATGCCCGTGTGTCTGCTGTTTGGTGAGCGCTAAAAATACTTTTTCATCTTAAATTTATTTGCACTTACTGCATAAATTTGGTTTATATCTGATGTCATTGTTGTTTGAAAGTCGTCAAAAACATCATAAATTGCTGTTATGGATCCATTCGCCATGATTTCACCCATCATCTTTTGTTCGATTCCCAAAAATTGATTCCAACACTCATAACTATTGACTCTCGGCGTAACAAACATTACTAAATGGTTTTTTCTGGATGACACTTAAATTATTTTTTGAACTAGGAACGAGGGTTATTTTTAATGCTTTTTAATTTATATTTTTATATACCTAAATTTATGAAATTTTACCATTTAATTACCTCTATCGATATGCATGGGAAAACCTTTTCTGCATTCTTTTTGACAGCTGGGTCTTTTTGTTTTCCATGAAGATTCAGGACCGACAAATAGATATTCCGTCATTAAAATTGGTAAACGCTGAAAAAACGTTCCAGCAAAAATGGGTTCAATTGTCCATGGCCTGCATCCATCAAACATTTCGTAATTTGTCCCTGATACAGTACCACTTTGAAAAAATTTCCAAGCTTTTTCGGGCCAACCACCAGCACATCTCAAAAACTCATGGATTATTTATATTTTAACTAACGTAATCTATTACCCATTAGTTTCTGGAGTAAATTCACAAGTAAATTGTGCCGAAATGTATGCCTTTCCGTCTTCTTTATTAGTTTTTCTGCCTTTTTTGCGACGGGCAATACAAATTCTGTCAGTTAGTGCCGAAGCTGAAGCCACTGCCCAACAGCATCCACAAAGGCCTATTTTTTTATAAAATTCAGTGAATTAATTTTTTTGAGAAATCAAATTACCTTGGTCTGTAATTGTGCTGATTATATCCGCGCAATCAGGCCATTTTTCCCACGCGTCAAATTGACGCGGTAAATCATTGTCGTTGCTGTATTGACTTTGAGTCGGGCATGCCCTGGTGCGAGTCACTGTCCGACAACAAATACAAAATTGTGCCATTCGTTGCCGAGTGAGTTGTTGTTATTTTTTCAATATTCCTTCCTTTTTTAAGAATTATTGGCTAAGAAAATTCGAACATTTTTTAAACAATATAAATTGTTTCAATTATTTTAAAATATTTTATCTTTTAATTTTTAATAAATTCCCAAATTTTAAACTAATTACAAATACATCCATTTCCTTAATACATTAAATGTTTTTCAATTTTATTTCCATTATTTTCGGTTGCGATTTGCCCAACTAAAAATTTGATTTATAAATTTGGCACTTTTTAAATTGTCTTTGCTTTTATTTCCGATTTGCCAACACTATTTCCAACCTTCCGCTGCTGCTGTTACCCCTGCTGAACGTCGTCCGCCTGTGGCCCTTTCTCAGCCGGGTGAACCCCGTGGCCATTTGTCCCCACGCTTTTCTCGCACTTAATGGGCTCGCGTCGGCTTATTACCACGCCACCCTTTCGCTGTTCGGCCAATTGGTGGACGAACTGTTCCTTCTGCACATGATGACCACGTGTCTGGTGGCGTACACGCCGGTGCTGCTCAACCACAATATGGTGCCGCGCAAACTGCTCAAGGAACATTTGTGAGAGAGAGAGAAGGGCATCATGCCAATTCGGATTGGGTTACTGATCAAGAATATGGCATATATTTTGGCCTATTTCGAATCTCGGAACCGAATTAAAATAAAAGTCGAAATTCGAATTTTTCAGAAATTCTCTTTTATGTTCGAATCTTTGTGTAATGATTATTTTTTGTTGTTGTAATGGTTTATGATCAGTTTTTGCTTGTTTTAATTTATTTTAGAACAAAAATCGAATTTTCAAAAATTGGGGTTTAGACTTTTTGTTCGAATCCGGGGTTCGCGATGGGCCAAGATGGTCGTGATTAGCACAATAAATCAGCATAGAAAAAATTATCTAAAAAAATTTGCGGAGGGTGACAAAATCTACAAGTACCTTATTATGATCAACAAAGAATATAAAAAATAACTTTTATTAAATTTAAAAAAAGCAAATTTTCTTCTTGTTTTCTCCTTTTTGATGCATGTATTGTGCATATGCATTTAATTTTTCTTACACAAATCTTTATAATTAATTGGTTTAAAATTTTTCTTACTGGAAAAATGTTGGGAAAGTCCCATTGCTGCGATGAGTTAATTTGGCTGGAAATAATTCAAAAATTTTTTAAATTATTTTTGCCATAAATTACCTCGTTGATACGCCAAAGGAACTGATCAATTTTTTGTCATTGTCAAAATGGCCCATTCGGTCGAACATTCGCACCGCTGCGCTCAAGTCGATTGTATCGTAACAGCGCGTAAACAGTGGCACCGTTGCGCTACCGTAGTAGGCCTCATTCGGTGTGCCGCTTTCGAAATTGAAGTCGTACCAAATGCCGTGTTCCTTTTTGTAGAACAAGCTTTTGAAGTCTTCAAGAAACAATTGGTATTTGGCATGGTATTCCCTGGATTTGACTTTGTTTCCTTAATGTTTTCATTATTTTTCAATTGACTTTCGGATTTACCAATTTGGAGGTACATATGTGCCATCTTCTCAAAGTTACCGCAAATTAGCGCATTCAAATCCACCGGCACAATTTTTGTCGTCATCAAATTTTTTAATTTCCACGGCTTTTCCGTGTCCGTCTCGTCTGCCGGGTGAGGAAAAGATAATTATTGATTTTTCTAATAAATTTTCGCGCCCTCCCTGCTTTCTCTAACTCACAACTAAAGTCCCATCCCGATTCTGATGCCGATGCGATTTCGTGCCAAATCTTTGCCTTTTCCATCGGATCGGCAATTTCCTTGACAAGTTCTACGTCTTGGCAAAATGCCTCCGGTCGAGGCAGCTTAATTTTAAATCCAATTTAAAACTTCCAGATTTTTTAACTTTGGTGTCCGCTCTGTACTGATAGAATGTTTTCGTCTTCCCATTCACTTTGATTTGAATCGAACGATTTGTTTGCCAAAAGTTGAGTTCCTTAATTAAAAATTTTCTAATATAAATTAATTTTATGGAAATCGAAATAACCTTTTCAAGTGTTGGCATTATTTCCTTCAGAAACTCAATGTCGCCGGTGGCAGCGAAGTAATCATAGACCAAACTGAATTAACAATATTAATTAATTCATTATACAATATTTTATTTTCGTTTTCATTAAACTTTTGTAATTAAATTCACAAAGTGAGGAATGGCGGCTGCGACCGTTTGTTGTAATAAATACGTCCTCCAGCGGGCACAAAGCCAAATCGGTTGACCATTTCCGCAAAATTTCGGCACATATTTTTCACTGATTTTGGCATCCCTAAACATTTAAATATTTAATTTTTATTTATTTTTTTATCATTTTTACCTGATGCGATCAGTCCTCGTGCCATCCAATAGGAATCCCAATAGCGAAACTCGCGAAATCGGCCACCCGAAACGAAGAAAGGGTTGGACAAATAAATCAACGAATGCCTTTGGTTGCCATTGTTGTCCATCTTATTGTTAGCATTTTCATTAAGCCAATTTTATAATTGATTTTACGTCTTTTGGCATTTTTTTGCTCAATTCCTTCCACATTTTGTTCAATTCCGTTGCCCATTGCCTCAACTTTTCGTCTTTGATCTCCTTAAATTTTTGCGGTGATTCGACCAAATCTTCGGGCACGTGCCTTAATTATGGTTTAAGAATTTATTTTCATTTTTAATCTTCTAAATTTTACTCAATCAGTGCACCGTCGGCCATTCCAAAATTTTGTTGGACAAATTTGGCCAATTTGTCCACTTGCGCTTCGTTCATTTCGCTGACCACGAATTTATTCCATTCCGTCACATCAAAAATGGTTTTAAATTCATCGACCACTTTTTTGGCATCTTTCAGCAGAGGACGGTCAACGAAATGCTTTGAGTCGCGCATGAAAAGCATTCGCTCGCCCCAATAATTCACTGCCTAATAAATTACGTAAACGTAATTAATTAATAATTCTTAATTATTACCTCAAGTATTTTGCCATCACAGAAAATGGTTGCTTAAAAATCATTTATAAAGTGTTATTTATTTTTTTTGTTAATTATAAATGGCTAATTATTTTTTAATTGTCTTTTTACCAAAATCTGGCCATTCTTCACATGGTCGGCCAATTCCAAGCTGCACAATGTCAATTCCGTTCAGTGAACAGTTCGTTTTGCCCCATGACTCAATACGGAACTCGTTCTCACCGTATTGCTTTTTCAAATAAACATTAGCACAGAAAACGGGGCCGAGCAATTGGAAAATAAAAATTAAATGGAAAAGACAAATGGGGGGAAAAGGAGCAAAATATGCCATTTTTGGGAAAACCAAAGAAAATTATTTTATTTTTGATAATTGCAGCTTAAATAGGCATCTTCTTGGCCCAGTTTTGAATAATTAAGTTCCATTAATGACAATTAGAAAGTGTGTTTACTGTGTACAAAACTACAAATGAAGCGAAAGAATTCTCAAGAACAAATTAATATATTCTAAAAAGCAAAAATTTTTGTTGAGAAAAATAATACAAATTATTCAGCGTAAGGCCTGTGTTTGTTGTGAGTGCTGTAGTGAAACCCAACTAACCTGCATAGAATTTTATTTTTCGATAAAAACATAATTTGAGGACTATGTGAAGCAGAAGGGTTGTAACTTTTATTTACTTTTTATACATCTTTTGCACATATTAAGAATCTTTTTAGCAAAATTTTTTATGAAAATCTTAATTAAATGCCTCAAAAATCCAAAAGTTCGAAATTTTCACCCTTTACAAAGAATTTTTTACCAAAAAAGAACCATTTTAAAATTTTATTACGTTTAGTACATATTTCAGTTTTGTAAATATTTCATAGATATTTCACTAAATGTGACCACTTTTTGTACATGATTTTGGCAGCCCGAATAATCATAAATGATCCAATGATAAACTGTATGGCGACAATTATTGAACTGCTCACAAAAAGAAAGTATAACGAAAATAATAAATTTTAATTAGCAGTTCTAATTTTTTCGAGGTAAAAATCGGGATAATTTATTAAGATTAAAAAAGTGACGACACAAAATGACTCGGATAAAATTGCACAGTATTTATTTATTTTGAGTATTCGGTAAATACAAAGCTAATTAATTAATTGTGTTAATCACTCAAAAATCATTAAATCTGACAAAAAATTAAAGATTTATGAATCAGCAGAGATTGGATAAATCGAATTCGAAATTGAGCCCAAAGTTCGCTTCGATTTGGTCATCAAAGCTGAACAAAGAAACGAATGGAACCAATTCAGATGGAAGAGGAACGAACATTTGAGAAGCATCTTAAAAAAAAATGGAAAAGCATTAAAAATGGTTATTTAATCGTAAATATTGGACAAAAAATGCAAAATTCATTTTAATGGCCAAGGAATTAAGAAATAAAGGCTCATAAAGGAACCAAAAAGTCAAAAACACTTTCACAAAAGGTGAAAATAAGCAACATTTAATGGACTTTGTAAAAAACTGGTTTTTCAAAAAAAAGATACTGGAACCATTAATTACCTATATTTGGAAATGGAAATATTTTTAATTGTTCACCAACCCAAAAGATGTCCATTTTTGGTGAAGAAAATTTGTCCAGCGGCCAAATTGACGCCGCATCCGACGATGTCTCCGGCACCAAACGAATACTTGGCACTTCCCTTCCTCGCTGTGCCGCTAAGCAAAAGATATCCTCCGCTTGTATATTCGTAAATGCCGGTGCCGCAATGAATCCTTTCGTCAAACGAAATCTGCTGCTTCTTATCAGCCAATCCGATGAAAGCAATGCTAAAAATAAGCCAATTAAATTAGAGAAGATTGGCAAAATCAATTGCAAATAATATTAATAATTCTAGTAAACTAATTAATATAAACTCACTGTTTCATTGCTTTGATGAGAACTTCAAAGTAGAAAATGCCCGAGGGATCGGACTCCGAAAAGATCGAATGTTTAGCGAAGACGGAACGGCGCCCTTACAAAAAAATAAAATAAAATAAAAATATATTAAATGTGAGAAATAAACTCAAAAATATTTAATTAAAAAAATACAACCTAAACTTCAATTAAAAAACAATTAAAATATATATACAAATTTTAATTAAAAAGCAATTAAAAGTATTTAAATTTAAACAAAAAAGAATTGGAAAGACATTTTAATAAAAAAAAACGATACCGTATTCGTTTTCTTTATAATGCACAGTCAAACATTTGGCATCAGTTATTTCCAAATCACTGTGACATCCCGCGGGATCCCAACGATTTTTACATTGGACATCATTTGAAAGCACCTTAATTGATTTAAAAAAAATATTTAAAAAACAATAAAAAATAAATTTAGAAAGGGCAAACAGTATATTTATTACATTTGCTTTGTTTGGCCCATTGAAATTTAAAAGAAATGGCTTTCCATATGGAAATGACATAATGAATAATAAAAGCTAAAATGATGAAGAAATATAATTTCATTATTTTTATGGCTTATTTTTGATCATTTGTGGGGCAATGTCAGGATTTAAAAAAAGAATGTTTCTGGTGTAAATATTGTTTTTAAAAACATCCTTAGGAATTGGGTAATTGCAACGGATAAATGGCAAAATGTGAAGGAGTCATCAACATAATCATATTCATACTCATAATTCCATAACTTTGAATTGTTTATTTATGTACACAACACATAAATAGGAAATAAACATAAGAAAAA
>CP049707.1:15744395-15769380 GCA_004148225.2 Heterodera glycines
ACATTTTGTGTCGACCATCTGCTGCTGTTTTCGGCATTAAAATGACCAAATTCAATGACAATTTGTGGTGCCTTTTATTTCTATTTCTGCTGCGCAGCTTTTTTCGTCACTTCTGATCAGTGATCACGCATATTCATTGTATGCTTGGCATATTGTAAAAAATGATTTTGACCCAAGAAATGAAAATGCAAAAAAATACCAAAAACAAAAGACAATAAGACCGATAAAAACAGTTAATTATTTCAATTAAAATCTCAAATTTTCTACGGCATCATCTGTCGGCACTGCCGTCTTCATCCTTTTACGAAAAAAATAAAAAATTAAAATTAAATGAATTGACAAAATATTTATCCTTTTGTTTTGTTATTTGGCATCATATCATATGTCTTATTGCCTGATCATTTCCAATCAGTTTTAATTGCATCCCTCTCAAATCCCCTGCCGAGCCAATGGTCCGATTCGCGGGCATTGATCATCACTGATCAGAAGTGGCGAGAAAAGCTCAATGGCACCACAAATTGGTACAAAACATTCATTGCATTCATTCGATTTGATCTTTTTAATGCCAAAAGCAGAACAAGATGGTCGGAACAAAATGTTTACCGAGGCTTGAGAAACCCGATACTTTTTCATCTTGTTCCAAACTCAGTCGGCCCGTACTCAATCGTCCCGGCTCCTATTTTTACGATTATTTTTCAACAACTTTTTTGCTGTTCACTAGGGCCCGGATTTTTATGTTTTTACATATTTTTTTTGCGGCTTAGTTATGGCGAGAGAAGCCCAAAAATAGCATTATCTCCGAACAATTTTTGATTTAGAGCGACTTATAAAAACATAAAAACACATATTTTGGCGTTTTGTCACATAAAATATGTTAGCACATATTTTGGGGTTTGGCACATATTTTGCACATATTTTGGCATTTTTGAGAAAAATTGCAATAAAAATACAAGAAAATTGAAAAATACACCCCCTAAAAATCGACTTTTTTCCTAATTATTAACATAATTTTCAAATTAAAAAATTTTTTCTTCGATTGTAGAAACTAATGAAATCTCGAATTCATTAATTCGTCATTGGATTTCGAAGTTCTCTGCTGGAACTTTCAATTTATAGAAATGATTTATCAAAAAAAGACAATTTTACCCCAAACACTTCGAAATGTATTTGATTTGCGTTGTATGGGCTAAAAATGATAAAGAATGAGATTTTTGGGAATTTTTATGCAAAAACACACTTATTTTTTCAATTTTTAACACATATTTTAGCACATATTTTGGCATTTTTGGGGGTTTTTAGCACATATTTCAGCATTTTTTAGCACATATTTTATTACATATTTCAGGATTTTTAGCACATAAAAATCCGGGCCCTACTGTTCACACACTTCATTTACTATCCTAATTAACATAAATATTGTTAATCGTCAAATGTCCGTCCGTCCATCCGCCGCTTTTGGCCGTCACATTCCATCCCATCCCACCACTTTCCCCGGTTTTTTGGCTAAGTTTTGAGTCCCATCTCCTTCACATCCCTGCTGTACTCTATCATGCCATTTACGACAAAACGTATTTCAATTGCAATCAATCGATTGATCGCGCCAACGAAATCAAACAACCAATCAATCAATCATCAATTAATGGTCGTTTTGTTGCTCCGAAAATGGAGAATCGAACAGTATGCCAAATTTGTGATCAAATAGGTCACTTTTGGCACCTGTCATCTCCTTAGTCTCTCCATCCCCTGTTGTCTCTTTTTCCGCCGTTTTTCGATCGCTTCGCTCTTCCGATGCTTTTTCTTGTGCCCATTTTAGTAATTCTTTTAGCTTTAAGTCAAATTGCTTTTTGCTGCTTAATCCTTCTTCCTCCGTTTCTGTTTCGCTCTCCGTTTCAAATATTTGTTCAAAATTTTGCCGCGAAAACAATGAATTTTCAAAGGCATTTTCCATTTTGCGTTTGGAATCAAAAAAAAACTTCGCGATTTGGTTCAGCTGTTTTATGACATCAATTAAAGTTCCGAACTGTTCAATCTTTCGGATGATAAGCTGACCATTTATGGCATTTATGGGGTCATCATCTAAAAATTACCAATTAAATTGGAAGTTAACAATTAACAGTCAAATTATGTATACTTAAGACCCCACGGAATTTCAAGCAAATTTTAGCACATTTTTATTTAAAAACCCAAAAAGGCAATCCATTTAAAATTAAAAAAGCTTATTAGCCAACCATGTATGTCTACGGCTAAATTAAAATTGGGGCTTAATCTATTGAAATTACCTTCAGCATAAACACAAAACAAATATTTGTAAAAAATGTCAAAATATTTGTGTAATTTTTGGCACTCTTTCTGCTGCCCATCACTTCCCAATTCGCTCCCAATTATTTTGGCACAGTGCCAATTCTCTCGCATTAAATACACAACGCCAATGTGTGCCGCATATTTTTGTGCCAAATATTCTTTCTGCTGGTCAAACGTGGGTTGCTGCTGCTCTTCTGTCATTTCATAGCAAATTTTCGCCAATTCATCCGCAAATTCCGTGCAAAAAGTGTCGAAAGTTGACCGCCCTTTCACAAATGCGACAAATGCTCTGTCCTCTACCTAAAATTATGTTTTTTATGGTTTCCTAATTTGGCACGACACAGAAACAACGATGCCGAATTTTCTTTTTCATTTATGTGTCTGTTTTTCGGCTTTAGTGAATTTTTAATAAGTTTTTCCCACTGGAGAAGCTTCTCCTATCATTTGGACAGTGAATACTGACACTACAGTATTCTGGAGTGAAAAATCGGTTCTACGACATTAGGAACGGAAATTTCTGGGTTGGAGTTGACAAGATAAGAGCCATGGAACACTACCCTAGGAAAAACAATGGCCTATATCTAAAAACGCAGAAAAGTAAGAATTGACTGTCCTTGAGCTGTTGCTGGTCGAGAGTCTCGACTCGGTCTCGGGGATTTCTTTGGGCTTTTCAAATCTTGAGCTTTGGTTTTGATCAAACACTCACTTTTGAAACTCCGTCATAGAAAGGCGAATTCCAAATTATGCTGTAGTATTTTTTGTTTCCATTTTGCCAATTGTTCGCTTTTTCGAATTCCCTCGCCCTTTTAAGCATTCCCTTCAAATTTTCATCAAATTTTTTGCGAAGTATTTCAGTAAAATTGCCAAAATCCGCTTTATAATTGCGCAGTTTGTGCTCATTTAGCAATGAGCAATTCTGCATGTACTTGTCCAATTTGATGCTTCTTCGTCGCTTTCTGTATTCAGAATCAAAATAGTTTTTTGATAAGGTACTTAGCATTTTTATGACTTCCGTATAATTTCCAATTTTGAAAAATGGCCGAACTGCGGGGAATTGTTGGGCCAATGACGGCTCTTCACCTTTAAAATTTATATACATTTTTTCAATTTTCAATTTGAATTTACGAAACATTGCTTTTCACATGGGTGTCAATTACACTTATTAGTTGGGCTTCATTTTTAGGCAAATGCCTAAAATTTCTGTGCACTTAATACGCATAGAGAAGCACGAAAAAGCAATTTTTACATGTTTGGGGTGTCTACGATGACTTTTATAGTGCCTATTTTTGACTTTTTGTGCTTAATGCCTAGGAGCCTATTTAATTGATCCGCTAAAAGATTATATTTTTTTGATAAAAATTTTTGGTTTAAAAATTGTTCTTATTCGAAAAAATTTTAAAATATTTAAGAAATAACCAAAATTATGTTTTTGATTAAGTTTTATTAATTAACAATATGTTTTTGTGTTTTTTTTTAAATTTATTAACTCAATATTTTTCGGATTTTGTTGATGTTTTGGTGAATTACCAGCTTTTTTAAATAAATTTTTATTTAAGTAATTTTTTAAATTTTTAAATGATATCACTTTTTTTCATATTTCACAGTAATATGGCGGCACGCACTTACTTATTGCATACATTTTAAACGCATATTCGTATAAAATGTCCAAATTCCTGCGGTATTTTTCACATTGTTCCCTCTCCTTTTGCTCTCCCCCAATTTCTTTGTCCATTTTGGCACATTGCCAACTTTGTATCATCAAATACAAAATGCCAAAATGAGTTCCCAACAATTCCATCAAATTATCTCTTCGCTCCTCAAAAATTCCTTCAAGAATGCCATATTCGATGATGACTTGTCCAAATTGTTGCACACTTTGCAATTTGTCACAAAATTGCTTAAATTTTGGTGCACCCCTCGAAAATTCTATAAATAACTGCTGCTCTGAGGTCTAAACATAATTTATGTTTAAGCCCCTAAAAAAAAATCTGCCCCTATTTTGAGTAATAAACAAATTCAATAAAAAAAAATTACAAAAGTATTTTTCTATGACGCCCATAGACTCCATCATATAACAAACCGCAAAATTTTTAAAACACAAAAAATTCTTTTAGTCGTCGTAATATATTCTGATGCAATTATGCATTTAGGTATTATTTTTCAATTTTTCAATTTCATTGATTTTTTTACCCTTCTCTTTTGAAGTCATTTTAATGATATTAGAATTTTTATAAAAATTATTTTGAAGAAGTAATAGGAATATGCAATTTTTAAGAACAAAAATGATTGTTATAAAATTTTTTAAAATAAATATAATCTAAATGCATTTTACGAGTTTTTTAAATCAAAATGCTTATTATTGTTACCAAATAAGCTTCTGTCACTTCAAATGCCCTATTTCCCAGCCACTTGACATGAATGAAGTTGGACGTGTCAGCATTTCCTGCTACTTTTATAAACATTTCCTCAAAAAGCCTGTCAAATTGGTGCCGAAATATTTCGATGGCACTTTCTTTTACATTTTTATTTTTCCATTCAATTGCCATTTGTACAATTTCATGTTCAAGCGGCGCTTTGGCATTATTATTTGCTCCATAATTCAATTTGACCTCATTAAGCAATTTCAGTTCGTAATTTATCTCGAAAAGTCGGTCGAATTTGTACGTTAGCTTTTCGCCGTATTTGGCAACAAAAAAGAAGCCCCAAATGGTTGCCAAACCCTTTACCACCTCTGGCAATGTACAAAGAGTGTGAATTTTGTCAAAATAAAACGTGGGTCGCACCGCGGGCAAACCGGCGAACTCTCTGAACAAATATTCGTACAGAATGCCAAAATATTTGCGGAATTTTTGGCACTCTTTCTGCGCATCGCCTTCAAATTGGGCACTAATTTTGGGACAATGCCAACGCTCTCTCATCAGATGCACAAGGCCAAGCTTATATTGTTGCCCCAAATGCTCCGCCATTTCTGTATCTCTGAACCGTTCCGCATATTCCGCCATTTGCTCATTGGTAAATCCTTCGGCAGTCAAAAATTGCTGAAAATTTGCGGCATTTTTCACCACGGCGAATAGCAAAAAGTCATCATCAAACTGTAAAAATGCTAATTGTAAAATTGAATTTATTAACAAACTCACCAATTCCTTTGCATTTGTTTGTTTTGCAAATAAAATGAGCAAAATTATTGGGAGAAACATTTTAAAAATAAAATAATTTATTGGACAAAAATGGGAAATTGTGCCAATTTGCTAGTAATGCTTTAATTTTTAAACAATATTAGACAAATATTTCCTTAAATGACGTGTGAAAGGCGCACTTCTTTATTTTTCAATCAATTTTAATTCTTAAGGGGAGGAAATTTGGGTGGAAATACATAGATATATCAAAAATATAAATTAAAAATATGGAAAAAATTTCAAAAAATTATATTAAAAATCATGCCCTTTGTCGCCATGTTCAAGTCTGAATTGGACACTTCAACAAATACGAAGATGCAAAAGTGAGGAAAATGAGAATTAGCCGCGTATTTATACTCTCAAAAATCAATGGGACGGAGAAAAACACACAGAAAAATATTTAAAAAAAATAAGAAAATTCAATCAAATTAATAATTGGTTATAGCGTAAAATGAAGAGGAAACAGAATGAGTCTTAAGTGAAGAGCGAGAGAAAGAAGGAAATTAATCAGCAAAAATGAACAAAAAATCGAATAAAATTTCAGAGAATGTCTCACCAATTAATTTTATCGGAAATTAAAATGGGGAAATGATAAGTCGGCCTAGTGAAGCATTAATTTATAAACAATATTAGACAAATATTTCCTTAAATGACGTGTGAAAGGCGCACTTCTTTATAATTCAATCAATATTTGTTTATCAAAACTTTAAAAAACATACATCAAATACGTCTTAAAGCAAAAATATGGAAGAAATTTCAGAAGATTTATGAAAATTTTTGCTTTCTTAAACCTCAAAAAGAAAATGAGGTCAGCTGAAAATAACAATCAATAAAAACAATGAAAAATTCTACAAAATTAGATTTTTAATGGCATACTTAGACATATTTATGGTAATGAAAAGGGATTGGGAGTAGTAATGTTCGATAGTCTCAATAAATTTTTTGAAAAAAAGTCTCGGATCTCGGGTTTTTTGGGTCTTGGTCTCGCGATTTTCGGTCTCGAGTCTCGGGAAATTTTCGGTCTCGAATATTTTGTTTTCAATATTCTGACACTTTCCCGCTCATTCCGCAAATTTGCCGAAAAATATAGAAATTATTTCTTTTTACGTAACAATCCTTTTTTGTTCAAATTGTTTTTTTTTGTTTAAATTCCATAAATGCCCGCTGCTTCGACCCAATTGCGTCAGAAAAAGCGCAACTGCTTGAGCTTCTGCTGGTTGTGTTGCAGCATCAGTCGTTGCGTTGTGCTTTGATTGACTTATTTGTTCAGTCGAGAGTTGGGTCATTATTGTTCTTCATATAATTTAATAGGCGTGCAAATACAACCGGCAATTAAATTTTTTCTAAAATTAAAAATAATTCCCGAAGAAGCATCCTTTGAAATGCTTCACCGTTTACGTCACATCGTTTTGAAACTGTTCACCATTATTTGCTCCCCTTTCATGCTCATTGCCATTTGTTCAGAAGAAGCTGATCAATGGGCACCCGACCTTCGCGTGGCCATTGTTTGTTAAAAAAATTATTAAAATACTAATTTTTTTTAATATTTTCTTTCTTTTTCTGTCTCGGAGAATTTTAAATAATAGAAAAATAAATTCTTAAAACGTTTTTCCTTTTGAATTCAGCTCTACCCACACAATCTGATTTTTAATTTTAATTGCAAGCTCCCATCCGTCCTTGGATTCAAAATACATCCTTGGGTTTGGGCCTCCCAGCATAGAAAGTTGAAAACGTCATTATTTCCAAGATTGTCCTTGGAAGTCGGAGTTTACCCATGAAAACTAATTTTTTAACATTTAAAATGTCAACGAAAAAACAATAAGAATTTTTTTTTCTAAATTTTATTTTTTCCATTTTTTCAAAATTTTTGTGTCAACATCTGTTAATCCTTGGCCTGGTTGTCAAGAACCGGGCCAAACCCAACATATCCGCACCAACTTTTTTATCATTCCAAATATAAGTTCCCGCTGGAACCGCACTCAACGGACACCGATGATGGCAATTCCTCGCTGTTGGAGACCATACCGTACCACTCGCACCACCATCATCATTATGACCGTAATCCCCCCGCTGGTCAACCCCATCATTATCATTCAAAACGTCGTTTGTCTTATGATGGTGCCAATGACAAAGACAACGATGCTTTCTTCTGTTCAATGGAGCAGAACCGTGCGCAATGGGCGCCGTTTGGCAATTGGAGCCAATGTTCGGACAGTTGCGGCGGTTGTGGCAGTCGATGGAGGACGAGAGAGTGCCGACGGGGGCACGGCCGATGCGAGTGCCAAGGGTGAGCAATCGATATCTAATTTGCTATTTTAATGAAGTCCTAGAAAATATTGGCGCAAAGAATGGCATAATATCATACTATAATTTTGTATTAATTATTAATGTTAATTAGTGTTTTATTTTCCAAAGATTGGACAGGGAAGAAGAAGCGTGCAATTTGGAGGTGTGCATTTACCCACGAAAAGCGTGCTGCGCGGGCCGAAGACACACATCAATTGACGGCAAATTTGCATGTGAACGCATTGAGAAGGGAGAGCAAACGGAAGTGAAAACGAAGAACACACCGTAATCAGTCAAAGCTGGGAATACCGTAATCAGGAAGTACACTGTAGATGTACAAAACAAAAAGGAAACACATTTAAACATTCTTGCAGTGTCACATCCCATTAAAAAAATTAAAAAAAAACATCGGTATAAACGGATATTTGCTAGTGAAGAAAACGAAAATTATTCGTGACTAATTTTTGGTGAAAGAAAATCAACAAAAAATGACTTTTTGGCAAGTGTAGCGGTTATTCGTAAAAACACACAAATGATGAGGGTAACGAAGGATATTGTAGCCGAGCCTGTAAAACGCATACCGTAGTCCATTACTGTGTAATTTTTCGAGCTGAACGCCACATTTCGCATACTAAAAAATTTTGTGATAAATCCGCATTGAATTTTTAATTCAATTTTTGTTGATTGGTCACTAGGGCTTCCTTTTTTAGGCAAATGCCTAAAATTTTTGCGCACTTAATACGCACAGATAAGCACGAAAAACGCATTTTCCGCTTGGTTTGAGGTGTCTACGATGACTTTTATAATGCCTAACTTTGCCTATTTCGGAGTTTTTGTGCCTAAGGTGCCTATTTTAGGGTTTTTGAAAAAATCCTTAACAAAAATGCAATAAAAACGAAAAACACACCCATAAGAATGACCCAAAAAAAAAAATCAGAAAATACACCCCTAAGAATTGAAATTTTTTTCCAAGAATTGATCCCAAAATTTAATATTTTTTCTTCATAAAAATTTCTGGTTTAAAAATTTGTTCTTATTTGGAAAAAACTTTAAACTATTTAATAATTTCATTATAATTGAATATTTAAGTTTTTACGTGTTTAATACCTAAAAAGCGTTAATAAAAAAAATAATTTGTTTTTTGCCTATTTTTATGCCTATTTGAGGATTTCTGTGCCTATTTAATGCCTATTTCGCGATTTTTTTGCCTAAAAAGGAAACCCTATTGATCACTCCAAAGTTTAAATTCAACTACAAATCAAACATCATGTGATCATTCGTTGTAAACAACAAAATATAAGCTTTAAAATTGAATTTTTGGTTTCATTAGAAAAAAAGAATTTATGCGGCGGATGGGCGGCCAAAAATAAATCGCCAAAAATGCCTTAAATAGGGAGAGAGAGCAGCACATTATTGGTCTCATTAATCATCATCCTCATCATATTCTGTTATAAAAAAGCGATTGCAGTAATTTTACTGATATTTTCACATTACGGACGGACATCGCCCAAAAAACTCACAATTCAGCAAAATTCATAACATTGCATTAGCAGAAAGACTATTTAAATTTTTATTAGTCAGTTTTGCGGTGCCATTGAAAATATACGTCGACAGTAAAATTTTGGATTTGGGAATAATTGTCTAAAAATTTGCTTTTTTCTCGGAATTCCGGTATTTCCAAATTTAATTTGTCGATCCATTCCCTGACATTTATTTAGTGCCTTTTACTGCCCTTCTTCTCCCCGTTGTTTCTGCTACTCCTCCCCAATAAAATGCCACCCACCCTCATCCTCCTCCCGCCGATCATCGCCTTCTTTTCACATTCTCACACCAATTTCATTTCTTCACCTTTTTCTCTCCTCTAAATTTAAAATTGCGCACAAATAAAACAAACAAATAAAAATGGCAATAAATATGTATAATAAAATGTAATAATAATACATAATGATATAGCAAATAAAAACCACTTAAAATGTGCCTTTTTCATTTTATGGACGGACCTTTGGCCAAAAGGCGTTGCGCAAACAAACGAAAAGAATGGATTATGGGCAATGGGTGCGAATGATGATGGAAGTGCCATAAAATGCGATTGGTTGGGGGCGGGGGGCATTTTAATGGCTATTTGCCGTATAAAAAGGCAAACAAATGGACAACAAAAGGAATTGCGTGCAATAATGTGTCTTCTTTATGCTTTGGTCACCCCAATCACTGATCACTTTTTAAGCTGACCACAGCTTGGGCCAATAATATTCCACCGATCAGTGCACAATTTGTCAGTTTATCTGTCATTTTATACGAAGTGATAATTTCTTATTGTTTATTGGCATTTTTCCCCACATTTGCCAGATTTCTCCCCCCCCTGCTTTATTAAACAACATGTTTCTGCGCATTGGCGATAAGCCGTTTTCCCATCGGCTTGACCTTGGTGCGTTTGGGTGGCCGATTATTCAAATTTCGCGCACATTAACCTTGAAGAGCTCAAGAAAAGAAAGAAATATATCTTTATCCGACGAGCAAATCCGTGCTGCTCAATAAACAAACAACAGATAAACCGGTTATCCTTCCCATTTTCCGCGACTTTCTCTCCCATAAAATTGTTGCGGAATTTGACGTCGAAAAACTTTTGTGTCGCCGAGGGGAGAGGGGCAATTTTTCTTCCGAAATGCCGGCTTCTTTCATCCCTCTCGACCTGATGCTGCCCATTCCTCTGCTTCTGCTCATTTTAATCTGATCATTAAGCGATATTTGCAGAGCAAAATTTGACCAAATAATTTGATTCAATTTGATTTGGTTTGATGATAACCAATGTTTTTGATCACTGATCACTAATCACATCACAAACATTCATTCATTCATTCTCCACATATTTAGCAAAAAAAGATAGAGAGGGAGAGAGACACAGAATGTGGGCGGCATAAGGCCAAAAAATGATGGCAAAAAATCGCTGAGAATAGTCACGGAAATAAAATAATTTATCAGCTGAGAATCAGCAGGGCCTAGTAGAAATCATTCACTCTCTGTTTATTTTTGATCATTGGTTTTGATTTTATTAGATAAGTTAATTCAATAAAATTCATTTCTTTCCAGCCATGCAAAAATTTATTCTTTTCGATTCCTTTTTTTCATAAAAATTCGGGAGAATCCCTATTTTCCAATCCAAAAAAATCATTTCGTCCTGCTGCACTCTGCTGGTCACACAGAGATTTTGCGTCGTCTAACTTTATATGTTCATCTCCGAGCTTATTGTTAGCAAGTGCCATTCATTCATCCCCTCCCCTCCCATCCAACCAATTAGCTGCTCTCCCCCATTAGCATCCCCCCCCCCGATTGAATGCGTATTCATTTATTCATTCCTTTTCAATCCAATCGGCGGTAGTAGCCGCTGATTACTGACCGACCGCATAACTGAACAACGACAAATCATGGAGAACGACCGACCGACCGACTGGTTGGACGGCGGATGATCGGCGGCGGCGGCTGCTCACCGATGCTTCTGCTTTTTCCGCTTTTTCTTCTTCCCGCCCGCCCGTCGATGTGCTTTTTGGCGTGCATAATTTGTGGTGGATTAATTTGTATTTATTATGGGCAATCAGAAGATAAAAAAGGGACGAAAAACTGTGTGCCCACCGCCTCTCCCCGCTCCCCGCCAATCGCAATCGGAGTAATGTAACCGACCGCTGCCCGCTTGTGCTGAATTAATAAGGCCCCCGCCGCCCCCCTAATAGGCCAAACCATTGACTGTGGATGGATTGGATGACCAAAACAGCACCAGTCGTACATATTTCAGCAGTTCTGCACAACAGCAAATGGGGAAATGATTGGTAATTATAGGAAATTTTTTTGACGCCACAGAAATGATTTTAAATATTTTCCTGAACTCCAAATTTTGAGGTTTTATTTTTAGTTGAAATTGTTACCTATTTAAACTTTAAACTTGCAATAGCTTTGGAATCTATCTCGACTCTATCAAACTCTTCTATCTTTGGCATTCAATTCATGCCGGGTCATTTCATAAAAAACTACCACCATAAGTGTTTCATAGATCCACCATTTTACAGACTTTTCTCAGAAGAAATGAGACCAGTTGACGATGGCTCTATTAGCCTTTTAAATTTTTTCAAGAAAATAAATTTAAAAAATTGTAATCAAACCAGAAAAAAATGAATATAATTTCTTTGGAAATAAACAATATTTTTAAAATTTCTAGACTTATAGCTCCTCTATCGGACCATTTGAATTTGTTTTATCTAGTTGCTTATGGCAATTTTTACTTGGGAAACTATGTAAAATGGCGAATTTACGAAAGCGATTATAGTGCGCTTTTTATAAATAATAGCACAATTCCACTATCATTAAATGGACCCAATTTGGCTCAACTCCTTTGTTTGATTGTTTTTTTGATTGATTGATTGTTCTTGTCACTGTAATTGATCCCAAATTTGATCATAAACTTTGCCCTTGATCAGTCACTTCCCCCCTCTACCGCGGATGGTCACCAAATTTTAACTCATCATTAATCACTAATTAATGCGACGACCGTCGGTCGCGTCATTTCCATTTTTTGGGATGCGCCACCGCAGCAGCGCACTGTTCCAAACGTGTGAGGAACCACCGCGTCATATGCAAGTGATACGTAGAAAGATCAGTTTAGAACCAATTTCGAGCGGCGGCGGAAAAAGCGATGAAAAATTGAAAAATTATGAGAGGGGCGGGACGGAAGACAAAAAGGCTGTTGCTAATTGCGTGGCATAGGGCGGGAGACTAATTGAGCCATTAGGGGGGGGGGGGAATTTGAGTGGGTGAGGGGGAGGGAGGGGTTGATTCAGCAGCAGAGATGAATAAAATTAATGATTCATTTTAAAATACGCTTTAAGTTTTATATTTTGTTTTCTGTGTGATGATGATTAATGCAAAATTGGGCAGCAGAAATTAAATCGATTTCAGTAGGCCATACTAATTGAGCATTTAATGGCCAAAAAATGTTTAAAATTAATTCAGAGAGAGTATTTAAGTGAAAGAGAGAAAACGAGTGGGAAGAATTTATCACTTTTTAGTCAGCTGAACGTCATTAAAAATGTTATGATATATACAGACTGTCTTCTCCTTATCAAACCCAAACCAAAAATTTTCTAAAAATATTTTAAATTAATTTGTACGATTTTTATTTTTATTTTTACGATTTTTAATGTTTGCCCAATTTCACTCACAAATATTCAAAAGTTTCCCTTCTTCTTTAACCTAACTGATCTGATTGTTAATGCTTTTCTGGCCAACTTTTGATCAACCCAAAATCCGATCGAATTTCGCCCAACTTTTAATTTTAGCTTCGAATTTCAATTGAATTTCGTCACGCTCCCCCCAAAATTTGTTCGCAATTGCGCAAATTGTTGGCCATTTCGCCCGTTTTTTTTGTCCCTTGGCCCATATCTTTTTTTTTATTTTCACGCCTCCCTGATCAGCCCATGTTTTCCATTTTACAATGATCCTGATCACTTTTCACTTCCGATCACTTTTTGCCATTTTCCCCGCCCCTTTCCATTTCCTTTTGACCTTTGATCAGTCACGACTCTTACAATAAAAGCATCTACGCATTAAACGGAGCTCTTATTTAAGAGAAAAGAAGCGTATTCATTTCCAATTTTTACTCTGGAAATATTTTTAAAATAAATATACAATTTATTTTGTTTTAAATGCGTTTTTTAATAATAATGAGTCAACAATATTTTAACTTAATTAAAAGTATTATTTTTTATTTGTGTATTTTATACTTTTTTAAATATATTAATTAAGTTTAATAAATGACCTGATTAAAAATAAATAAATATAATTACATAATCGAAATGGAATAAAATTGGACTAAATCGACTAATTTTCATTTGCGTCAGTAAAATAATAATAATAAGTGCAACAAATGTGCGCATAAATTCCCTTTTTTCTCGTAAACATTTTGAAGACTAATAAATTCCAATAAATGAAAACAAATTTATCATCAATATTTTTAATTATTTTTGTCCACCATTTGGTTCAAATCTTTGAGCCTTAAAATATTTTAATTTTTTCGACTGATTTTTCGATATTTAATGAAAAAAATGATTTGCCAATTTATGTGATTTACAAATGGAATTTTTAAATATTTTTTTTTAAATGCGTCGGATAAATATTTCATTTTTTTTCTCATTTATAACCATCAATTTTTGTTTCCTAAAATAAGTGGAAAGTTATTATTTTTTTATTTGGTAAATAGTAATTTGGTGACGACTCTTTTGAACAAAAAATCTCCTTCAGTGAGATAAAAATTTAACAATTACTGAAAAATGCCAAAAGTGATGGCACAACACAAAAAATGATAAATTTACTGGCATTATGTAAAAAATACAGATAAAATGTCAAACTTTGGTAAACCTTTTGAATTCAAATGTTTCTTTTTTAATTTAAATTTATCCTTCTTATTTTATTAAACTGATTGATATTTTCTCTGATTTGTTTTTGCTATAGCAATTATTTTCGTTTTTATTCCTTGAATTTCCTTAAATTATTTATTGCATAAAAATGTTGCTAACAAAAAAGACGGAAAAGCCTGAAAAGGTGTGGGATCAGCAGTGCAATCTCGAGAAAAGCTCGGCCCTGTCCATTGGCATCGATGACCACAACTCGCGGTTGGTTTGATTATTTTACAATCAAATTTTTAAACATTCTTTTGAGATTTTTTAGCAAAAAATTCATTTTGATTTTTTTGTGAGAATAAAATATTTAATTTTAAATTAAAAGTAAATTCTGTAAGAATTGCATTCAAAAAATTCCCAATAATGCCGTTTTACTTTTTTTTTAGTCGTGCCGAACGTGTGCTCTATATTGTTTCCGTGTTGACCCTTCTTTTTGTGCTTACTGAATTGGTCGGCGGATATTTGGCGCACAGGTAAAAAAGTGCCAAAAAGGGACAACCAATTAAAGTAATTCATTAATCAGCATATCAATTAGTTTATCGCAGCGTAGCAAATTTCATCAAATTCATTATTCTGCTCAATGGAATTATTTTTTATTCAAATTCGTCTCATAACTTTTTTTTATGAAACTGTAAATTTACAAACCCCTTTGGTGACTCATTCGGCCATGCCTTAATTACCTTTCTGTTAACGAAATGGAGGAGAGAAATTTTCTTGTCCCAATTCCGTAAACTGGCCACTTTTGGACAAAATGTATTAACCCAATTTGGAGATTTATTGGAGTCCTAATTGCCCTTTAATCCACGCTTTTTTCCTAATTTAAGCCTTGCCGTGATCACCGATGCATTCCACATGCTGTCCGATCTGTGCTCATTTCTCGTCTCCATTGTTGCCATTCGGCTGTCTCGACGTGCGCCCACCAGCCGCCACTCCTTTGGCTTTCAGCGTGCCGAAGTGCTGGGCGCCCTCTCAAGGTGGGCTTGGGTTGGGATGGTTTACCAACATGACCAACAACGAACTCTGTTTCAACCGTATCTCCATGTTACAGTATCCTGGTGATTTGGGTGCTCACCGGTGCCTTACTGTATTTGGCCATCCTGCGCATCGTTGACCACGAGTACGAGGTGGAGCCGAACACGATGATGCTCACCGCAGGCATTGGCGTCTGCTTCAACCTGCTGATCGGTGCCATGCTTCATTTGGTAATTTTCGCATTTTTTTTTTCATTTTTGAAAATGTTTTTTCACAGGTATGGCGAACGGCTGGCAGCAACGCGGCGGTGGCACATGGACACTCCCATTCATTAACGTCGGCAAAAAGCGCGGCAGCAGCGGAGGAAGGCGGATCAGTGACCAGCGAAACGGAGTATCAGCATGAACATCACCAGTAAGGATTATTACAAAAGCAAAGCTAATCAGTAATTATTAAGAAACAAAAAGTGATTTCATTGATCAGAGCAAAAGCGAAGAAAATGCTTTGATAATTGACTTATTAGTTGAAAGATAAATTAAAAATGGCTTATGACCAGTTACAGAGATTCTAATCATTAGGGCTGAGATTTTTAGGCATCGCAAAATAAGTAAAAAGGCAAAAAAAAAAATCCCGCTAATTAGGCAATTATCGAATAGGCACTAAAACATGCAAATAACATTTTTATTAACACTTTTAGGATAACAAAACAAATAAAAATTTAAATAAAAAACTTCATTTTGGTCAATTGTAAATGAAATTATTAAATATTTTAAAATTTTTTCGAAAATGGATAAAAAAATATATTTTATGAGAACATTTTCAATTCTTAGGGTATTTTTTTGATTGTATTTTTAAAGGATTTTCTCGAAAATTCTGAAATAAGCACTAAAAATGCAGAAAAAGGCACAAAAATAGGCGCCTAAGCATTAAGCACAAAAAAGAAGCAAAAAATAGGCATAATAAATTGCTCCTATAAGCCTTAAACCAAGCTAAAAACTCATTTTTTGTTCTTATCTCAATGCACGCAAAAAGTGTTAGGAATTTGCCTAAGAATCCCAGCCCTACTAAGCAATGTTCATTAACATATTGGATCACTTTTTAGGATATGAGCAATGATAATTTATCACGCATATCATAACGGCCCTGCTCATTTGTCAAACTCATGTGATTAGAACCCCAAATCTATTCTATAAAACAGCAAGAATTTGAACATCCGTGCGGCGTTTGTGCACGTTTTGGGCGACCTCGTCCAATCGCTGGGCGTTCTGATCGCTGCTCTGATCATCAAATTCACCGGCTATGCCATAGCCGACCCCATCTGCACGTTCATGTTCTCCATTTTGGTTCTCGTCACCACTGTGCCCGTCTTTGGCGACACTTTGACAATTTTGGTAATTAATTTTTTCTTAGATTCTATTTTAATTTTAAATAAACATATTTAAATAGTCATTTTGATATTCATTTTGTTTACCGAAGTATGTTTTGCAAATTCATAATCATTCATCTTTTGAGTACATAAAATCTGAACTTAATTTTCTAATAATTAAATCATTTCTTAACATTTTTCAATTTAAAATTAATTAAATTTTAATTTATGTTTATTGATGTCGAACTTTTGTTTTTTAAATGATTTGTGATTTAAAACTGAATTGAAAATCATTTCAGAATAAATTTTCAGATGGAAGCAACCCCCCGCCAGATTGATCTCCAAAAGTTGTACAATGATCTGATCGGCTTGCCCGGAGTGATCGGTGTCCACTCTTTGCGCGTTTGGTCCCTGAAATCGGACACTTTCGCCGCTACTGCCCATCTTGAGTTGGCATTCAATGGCGGGAGTATCAAGGACAAATACTTTGCCGATTCTGTAGTGGCAATGGCACAGCAAAAGTGAACATTTTGCCTCAATTCCATGTCAATTAATAATAATATTTAATATTAAATGGATTATTACCCTTTTAATTACTCAAAAAATGAATAATTATTTAAAATCATTTTCCAAAAAAAAAAACACTTAAGAAATATCATTATCATTTTTTGGGATTGTTAATAAAAGTGAAAAGCGTGCAAATTGCTTCCTTTTCAGAATGATTTCGCGGCATCACATTCGCTTTGTCACTGTTCAGGTTAGCGATCATTTTCATTTTCAATTTTATTTTAATTTAAAGTGGGCCAACTGAGTCTTGCAATTTGAGAAGCATATTTTTTTTATTTGTTTGCCAATCAAATGATATCTGCAAAAACTCTTCATAAGCTCTATTATCTGACCAAAACTCACAATGACTCGCAAAGAAATAAAACAGTTAAAAATAAAAATAAGAAAAATGCAAGTTATACAGTTTCAAGCTTTAACTTTTTATGGGTTGCTTAATAGTTTAGAAATTGCATATGAATGTTTTTTGGAGATTTTTAATAATATAAATTTATAAAATTTGCTGGACAAATAAAAAGCGATTCAACCTTTGCTCAGATAATGCCATTATTATCCTCATTTAAACTCTTTAAAATTTAAATGTGTGTCAAAATTCAATTTCCAACTAAATTTCTTTATTGGCTAATTGCCAAAATGATTAATTAATTGGTCATTTTCAGACGCATTGCCATCAGATGGGCACCGCCGCGGCAAGTGAAAAGGCACGGCAAATGGCCGACGTTTTTTCGTCGTCCGCGGATTCAGTCGAAAGCGAAGTGGAGGCAGCAGCAGCAGCGGTGGGCGGAATGCACGAAGTGATGCTTAACGACAAACAGTAATCGCAGCCGCACGGATACGGTGCCGAAGTGGGCGGATACTGTACACCACTGAAAACAAAATGAACGGGTTTTTGCGAAATTCAAAAGATCAAAAACAGTAAAATTTGATTTGATTTCACCGCGTTGCGTCCTCATTGTGTGCTTTTGCTTAATTACATAATTATTCCTTTATTTACTTTGTCTTTCTTTGCGTAAAAATCGCTGAACCAAAAATGCGAAATTTGAAAATTTGAATTGATGTTATTATTTTTTAAATTTATTCAACATCAAAAATGGTAAATATGGTCAAATACTGTTGTTAGGTTCGGTTATAACTAGAGACCGGACAAGAGGGTCGGTCGAACGGTTTCGGTTAAAAACCGAAAAAAACCGAAACTAAAAAAACCGAAAAACTCAAAAAATTCTCGGTCGAACGGTTTCGGTTAAAAAACCGAAATCGAAAAAACCGAAGAAAAATTTTCGGTATACCGTTTCGGTTTCGGTTTTTTTGAATTTTTTTATCTTTTCCCAAAAAAAACAATAAACCATTTAGTAAAATTGTAGAGCTATTGAAGCTCTATTCAATGGTGTACTAAAGGTTTGGAAAATGATAGAAAAGGCAGCCAAAAAACATGTGCTTGCTCCTTGATTCTAAAAAAACCACAAAGATTAGTTTTAACGATTTGGTGCCTTTTTTGGCGTTTTTTCCTGAAAAATTCCATTAAAAATTCAAAAAAATCGGAAAAATACACCCCTAAGAAATGATATAAAAAAATTCAGAGAATATACCTTTATGAATTGAAAAATTTTCACAAAAATTGTTCGCCAAAATTAATTTTTTTTTTCTTGATAAAAAATTTTAGGTTTAAAAATTTCCTTATTGAAAAACATTATAAAATATTGAATTATCAATAAATCAGCAAAATTTAGTTTTTGGTTAGTTTTTACGTATTTTGCTCCCTAAAAATCATTAATAAAAAAATTTAAATGCTTTTTTCATGCCTTTTTCGGGATTTTTGTGCCTTTTTTCAGTGCCATTTTGCGCTTTTTGGTGCCTTAATTGTGAGCTCTAGCCATAACTTTAGGGCCGGCGGTGCTGATAAGAGCCGCCTGGAAATTTTTTTGTAATTTTAATGCATTTGTTAGCAGATTTTGTCTAAAAATACCAAATTTTGAGATTTTGGGCTAATTTTTTAAGAAAAGATAGTTTTTTGGGGGTCGGCGGTGCCGATAGGCGCCGCCGGAGGAAAATTTTAAGAATTTTTAATGAATTTTGTTAAAAAAATGGCCAACTGATTTGTCAAAAAGTCGGTCAATTGTTTCGGTTTTTTAATTATTTCGGTCGAACGGTTTTGGTTAAAAAACCGAAACAGAAAAAAACCGAAAAACTCAAAAATTTCTCGGTCGGTTTTTTTCGGTTAAAAACCGAAACCGAAAATCGAAAAAAACCGAAAAAAAACCGACCGGTCCGATCTCTAGTTATAACCGTAAGGCGGCGCCGAGAAAATTTTTTTAAACTAATGCCGAACTTTGCATATTTTGGACTTTTATGCTTAATGTATAAACGCCTATTTTTGTGCCTTTTCGTCATTTTATGGCGCCTTTTTCAGGATTTTCGGAAAGATCCTTAACAAAAATGCAATAAAACGAAAAATTCACCTCTAAGAAATGAAAAAATTTTCCTAAAAAATGACACATGTTTTTTGACTATAACTTTTTTCTTTGTCAACCAAATCCAAGGATCTTGATATCATTCGAGAGCCCTTCAGATGCTCTATTAGCCTGCAAAATTTCAAAAAATTTCGTTAAGTTTTAAAAAAAGTTCGGGCCAAAAAAGTTGGAAAATCTGGTTGTATGAATTCTTCTGGCGATAACTTTTTTGAACCTTAACGAGATTTTTAGAAATTTTGCAGGCTAATAGAGGACACTTAGGGCTATCGAAGGATACGAACAATGTTGGATTTGGTTGGCAAAGAAAAAAGTTATAGCCAAAAACTTGTGCTCGTACGAAAACGACCGCGACCATTTCTCTCTCTTCCTCCATTCTGACAAGAGGAGGAAAATGAGAGAAAGTGAACTAAGAGCAAGAGACGGGCGAGGGGGAAAAGAAGGCGTACAAAAGAAGAAATATAAAGGATCAGTTCTCTCTCCCCTTCCTCTATTTTAAACCCATCATAAATTAGTTTTTAAATTAACATATATTTGCCTATTTTGCAACACTTTCCGTTCCTGTAAGGAACTTTGTGGACTAATTTTTGGAACTGCGCCTTCTCTCGGGAGGGCGTTAAAAATATTTAGATTTATAATAATTTGGGATGGTAATTATATGGAAATCCATATTTTTTTTCCTGGAATGTGGGAGGCCTGAAACGCACGAAAAAATGTTTTTAGCGGCTCTAATGCACTTTATGAGTCCATTCGACTTATATGAGTCCAATCGACTTTTATGAGTCCAAAGATATTTTATGAGTCCAATCAATTGACAATCCCGGGTTTTTATACAATAATTTGGTTCATGTTCGAACAAACCCTATCTTTTTGGTATCATTCGAAAGCACAAAGTCTAACGAAGCTAAAATATATAAAATCGCAGCGTTCAGGCAATTACCAAAAAAGATTTGATTAATTAAGTAATTGCTGATTATTTTCGTTTGTAACTTTCTTGAAATGTTAGAATTCTCTTGTTTTCTCGTATTATTACATTATTTAGACTTTTTGCTTTCGAATGATACCAAAAAGATAGGATTTGTTCGAACATGAACAAAGTTATTGTGTAAAAACCCGGGATTGTCAATCGATTGGACTCATAAAAGTTAAATTGGACTCATAAAATCACACCGGTAAAAGGATGGCAATCCGTTAAAAGAAATATTTCACGCCTCGGATAAAAATACATGTAATTTCTTAATCTCAAAATTTGTTTACTTAGTTAAATTCGAGACAAAATTCGTGAAAAAGCTAAGTATGTTTTTTGTGAAGTGACCTAATACCTTTTGAAATAACTCAAAAAAAATTAGTTGGCAAAACTTACCACATCGGTGAACTCCTCCTCCTCCTCCCCGTCACTGTTCACAATGACCAGCGACTCGTTCTGTTGCATTTCCATTATTGTTTCTGGCGTAAAAATGGCAGGTGCTTAAAGGCAAAATATTAATTAAATTTAAATTTAGTTTTGAATTGTTTTTTGTGTGCCTTTCCCTCCCACCCACTAAAAGTGAGCTATGCAAGAGACGGATGAGAGAAAAGAAGACATACAAAAGGAGAAATACAAAGGAATGTTTCTCTCTGCCTTTTCTCATTTTCGACCCATCATAAAACAGTTTTTTAATTGAAATATATTTACCCATTTCGCCTGCTTATTCGTTCTTTCAAAGAACTTTGTGTTACAAATTTTTGGAACTGCGCCTTCTCTCGGGAGGGCGTTAAAAATATTTAGATTTATAATAATTAGGGATGGTAATTATATGGAAATCCATATTTTTTTTCCTGGAATGTGGGAGGCCTGAAACGCACGAAAAACATGTTTTTAGCTTGGTTTGAAGCTTCTAGGAAGGATTTCTATATCCATATTTTCCATATTTTTCCATATTTCGCGATTTATGTCCATATTTCCATATTTTTCCATATTTTGGCATTTTGGTCCATATTTTATGTCCATATTTTGGCATTTTTCAAAAAAAACCTCTATTAGAACGGCCCCCAGCAGCTAAATTAGCCTTTTTGAGCCCAAAACCCGAAAAATTTTTCAAATAAAATTTCACACAAAATCGTGTTAATAAAAAGTGATAAATTGGAATATGAACGATCAAAAATTCATCATCAATTTCTTTTCCACCGTTTCATTTCTTAAACTCAAAAGGGCGCAGAATGAGCTCGAGAATAGACCATTTTAGCTTTTATGTTTTTTTTCTTTTAAAATGATTGCACGTAATTGCCGAAAAAATTCGAGACCAATTTCCGAATGTTGACCGACTAATTGCAAAACGAAAGCCGTCTTTGTCAAAGCGCCTTACCGAGTCAAAAAATTTGGAAATGTATCTCATATGCAATTTAAACCAACAAATTTGAAGAAATTTTGCACTCAATTTTGAAAAATTTATGTCCATATTTTGACATTTTTGCCATTTATTTCCATATTTTGAGATTTTTGCCATTTTATGTCCATATTTTGCGATTTTTGGTCCATATTTTATGGCCATATTTCGCGATTTTATATCCATATTTTTACCATCCCTAATAATAATATTGCTCATAACAAAATAACGTTATTAAAACTTTTCACACCGGTAAAAGGATGGCAATCCGTTAAAAGAAATATTTCACGCCTCGGATAAAAATACATGTAATTTCTTAATCTCAAAATTTGTTTACTTAGTTAAATTCGAGACAAAATTCGTGAAAAAGCTAAGTATGTTTTTTGTGAAGTGACCTAATACCTTTTGAAATAACTCAAAAAAAATTAGTTGGCAAAACTTACCACATCGGTGAACTCCTCCTCCTCCTCCCCGTCACTGTTCACAATGACCAGCGACTCGTTCTGTTGCATTTCCATTATTGTTTCTGGCGTAAAAATGGCAGTGAATTTAGATAATAAGCACTAGGTATTAAATAAAATATGCATAGAAATTTCAAAACTTTTTGACATAAATTTTTTACCAATGTTTAGAAAGTTATATTATATATTTTAATATTCTCGATACAAAGGAGAAATACAAAGGAATGTTTCTCTCTGCCTTTTCTCATTTTCGACCCATCATAAAACAGTTTTTTAATTGAAATATATTTACCCATTTCGCCTGCTTTTTCGTTCTACCGTATTTCGCCTTTGCCATTTCCTCTTTTTGCTTCTGCTTTTTTTTCCATCATCATTTTGTTGTTTTCCAATTCCAATGCAAATGAAATCATTTTCTGGTGTTTCAATTCTTCTCCAAATGCTCTCTAATGAATGTGATTAAAATTTAACTAAAATATCAATTGTTGTGTTAAAATTCTCACATTTTCAATTTCCAACTTCGAAATCCATATTTTTCCATATTTCGCGATTTATGTCCATATTTCCATATTTTTCCATATTTTGGCATTTTGGTCCATATTTTATGTCCATATTTTGGCATTTTTCCAAAAAAACCTCTATTAGAACGGCCCCAGCAGCTAAATTAGCCTTTTTGAGCCCAAAACCCGAAAAATTTTTCAAAAATCATTTTTTCGCCAAAATTTCTCGAGAATATTGAATAAATTTAAATTTTCTTAAAAATTAATAAATTATGTCAAAAATAAGCAAAAAAGCGAAAATTTCGCTTTTGTTGTTGATTTTGCGCTAAAAAAATTAATAAATTTTGGCTTTTATGTTTTTTTTCTTTTAAAATGATTGCACGTAATTGCCGAAAAAATTCGAGACCAATTTCCGAATGTTGACCGACTAATTGCAAAACGAAAGCCGTCTTTGTCAAAGCGCCTTACCGAGTCAAAAAATTTGGAAATGTATCTCATATGCAATTTAAACCAACAAATTTGAAGAAATTTTGCACTCAATTTTGAAAAATTTATGTCCATATTTTGACATTTTTGCCATTTATTTCCATATTTTGAGATTTTTGCCATTTTATGTCCATATTTTGCGATTTTTGGTCCATATTTTATGGCCATATTTCGCGATTTTATATCCATATTTTTACCATCCCTAATAATAATATTGCTCATAACAAAATAACGTTATTAAAACTTTTCACACCGGTAAAAGGATGGCAATCCGTTAAAAGAAATATTTCACGCCTCGGATAAAAATACATGTAATTTCTCAATCTCAAAATTTGTTTACTTAGTTAAATTCGAGACAAAATTCGTGAAAAAGCTAAGTATGTTTTTTGTAGTGACCTAATACCTTTTGAAATAACTCAAAAAAAATTAGTTGGCAAAACTTACCACATCGGTGAACTCCTCCTCCTCCTCCCCGTCACTGTTCACAATGACCAGCGACTCGTTCTGTTGCATTTCCATTATTGTTTCTGGCGTAAAAATGGCAGGTGCTTAAAGGCAAAATATTAATTAAATTTAAATTTAGTTTTGAATTGTTTTTTGTGTGCCTTTCCCTCCCACCCACTAAAAGTGAGCTATGCAAGAGACGGATGAGAGAAAAGAAGACATACAAAAGGAGAAATACAAAGGAATGTTTCTCTCTGCCTTTTCTCATTTTCGACCCATCATAAAACAGTTTTTTAATTGAAATATATTCCTATCGGCACCGCCGGCTCCCGGGTTCAAAGAACTTTGTGTTACAAATTTTTGGAACTGCGCCTTCTCTCGGGAGGGCGTTAAAAATATTTAGATTTATAATAATTAGGGATGGTAATTATATGGAAATCCATATTTTTTTCCTGGAATGTGGGAGGCCTGAAACGCACGAAAAACATGTTTTTAGCTTGGTTTGAAGCTTCTAGGAAGGATTTCTATATCCATATTTTCCGTATTTTTCCATATTTCGCGATTTATGTCCATATTTCCATATTTTTCCATATTTTGGCATTTTGGTCCATATTTTATGTCCATATTTTGGCATTTTTCAAAAAAACCTCTATTAGAACGGCCCCCAGCAGCTAAATTAGCCTTTTTGAGCCCAAAACCCGAAAAATTTTTCAAAAATCATTTTTTCGCCAAAATTTCTCGAGAATATTGAATAAATTTAAATTTTCTTAAAAATTAATAAATTATGTCAAAAATAAGCAAAAAAGCGAAAATTTCGCTTTTGTTGTTGATTTTGCGCTAAAAAAATTAATAAATTTTGGCTTTTATGTTTTTTTTCTTTTAAAATGATTGCACGTAATTGCCGAAAAAATTCGAGACCAATTTCCGAATGTTGACCGACTAATTGCAAAACGAAAGCCGTCTTTGTCAAAGCGCCTTACCGAGTCAAAAAATTTGGAAATGTATCTCATATGCAATTTAAACCAACAAATTTGAAGAAATTTTGCACTCAATTTTGAAAAATGTATGTCCATATTTTGACATTTTTGCCATTTATTTCCATATTTTGAGATTTTTGCCATTTTATGTCCATATTTTGCGATTTTTGGTCCATATTTT
>CP049707.1:15770380-15795382 GCA_004148225.2 Heterodera glycines
CAAAAACAAATGGAAAAGAAATGCAAATAATGCTGCTAACCAATGAATGAATTGGGGGTTTTCAAGTACACTGTGTTCCATTAGAATAGGGACACCCTATTCTTTGGGAGTTTGACCACTTACCATGAACCGATCGATCTGAAATTTTAATTGTACGTAGCAATTCTGAAAATATTAAGATTCTAAAAGTGACAAGACGAAAAGATGTCGAAAAAGAATTTTACGAATTTTTTCCCAAAATTTGGGTGTTCCATTAGAATAGGGACACTTTTGAAAACTGAGAAAAATCTCAACAACTACATAAAGAAACTGATAAAACAAGCCAAAAAGAAAGAACAAATCTTTATTCACATTTCTGTTTATTTTGCGGACAGAAATATGTCTTTTAGGCAGAGTTATGTTGAATTTTCTAAGTTTTCAGGAGAAATTAAGGGCCAAAAGGCTTAAATCGCCTCTATAATTTGACCAACCGAATCAAACTAACAGCAACCAACACTAAGATAACGTAAAGACATCCTATAAGCATTTTCTATTCACTTTATGCTAGAAAAAAGTCATTAAACACAAAATTTTTGCGGGTGAAAAAATGCGAAAATCTGAGTAAATCCGAAAAAAAAATTCTAGGGGGTTGGGAAAAATTTTCCGTAGAAGATGAATATGACGAACAGAAAGAGGACAAAATTCTCTACAAAGCCCCATAGGAATTTTTTCTGAAAATTTCCCGATTTCAAACCATTTTTAGGATTTTCAGATCACCATGAAGGAGTGATCTGATCAATTTGGTGCAATTAAGTTTTTTGATCAATGCCAAAAGATAAGCTTAAATTTATTTTTTCAGATTTTTTAATGCTCAACTCAAAAAGTTACAAACTTCTGAAAAAGTGTCCCTATTCTAATGGAACACCCAAATTTTGGAAAAAAATTCGTAAAATTCTTTTTTCGACATCTTTTCGTCTTGTCACTTTTAGAATCTTAATATTTTCAGAATTGCTACGTACAGTTAAAATTTCAGATCGATCGGTTCATGGTAAGTGGTCAAACTCCCAAAAAATAGGGTGTCCCTATTCTAATGGAACACAGTGTATCAATTCCCAAAGTGGTGTTGAAATTTGGGTTCCGAATTTTTTGAAAATTTTAATTTTGGAATTGGTTGTAAATTTTTTAGATTTTTGGCAAATATTTCAAATTTTCATGCAAATTCCTGCAGACATTGCGGATAATTTTGAAAAAATATTTCTTGAAAAGGAAAATTCCACAAAAAGATTTGTCGGGTGGCCCCGGAGAGACTTAAAAAATGTCGGGGAGCAACTCTCATAGAGAGTAAATTTTAATAGATTTTTAGTTGACAACTAACAAATAATCAAGCATGTCTCAAAAAATATAAAAAAATTTTCTTTATATCTAAAATTGGAAAAGAAAACTGACGAAGCCAACCATTTTTAAGAATTTATTTTTATTTTTCAAGAAATTATTTTATTTTTTCCATAAGTCCACAAGTGTGTCCATCCGAAAATATCCCACTGCGAAATTTGGGTAAAATCATTTAATAATTATCACTCAAAGTTTTTATATATTATTTTTATTTTTCTGAAATATTTTTTCTTTTATCAAAAAATTTTTATATTTTTAGACCCAGTAAGCAAGTAAAAATATTTTTACCTGGTTTGAAATTTTTAGGAACCACAAATTCACATTTGTGTACATATTCAAATTTTTTGAAATTTTATTTATTTTTTCGTTAATAAATAAAAATCACAATTAGCATAAATAACAGAAAAGCAAATAAATAATTCTATTCTCAACTATTAATTAAATTTAAAGCAAACAAAATATTATTTTCTGATAATATTCATCGGCGGGTGGACTTTGTTTAGCCGATTTTTTATGCGTTTTTTGATCGGTTCCATCCAAACTTTGACCAATGCTTTACGAAACAATGAGCTAAAATAAATAAAGCAAAATTTAGAGATTTGAATGGATTAAATGGATTATTCAAACCTTGCAAGTGCATAAATTATGAAATTTGTTGAAAAATTAAAGCAATACAGAAAAAAGGAAATGGAATAAAAAGCGTAATATTTTTGGTAAAGTGAGTCATTAGTGACGGAGGCGAGCACAAATTTGAGAACACTGCGCACATTAAAAGGCAAATTGAAAGCCACGAAAACAATTGGGATGAAGAAGAGGACGACATTGTTGCATTTGATGTCAGCGGAAGAGGAAGAAGAAGAAGAAGAGGAGGAGGAGGAGCAAGAGCCTAATTAGTGGGAGAAAATTTAGAAATAATTTTTAAAAATTGGCACAGATAATTTAGGAGGGGTAATTTTAGAAAATAAATGAGGTAAATTATGGAGTATATTAAAGAGACAATTAAATATCAAATTGATTAATCAATAAGGAGGAGGAAGAGCCTAATTAGTGGGAGAGAATTTAGAAATAATTTTTAAAAATTGGCACAGATAATTTAGGAGGGGTAATTTTAGAAAATAAATGAGGTAAATTATGGAGTATATTAAAGAGACAATTAAATATCAAATTGATTAATCAATAAGGAGGAGGAAGAGCCTAATTAGTGGGAGAAAATTTAGAAATAATTTTTAAAAATTGGCACAGATAATTTAGGAGGGGTAATTTTAGAAAATAAATGAGGTAAATTATGGAGTATATTAAAGAGACAATTAAATATCAAATTGATTAATCAATAAGGAGGAGGAAGAGCCTAATTAGTGGGAGAGAATTTAGAAATAATTTTTAAAAATTGGCACAGATAATTTAGGAGGGGTAATTTTAGAAAATAAATGAGGTAAATTATGGAGTATATTAAAGAGACAATTAAATATCAAATTGATTAATCAATAAGGAGGAGGAAGAGCCTAATTAGTGGGAGAAAATTTGAAAAATTAAAAAAAATCACAAAATAAATTAGGAGGGGGTAATCTTTTAGAAAATCGACAAGGTAAATTTTGATTGAATTAAAGAAACAATTAAATTCATTCATCAATTAATCCATTAATTATTAATTAATTTATTAATTCATCTATTAACAATTAGTGAATAAAAATAAATCTTAATTAATAAGGATTAATTGATTGAAAGTTTCAAAGTGTTTCAATTTGCTCACACTGACCTTGAATGATGTTCAGAGAGCGAACTTTGAAGGCAATTGCCAGGTTGGCAATCAGAATAATTGTAACCGGCAAAACAAAAGTAAAAATTAATCGGGGCCAATAAAACAAAAACTAAAACAAAAATAATAAATTAAAATAAATTAAATTTTCAATGTTTAATACAATAATATATTTACATAAGCGGATGAATTTTTGTAGTCGTAAACGCATTTCACATTGTCACCAAACGACGATTGGACAAGAATTGTGTAGGGATCACTTTCAGTGTTTTTGAGGGCGAAGAACAAAACATTGGCATTCAGAAAAAGGGTGGGCACCAACCAACAAATGATCAATTTCCATCTGCCGCTGTTTGAATACTAAACAATAACATTTTAAATTAAATGAATAAATGGAGGAAATTGACCAAAATTTAAAAATTATATTGTTAAAAAATTTGTTGTAAAAATATATGATAAAAATATAATTCAAAATGAAAAACATATAAATAAAAATATATAAAAGATAAATATAAAATTCGATAAAACCTTATGATATCAAAAAATATTAAAATTGGGTAAAAAAGAAATGTGGAAACATTTTAAATGAATTTAAATAAAAATGGACCTTTAAATGTCGGAGAGGGAAAATGATGGAGAAAAAGCGTTCGCCGGTGAGTGAAATGATCGCAAAACTGCTCACAAAAGCGGAAGCATTGAACAAATATTCGGTGATTGCGCATGTCCAAAAAGTGAGCACGTCGAAACGGAACAAAGGCTGAACGAAAATGTCGAGAAGAAGCACAGAGTCGGAGCAGAGCAGCACCAAAAGGTAAATGTTCACGTAATTCTGAGAAAGAAAAGCAATTAACATTTGAAATTTAAAATTTTAATTAGTAATTAATTAATAGGAATATTTGAACCAAGGACGACCTTTTGTCCATAAGGAAATGAGCTTCCGAAAATTTAAAACAATAGGTTAGGGGTTGGATAATTGTGTTTCATTTGCAGAGCATTATATAAAAAGATAAACTTTTTTGTAACAAATTTTTTTAAATTATTTCCTTTTTTCAAATGCAAAAGAGTTTCATCGTGCTTTTAAATACCTTTCGAAGATCAGAGAGAATAATTGTTAAGAAAGCGACCGTATTGCCAAGAAGACCAAAAATCGAAATGCAAATGGCACGTAAAGAATTTCAATGCCAACAGTTACATTCATTGATGCGAAGTTATCTAAAATTCATTTAACTAATTTAATTCATTATTACTAATTATTATTTAATTCACATTTCTTATTTCGAGTTTGTTTCTTCTATTAAAAACAATAATATGAACATATTTGACAGAAATCAGTGCCAACGGACCAAATAAATAAGCAATTTGTTTAGTCGGTTTTCGTTTCTTCGTTATAAAATTCAATTATTGGCAAAAATAAAACAAAAAATTAATTTAATAATAAAAAGAAACGAAATGAAAACATTTATTAATTTAATAATGAAAAGAAAAGAAAACATTTAATTTAATAATCGTCTAATAAATGTATTAAATTGCCAAAATTAGAAAGAAAAATTTAAAAGAAAAAATTGTAATTATTTTTCTTCAAAAAAAATGAATAAATATTTACGTTATTTATTAAATTTAATTAAAAATAAAAGCTTAAAGAGGGCGAATTTTTCTCAAATAAAATTTTTTAAAAATTTAAATTTTATTAATGAGTTGCTCCGTCTGTTCAATTGAGTTTATCAGGGTTTGGATTTGTTCTTGTTTATAAGAAATGTTCTTATTCTGCATAGAAAATACAGAAATACATAAAAATATTTGACATTTTATGACGTAATGTATACCTTGTTTAGAATTTTTTAATTTTAAGAAAAATTTGGTCATTTTTGAACAAAATCTGTTATAAATCTAGACAAAATTTCAAAAAAAACTTCCGGCGGCGCCTATCGGCACTGCCGGACCCCCATCAACCACGAAATTGTTTTTTGAAAAAGCGCGCCGAAAAAAGGTGATTTGAAAAAAAGATCGTCGTTTTACATTACTGGCTGGACCCATGAAAAATATGATTTTTGATGCTATATTAATTAATAAATTGTTACATAAGCGATTAAAAGCAATTTTGCAATGTTCTTATTTTAAAAATAAAAATATTCGCGATCCAACCCCTAGTTTAAATTAACAGAAAAAGTGGAAAATAGCATTGAAAAAGAAAAGGGGAAAAGATGGTGGGGAAAACTCTGAGCATTGTCTTTTTCTCTTCTTTTCCCACACTATTTTTCATTTCTCTTCTACCAAATGCATCCCATACAAAAGAACTATTAAAATATACATCTCAATTCAGTGCATGCGCACAGCTTTAGTCATTTTCGTTCATTTGAATTTTTGGCTGGTGCTTCTTGTGAGCGCCTAAAAATTGCGTTAATTCAGTATTTCTAAGTGTCGGTGGCAAATTGTCACCCGATTCCCTCCATTTCACAGATCTAACCCGAAAACAGGTTTTTGCAAAACAAATAGTAACACTAAGAAAACTCTAAAAACATGAAAGAGCATCTTAAACCGATAAAACACAGGATTTTCAAAATCAGCATTGGCCAACCAAAAATTAACATTATGATCAAAATCAGCATTTTGGGAAATTTTTTACCAAAGGAAAAAATCAATGAAAATGATTTGTACAGCGCGCTTTTTCCAAAAACTTGAGAAACAGGAGGTCGGGCGATGCCGATAGGCGCCACCGGGAAAAATTTTAGAAAAAAATGTAATTTGCTAACAAATTTTGTAAAAAAAATTAAAAAATTTGCGGTTTTTGAGACTTTTTGCTTTCGAATGATACAAAACCTGTATTTTGAGGCATATGCCTTTTGTGCTAACTTGCTACGGCCTAATGCGCACGAAGAACGAGTTTTTACTTGGTTTGAAACCCCTAGCTTTAATTTTTTGGTACTTTTTTTTGCGAAGGCTTTTGACTTGCCAAGAGATTTTTTTTAATAATGTAAAAAAAGGGTCCCCCGCGGTTGGTTTTCGCCCCTACTCTACATAAACAAGTAGCAACATATTAATCCAAGAATATCAATTTTTTACTGCTTTTTTCAATCTTTTGTGCTTTTTATTCTTTTCTACATTTTTAAGCCTTTTTCGTGTCTATTTTAGGTGCCTATTTAAAAAAATTTGGTGTCTAAAAATCCGTCTCTGATAAAGTGAAATGATTCTTTTTTCGTTAAAATTAACCGTTTTTAAATTGCTTATTATTCAAAAAAATTGTTTAAAAAATAAGGGTTGGTTTTGTAACTTTTGGTTGTTTTTCGAGAACTTTCTTTGCATTTTTTGTGTCTTTTTAGAGTTTTCTTTATTTTAGTAGTTTTTTGGCTAATTTTTTATGGCTTCTTTGCATTTTTAGAAGAGGATTTGCTTAATAAACAAAAAGTGGCAAGAGTCTGTATACACGAGGCCGGACATACTCTTATTTTATGGTTCTTACGAGGACCAGAAAAATTTTTGGAAGTAAATGAAAATATTTTTGCTTGAAAATAAGCTTTGTCGATTAGATTTGCGTAGTGCCAGACCCGAACGGCGAATATGATGGCTACACGGCGAGTGAGCCACGTGCCGAAAGCACGCGCAGCCAGATGATGGCCGAAATCGCGTGTTATTATGGAGGCAAAATTGCGGATCTCTTATTTTGCGTGAAAAGTGTTGGTCACGGAGACGATATGAGACAAGCCAAGAAATTGGCTCGCAAGGCAAATTTTTATGCGCGTTTTACTTATGGCGCTTTTATAAACAGACAATTTTTCATAAAAACTTGAAGAATGTAATCATAATTGGTTAGACTCATAAAACTCGATTGGATTTAAAAAGGAGGAGAATAATTTTCTATTAACAATAGTTGATCCACTTTTACATATTCAGTTGGCCATCAAACTGCACAACGTCAAAACCATGGACTTTGATGCCGTTAAAAAGTTTGTTTGTTTTTTTTGTATATTGTATACTTACTGTATACACTTGTCACGTGTTTACATAATATTTTAAATTAAAAAAATACACAGATTTAAAATTCACAGTCCTTAAAAAATTTAACAGCCCGTTTCCTTGATTGTAAATTTATATTTTTTTTGTCCTCCTAAAAATTCGCGTCACAAAAAGAACTCCAACTAATAAAAAGAAAAGACAATTATGTAAACCGTGACAAAAAAATAATAAGAAAAAGCCTTTTATCCAAAATAAAAACAAAATTAAAAAAAAACAAAATTTTAGGGTTTTGGACACGTTGCCAGCCTCAGAATGGATGGAGCATGAGCAGAAGGGGGAGAAACGAAGCCATTCCTCGATGTCATTTTCAGCAGAAGAAGAAAGTGTTTTTGAAGAAGTGCATATTTAAGTGTTGGAATGTATGTGGGTTTTTTCCATTGTTGTTTAATTGTTTTATTTTAATAAATAGTTTCAATAAAAGAAAAAAACAACACCCTTAAGAATTTATTCAAAAAATCTTAGCAAATACACCCCTAAGAAATTAAAGATTTTTCAAGATTTCGTCTCCAAAACTTATTATTTGCTTACAAATACAATTGTGCTGGCGAAATAACAATTTTTAATTCATTCTCAGGTCATTTAACGCCAGCAAAAAAAGCCATTTTACTGAAATTCCCATCTCTAATTAAATAAAAATTTTTATTTATTTTATGAAATTCATTGAAAATACCAATCTTTCCCTGCTGGGGACTATCGGCACCCATCTCAATACTCGAGAAAAGTCTCGGTTTTTGGGGTTTCTTCGGTCTAGAGTTTGGGGAAAATTCTCGGTCTCGAACAAGCACTAAAAGTCAACCACTGCACTTACTGACATCATTTTGTTTTAGTCCTTTAACAAGACCATTTCAATGTATACAACAGAATTAAATTGCAACTTCGAAGCACAGTTCGAAAAATTTATCATGTTTCAAAAAAAGTTTTTTTTGCATGCTTTTCAGTGAAATAATTGCCTCACAACTTTTGGTTTTCACTTCGAAAAGTTTTTACTTTCAGTTTAGCCCTGGTTTTTAAAAAGGCCCCCTTTGGCTTCGACCCAATTCTGCTTAAATCCCATTCCTTCCAAATTGGCTTTTCTGATTTAGTTTGCCTTTTCGCTTTATCCATGGTTCTATTTGGATTTGTTTGGTCAGCATGCTAACCCCAAATTGTACAAAACCATCACAATTCATTCCCAAAATAGATGGATGACATAATTTCGAATGCTCATTTCATTTCCGTAAATTTTGTATAAATTTTAATGCATCATTAAACATTAATTGGCCAGCCTTTGAATGTAATTTCAATAATTATCATAATTTCACGAGATCGAAGGACCTTGAAAGGTTCATATTTAAGTTTTCCAGATCCTGATGCATTTTTTTCAATACAATACCAAATTCATGGTCAAACCCTTGGGAAATCTTGGCATGGTCCAAGTCTCTCCTGTATAAGTGCCTATTTTGTTTAATTTTTACATTCGTACATATATTTATTCCTAATTCTTATTCAATTTGTCCAGTGATAATTAGCGAAGGTGTGAAACTATATATTTACTTTTAATGAGAGGTGACTTTTTTTAATTACCTTCCTTCCAACCATTTAATTGCCAATTAATTCTAAAAACATTAACAAAAATTTCGCTTTGTTCGCCAAAAATAAAACCAAAACACCTAAAAAAATACATATTATGAACTGTTCATAATTATCACGCTAAAAGCACACAAACACCAAACACATTGTGATCATTGAGAGGGTCGACAAACACAACAAAAGCAGCGGAAAATGGGCCAAAAATATTTTCACGTCGGCCAATGGGAAAATTGGGGCACAATGACAAGGAAATAAATAAAAGAAAAGGAAAAACCGGGTGGAATACCACACAACAAAACAACAACACAAGGACAGCAGCAGCAAATGGAGGGGCAGAGAATTGTCGGAAAAAATGTTACACAACGCCAACCCAATAAAAAATTAAACACTAAGCCAATGAGACACAATGGACAACAGACAGAAGAGAAAGAGGGTTAGAGAGCGCGGGGGAGATAGAGGGGAGGGGGAAGAGAGAGCGGGATGGATAAAGCGATGAGAGACGGACGACAAATCGGATGATCAGCAACAAAAGCTGAGAGAGGAGGCGGATCAAACGGAGCAAAAAACAAAGCTTAAACAATTTTGACAACATTATTTTGGTGGACCACGGGCAGACGACGGACTTTCAACGGACAACAAAAAGCCACCAAATATATATATTTTGTACATATATATCCTATGCACAATCAACGACTCTAAACAATGGGGATGGTATTCGGCTGGTCAATCTCCTGATCAATTAGCGGAATGAGGCCAAATGCCAAAGGAACTTAGCAAAACAAAAGGCTTTTCCCCAAAATTCTCTCTCTAATCATATTAGCCAGTTCGAGACACAGGCAAATGAAATATTTCACTTGGCAATCAAAGTTGCCTAAAACCAAACATTCTCAATCACCGAGAAATGGCTACGAAATAAGACATTCATCCCAATTATTGCTGATTTCATTTGCTGCTAATTCGGAAATCCCATTGGGCAATAATAGGCCACCCAATCAGAGCTCTTTTCCGTCTCATTAAGTTCCAATTAAAATTTTTGTTAGTTAAGGTCCCAATGAATTTTGAAAAAAAAATGAATAAAATTTGTGCCTCCTTTGAGCCAAAAAAGTTCAGAGAATATCGCACGTCATTGGGGCTAAAGAGAGCGTGTCTTATCAGTCTTTTTCAATCTTTTGGTCTCATATTTTTGGACTTTTCTTCCTCTCTCAATTCCCATGACGGCAGATATAATTTTTTTCAATTATCACTTTATAATTGGTCTCCCCCCCCCCTCCCCATTTTGACTACAATTTAAATATAGAAATGCCGTTGTGTGAGTTTAATTGTTTATTAATTTGACTGTGTTGTGTGTGCGTTGTTGGTCGTCCAGTAAAGCAAAATGATCGATGTGATTGGTCTTCGATCGCCGTCCTCCCCCCTCCCTTTTTTGACTCTCGAGCGGAGCGACGGGGGGGGGGACGCCAAGACCGGCAGCAGCGAAGCTTGTAACAATGGCGAATGTGCTAATGATGATGATGATTTGAGATGGATGTGATTTGGTGGTGGTGAAGACATGATGACTATTGCTACCACCCGCCCCCCCCCCGCCGGCGATCACAGAGACAATCCCTTCAATAAATATACCCGCTTAAATACACCAATCATTCCCTCCGCTCGACCCCTTCCGCCGCGGGTGGAAACGGACGGTCAGCCGATTGGTCGTAGAAAATCACAGCAGAAATCCATAAAATTGCTTTTTGAATTATTTTTAAACAAATTGAGAGGCAGCAGCAAATAGCCAAGTTTAAAATAATAAAATGATAAATAATGTCGGTTGGCACACGATAATCTTCTCCCCTCTTCTCCTCTCTCCTCCACTCGTCCAATTTTTTTTAGCAATTTTGAGCTTTTTCTCAGTCCATTTGCTATTTCAGTCCCTCTCTGTTCACAGAAAACTTGCAAATACCAATTAACCCGATGGAGTGATTGACTGTTCCTAATTAATTGGTCAGTTACTGATAGAATAGCTTGGGCCGGGACTGGAAAGGTTAATCCCTTCGTCCTAATAATTCCGGTCCTGAAAAATCGCCGAATTTATCCGTTCCTTTTTTTATTTATTGTAGCAAATATTAAATGTATTTGCTTCTCCTATTTTCTTCTCAAAGGTCCGTCCGGTCTCTCCGAGGACTAAATGAATGCTTTTGGATTGTTCTACCACTTTTCCATCCTCCCAATCCGAATCCACCTCCCCCCCCCCTTCTCCAATCCTCCAAATTCGCATCCCATCTCCTTCCCGGTGATCTCGTTCACCCCTCCCCGTCAGCCTCCGTTTCGATAATCCTTGCACAAATCGCGTGGGGTAAAGCAAAACGATAAGAGAGAGAAAGAAAGAGAGAGAGAGCGGGAAGAGAAAGAGAGGAAAGGGAGACAGAACGAGGAGGAGAGAAAGAAAGAGAGAAAGAAACAAAGAAAGAGAAAGAGAGATAGGGCGCGGGAGAGAGAGAGAGATAGAGCGTGGAACAAAGAAAGAGTCAATTCAATCATTTTCCCGACTCATTCTCAAAACACCAAATTCAAGACATCATCATCATTATTTTGCATCCACAATATTAAAACCTCGAGACCGCGACTTGAGCTCGAATCGAGAGTTCCTAAAACTCGAAATCGAGGAATTCACTTGTTCGTCCCCTTTCATATATTCCTCCATTATTCTCTAAGACCATAAAAATACCTGAATTATCACTGATGAGCAACATACACGAACACAGTTTATGTATTGATAACAAAGATGGGCATGGATGCATTTGTTCTGATTGTCATTTGCTGGTTTTTAATGCTGCCGGCAATCAAAATCCGATTGGTGCTCTCTGAGTGATAATCTCTCCCCCCCCCCTCCCCCCTCTCATCCAATGCGTTCATTCCTCTCTCTTCTCCCTCACTTTTCATCCCTGCTGCTATCTCTCTCCATTCAACTTACTTTCTCAATCACTCATTATTCATCCATGTCTTCCTCCTCCTTCTCCTCCTTCTTTTCCTCTCTTCAATGTTGTCCCTCTTCTCGTCCCTTCCCTTATTTCTTCCGCACTTTTAATCCATCCGAAATTCGTCTGGCCTTGCTGGAGCCGTTCCAGCAGAAGGACACTGAGTACAGCTTCATCTACAACGCCCAAATTGCCTCCGGTCTCCAATCGGCGGAACAAAGCGCGGCCAGCTCGCAGCAAAAGGCGGTGACGCGCATCCAATGCTTGGCCAACATTCACTTCGCATGCCCCTCAGCAGCCCAACATTTTCTTTTTGCCTCCTCCTCCCAAAAACGCATTGTGTGTGCATTGATGGAAGGAATAATAAAATGATGGAAGTGCGGGGAATTGGGGAAAAAGGTAAAGTGGTGGAGGAGGAGTGAGTGGAAAATGGGGAGAGGAAAAGAAAAAAAGGGGGGGCGAAAGAGGTGGAACGAGAAAAGGGGACGAGAAAGAGGAGAAAGAAGAGAAGGAAAGAAAGGGGGAAGGGGAGGAGAGAGAGGATGGAGAAAAGGGAGGGAGGGGAGGGGAGAAAAGAGGGGAAAATAGTGGCAAGGGAGGGGGGAGGAGAAAAAGTAGGAGGGGGAAGAGGAGAACACTGCCGCACCAATTTCACGGGAGAAAAAGGACGGAGACAACGATTATGGTTTTTTAAATTCAACAAATCCATCCGAAATCGGCGGAATGGTGCCATTCAAACGCTTTTCCCATTCGCTAAATGCGCAATTAACGCCAAAAGCGACTAAATTCAATGACGAATTTAATTACTTTTTTGCAATTAAAATCCTCAAATGATAGTTTCGAATTCTAATAAAGGACAAGCTCTCTAATTAGCGACATCACCCTAATTTTTTCCATTAAAGAGTTAATTGGAGTTTTCTACAACCCTTTATAAGGGGATGCTTTCAAAAAAGCTGATTTTACGCACATTTCACCAGCAACTGAGGTTTTCTTAACCCTAGTTGGTTTCTGATTCCTAAAAACCTAAATTCATTGGGAAGCAAATTTTGTCTCTTTGTCGGAGTCGACGCTATGCAAAGTCAGCAGCTGATCGATCAGTTCCGTCCCCGTCCCGTGTCTCCCCCCCCGGCGTCTCCCCCTCACTCCGTCTTCTAATCGACGACCAATTTGCTCTCCGAAAAGATTTTCAAGCCTGGAAAAAATTTTATTACGAAAAAACTTCAAAAATTTCGACGTCGTCACTTTGCACACGCCCCCCCCACCATTGTGTCAGTCCGTCATTATTACACATGGTTAGGGCGTGTGCAGCATCGCCCGGCGGGGGGTGCGCCTCCCCCACCGCTCGTACTGCTTGCTTCCAGCTGCTTCTTCTGTTGCAGCAGAGCAGCAGTTAATGCCGCTTCCCCACCTCCCCCCCGCGGGGCATTTTCCCCGCCGAGGGACACACCGCCGCCGCAACGGAACGCCGGCAAGGGGTTAACGCCGCGCCATGGTCGCAGCAACAGTTGGAGCCGCCGCGCATTCAAAGCCAAAAACAATTAGCTGTTGCGAAATAGTCATTAACATAAATATTGCGCTTTCAAACTCTAATTGTCAACGTTGTAAAATTATTTAAATTTTATTTTGGGATTTCTTTTGTTTATTTCACATTTATTTGTAACTCCGTGCAAATGTTTATTATTCCCCCATTTTATTTTCCGTGGATCTCTTCTCCCGTCCAAAGATTTTATGCTTTTTTGCAGCATTACGACCATTTTTTTCATCCACTTTAAGGTCCTAAAATATTTTCTGGTTTCTTTTTATAAAAACGAAAGTTTATTTTTGGATTTTTGAGGAACTTAAAGACAAAAAATAGTAAAAATATTTTTTTAAAAAAACTTTGCTAAAATCTGCGCATTTATAACAGGGCGCGTATCGAAAATTTTTCAAAATAAGAACATCAAGGGCAAAAAATAAGATTTAGGGTCAAAAATAAGAACATTTCGCAAAATTGCTTCAAATCAGTTATTTTTACAATTTATTCGATCAAAAATGTATCAAATAGTATAATTTTTGTCTCCCATTAACGATTTTAACAATTTTTGGGAGGAAATTAGCAAATCATAAAATGTTAGTGCATTCGGGAAAAAAAAAAATCAGATTTTTAACAATTTTTTTGGCTGTATTACTGAATGTATTATATTTTTCTCTATCGGTATGCAAAAAACAACCAATGCAAAAAAGGCAGTGATCACTGATCAGTATTTTTTTTGAATTAGCGCCTAAATTACACTATTTGGCATTATGAATCATTTTGTCTAACACTGGATTTGATTTGTCTAACATTGATTTGACCAATAGTTATACCACCTATGCTTTTTAAGATTACAAATTAGAAAATTAAATTTGAAAATTCTTAAATATGTACTAACATTTTCAAATTTTCCATATTACTTTCTAAAAAATTCTCTATAGTGTCGAAATTACCAGCCACGAAATTTGGTCATTTTCTGACAAAAATCTGTTAACAAATCGCTTTAAAAATCGAAAATTTTCCCGGCGGCGCCTATCGGCACCGCCGGACTCTCTCCTCTCGCCCATTTCCCAAAAGTTTTTTTGGAAAAATGCGCTTTATTTTGTAAGATTTGGACCCTCCAAATAAGGACAAATCTTATAAATAAGGACAGATACGCGCCCTGATTTATAATTACAATTAATCATTTTTCGTTCCATTATAATTCTTAATTGTGCTCTCCTCCCTTTGCTTTAATATTTCTCCTTTTTTACTATTTATTCCTTCTTTTTCATTGGCACCGCGAAATTTTAATTTTAACCCAGCCCCATTTAACACAAAATGAAATGAAATTTTTTTGTTTGTTTTACGGCTCCTCAATTGCTTCATGTCGTCCGTCGCCCAATGACAAAAATGCCTTCCGCTCCTCCGTCCCTAATAATGCCGCTCAATTTTTCGGTGTTGTTTTTGTTTGGCCTCGAAATCGATACGCGTGTGTCCGTCCTTCCGTCCGTTCGTTGGTCGGTCGCCCCGCTTTCGCTTGGCCACTCATATTCCCCACTTAAGCCTCCCTCTTCACCACCCCCCCCCCTCCCTCCCTTGTCCCCGGCTTCACCTGTGCGCTGTTACTGACAGCCGCCGCCGCCGATAAGTTTAGGCTTTGTCATCGGTGGCACCGCCAGCTGTATGGCATTCCGGCTTTAATGATAGCATTTGCATACGCCGTCCCCCACGAGTGGGCGTTACCTGTGTGCTACTGCAAAAATGCCATCATCCCTTCTCTCCACTGGACCACCCATTAATTGCCCGATTATCTTTCGCCTCTCTCTTCTCTCTGCCCGTCTGTCCTGTGCTGTCATTATTGGTTTTGTACCAATTGGCTAATGTAATGATTTTGTTTGGAAACATGCTTTTGCTCGTATACATATTCTTTCGTCATTGCGCATCCGTTTACTTTTCCTTATTTTTTTTTATAAATTAATTCCCTAATTAATTTATCTTAAAAGTTCAACTGAAGTGTTCGGCAATAATTGGAATTGTATAATTTTTAACTTATTTTTATTAATTATTTTCTAATGTTATTTATTTGCTTCCATCTTTAGTTTCCAATACTGCATTTTGCTTCACCTGTTTTTTGAGCAAAAAAAAAAAAAACTTCCCGCAAAAGCAGGAATTTGCGCGACACATTCACATTATTATTATTATGCATGAGTGTTATTATTACTTATAATTATTGGATGATGATGCTTATGAATTATGATGTGACGTGCGGTGGGACTATTGAAAAAAAACATTGAATAAACACAATAATCACTAATCTGCTCAATTCATCGGCTTAAAAAATGGAAGAAAATCTTGGCACTTTTTTGCATTTTATTTTCTATCCTAATCATCATTTTATTGTTTGATTGAAAAAAACAAAATTTTATGGGATTCGTTTTGGCGCAAAAATTAATCCCGTAACAAAAAGAAGAAAATTGCGAATTCAATTCACGTCAAACGAATATTTATTTTTGAGCGTCCAAATTTCGTCATCTCTGGATTTTGGTCCCACAGAAGAAAGCCGCGGAGTTTTCGGCGAAATTTCGTGTGTATTTACCCAACAAAAATCGATTTGCACATAAAGCTAATTTTGTTTTTAATCCCATCATATTTTGAATTCAACACTAATTAATTAACGTTTGGATTTAATTTTTTTAATTTTGTTATGTAAAATATTCCAAAAATTTTTAAACTGACATTAATTGGATCAATTCTTTTTGATCACCAATTAAGTCAAATTGAATTAACTTTAACTTCATTTTTCCTTTCTTTCTTTTTTGTGTTTAAATCTTTGACCATTCTAATGAGGACATTTTTTCTCTAATCACTTATTTCGTCTGTTTGGCTCCATTTTTAATTCCAATTATTGGTGACGTATTATTTTCACTCATCACATAAATTCTTCCAATCTGCTATTGCTGTTGCTGTCTCAGTTTAGTCTGGTCAGCAGCTGTCCCCCATCGCCTCTTTTGTGATCAACTCCCCCCACTCATCCTCCTCCTTTTGCTGCTCATTTTTTTTGTCTGATCATCTCCCCTATTGCCCTCCCACTTTTGCTACTGATCACTCTCATTTGGTCTGATCAGCTCCCCCACTCATCCTTATTTTGCTGATCACCTTTTTGTCTAGTCAGCCCTTTTCCCTCCTCCTTTTTCTGATCACTCTCATTTTGTCTGATCAGCCCCCCATTGCCCCTCCCTCTCCCTTTTTCTCTGTCACCGTCCCTCCAACTCTAACAAAACATTAACAATTACACATACTGCGACTTCGTCCGCTGCATCATCAGCAGTAGCAGCTGCACATTCCTCCACATGAATCACTTTTGCTTTTGTTGGCTGATAATTCGATAATTTGTTTGGCGGCGTTCCTTCGCCCATTTGTCCGCTTTTAATTGCGCAGCAACAGCACATCATCACATTATTCCATTCCCCGTCTTCTGCCAGCCGGACTGACGGACGGACTGATTGTTGTTTTGTTGGCCTCTCTTTTTGCCCCCATCCCCCAATTTGCCTCTCAAATTTGCCCATTAGTTCCCCCCCCCCCGCCACCGGGGGCGTCCCTCCCCGTACCCCACGGGGTTCATCAGCAAAAGCAGCAGCAGCACATTGCCACAGGGCAAACAACACACTAAGCACAGATGTGTGGGGTGGGAGGAGGGGGCGAGGGTCGTTGTTTGCCCGCGGGGGTGGGAGGGATAATGGATAATGTGTGTGAGAATGTCCCCGGGGCGATGATGTGATGATGAGGAGGAGGAAGAAGAAGCATTTAGAACGGACTATGTACAACAGCAAGCAGACATATAACTAGATTTTCAATGGAGTTGGATTTGTTGCACCAAATTTTGGCATTCATTTCAATTCCAAAATCCTTGGCAAAGTTTTTTGTATACTTTTTTGTATATCTTAATCCCTAGTTTTAAACCAAAAAATGAATGCTGGAATTTCCCCTACCTCATTAATTTCTTTCCGATGAATTTTCGGCATTTTCCCAATTTGGCATAATTAAGGGTAATTAGTGATTTAAAACCGAGAGGTATTTTCTCTTAATTATTGACCTTAATTTCTCTTTCATCCCATCAACAATTCCCTTAGTTCGCTTTTACTTTATTTCACATTGAGCAACTTCGCTCCCCCCGCCCCCCAAATTTCGCAATTTTTCATTGTTTTTTCGCACTTTTCAGAACTGAGGACTAATTTTTCAGTCCTCTTCTTCACTCACTGTTCTGCTGCTGTTCTTTCTTCCACTTCCCTTTTTGTTCCATTTTTATTATTATTATTATTATAATTTTACGCTGTCATCAAAAAACTGGACATCATCAGCAATTTCAATTTCATCTTCATCTTCAATCATAATCATCATCATTAGCACCATATTCATCATTGTCGTGGTGGCAAAGTGTGACCAAATTCAGTGACTAATCAATCAGTTCGTTCGTCGTTCGTTCGTTGCCTATTCCGCCATTGATCACTCACTGCCCACCGCCGCCCACCGATCGGTGGCGAATGCCTTTTTCCGGTGGGCCACGCCGCCCAAAATTTGTCACTGCTTTTTAACACACGCAATACAACAGAAGCAGCAGTTATAGCGGACAGCAGCTGAAGAGGTTGCGTTAGTCAAATTTGGGGAATTTGAATTTTAAAATGAAAATAATTTCAAAATATTTTTTTCCATTTTTTTGCAAAAAAAAAAAAATTTCGTTTTATGCACGAAGCAATTTGATCAGATAAATGAATGATCAATGCAAGCAGCAGTTTTTATGTCTAGAAGAAGGGAAGAACGGGAAAAATTTGGGGAATTTTAATTTTAATTTCAAAATATTTTTCCCATTTTTTTGCAAAAGAATTTTTATTTTATGCATGGGGCAACGATCAGATAAATGAATGATCATCGTAAACATCATTTTTTATGTCTAGAAGAAGGGGAAGAACGGGAATCAAGAGCCGGACGGACTCTCTCCCCGAAAAATTAAATTAAAAATTCAAGTTCTGCAAATGTTTTGCCGTTCTTTCTCCGCCAATATTTTTTTAAATTAGAAATTTCTCACCGAATTAATTAATTAATTAATGCTGCAGCATTTCAATAATTAATTCAATTTCTTCTTTTAGAAACCCATTAGCAGCAGATGCACTCATTGTCCATCAACGAAACGCCGTTTGAGCAGCACTACGAAATTTTGGATGAAATTGGCAGTGGCCAATTCGCCGTTGTCCGCCGAGTTCGGCACATCGCCACGGACACTCTTTACGCCGCCAAATTCATCAAAAAATTTCGGAACCAAAGCAGCCGTCGGCAGGGCGTGCTCAGGGCACACATCGAACGCGAGGTGTTTTGCGATCAGTTCCTTTAAGCATTTAGTCTGAACATCGAGAACGATAAATTCCTCTTAACACAGATCGGTTTGGATAGGGGTATCGTAGCCATTCCAATTTTTGTCGAGAAGAAATCGATCGAACCAATTTTTTTTATTAATTTCCATTAAAGATGTATGGAAGAATTGGGAGGCAACTGAGATGAATAACACAAATGATAACAAAATTAAAGATTATTTGAACGAATAGAAACATGAAAATATTTTTTACAAATATTTTCTTTTAATTTATATGAAATAATTTTGTCGTCCATTTGCAATTTTTAATTGCTTTTTTCCATTTTTATCGAATAATAAATTTAAATCACTTAATATTATACCTTTCAGGTGGACATTCTTCGGTCGGTGTCTGGCCATGACGGAGTGGTCGAACTCGTTGAACTCTTTGAGAACCCCAACGAGGTGGTTCTGGTGTTGGAGTAGTGAGTTTTTTTTTAATAATTTACATTATTTTAACACTCAGAATATTGATTGCCTTTTTTAGATATAAGTTTTAAAAATTGATTAACGCCTAAAACTTTTTATCCTCAAATTCCACCAAAATCAGTGTGTGCGGTGGCGAATTGTTCGAACACGTGTGCCAACATGAGTTTCTGTCCGAGTCCGAGGCCGCTCAGTTTCTGTTCCAAATTTTGCGTGCCGTCAAACATTTGCATCGCATGCACATCGCCCACTTGGACTTGAAGCCGGAGAACATCATCCTGCGTGAACGGGGCCAACACTTTGTCAAACTGATCGACTTTGGCCTGTCGCGCAAGCTGCTGCCCGGCTCATGCGTCAGGGAAATGATCGGCACGCCGGAGTTTGTCGGTGCGTTTGATTAGTGAAATGATAATTCCTTTTTTAAAAAATAACTTGACCGGCTTTTATCCGATAATTCGAGTTTTCGGGTTAACTTCTCTGTGCAAATGGTAGGCGAAAAACAGGCACTTACCAACAGAAAAGTAAAAAGTTAAAAATTAACAAAAGAACTCTATTATAAAACTAACAAAATGTTTATTTATTTTGTTTTTTTAAAACTTCATTTGATTCCGTATGTATTTTTTCGAGTCTCTTTTTGGTGCCCAACAAGGACGGTCTCGGGAATTCGGCTTGGAGGGGTTTCGCCCACGGACGGTGACCTTTTTTCCTGCAGGCAAAAATTTCCGTTCTACTAGATATTGGTATTTTAAAATTGGCTGGTACGGAATTGGCGCCATATGTAGTTGACCCCCCCGGCCGTACCCCTCCCGCACCACTGGAAAATCTTCTGTCTAATTCAATGTCAAATCACACTTGGTCAGACAGAAAAGAAATATCGCTCAATATTTTAGCACCCGAAATCATCAACTTTGAGCCTCTGAGGCTCGCCACCGACATTTGGGCACTTGGAGTCGTTACATTCATACTGTAAGAGGAATATTTTCAAAATATGCATTTTGGAAAAGCAATGACCTTTGGTCTTTCCGCCCTCCCCTAATTAGGCTCAGTGGAACTTCGCCCTTTCTTGGTAAAACACGCGACCAAACGTTCGCTAACATCACCGCGGTGAACTATCAGTTCCCGTACGGACATTCGATCACCGAGTTGGCCAAGGACTTTATCGCACGACTGCTGGTACGCGACATTGCGAAAAGGGCGACTGTCGACGAATGCCTGCGGCACGAATGGATCAGGCGGGTGAGCGATCGGCGGAATGCTTTTTTGTGGGGGAGGGGAATTTGTTATTTCAAAATTTCAATTGCGAGGCATACTCACCGACTTATTAATTACGCCCCTAATGACCCCCTCCCCCCCCCCACATTAAATGTGCTTTCGGCATGAACTTCTAGACACAAAATACCTACAATTTTCCTCATTAATCATGTTACATGTTAAAGAGGAACGCCGGCATTTTGTTAAAAACATTGGCAATGTTCGTCACAGCAATTAATTTGTTTTGGTTCCAGTAGTTGTTGAATGGGTTTTACACACTTTCACTCTTTTTTATCGCCTCTGCTGCTTGTAAAAAATGAAACTCATTAATTCACCACCCCTCCACCACCTTTCACACCTCCTACCATCCTAATGATGATGATCATCATCATCATCATTATCATCGTCGTCACTCACCAATCCAATCACTTCTCCCCCCCCCTTCCCTCCGCCCAACTTCAAAATCTAAGGGCAGATCCTTCCTTTTCCTCTAATTCCCCGCCATCCACAAAGCCCACCCATCTCATTCTTCGTTCATTCATCCAATCCATCTCCCACACTTTCATATTCCAGAATTTCGTGTTTTCTTTAAAAAAAAGCTAATTATAAGTGTAAAAATTGAGAAATTGTAGGGCAAAAGCATGATGAAATATTTCTTAAAATCAGCCAAAATGGGTATTTTTCTGCAAAAAAAAAATTTCTTCGAAGCAACGCAATCAATTCGTCTTGTTATGTTCGATAGTCTGACGATTGAGTGTTTTTCTCTTCTTTTTTTGAAAATTGATGAATTTTTTTAATTTTACAGGTTAAGGCAGAAAATTTCACTTTTTTTTCTGGGAAAATTTTGATGAAGTGCCATTTTTCACAATTTAAAATCATTAGCATTCGTAGAAAGCCAACCCAAAAAAACTATATTCTGCTGAACGTATCTTTCCCCGCCAACCCTTCCTTAACTTCGGACATTCCTCGAGGAGGATTGGTCACAGAATGATCAAAATTTGCGCCTGTGAATCTTGAATATCTCTGGCCAATCAATTTTAATTATTTCAGCACGTTTATCCCCAACAGCAACAACAACAAATTATGCACCATCCGTTGGCTTTGCATCACAAACAAAAGCAGCACAAAAACGGACATCATTTGTTGTTGCCCATCAATTCGACCAAAAGCAGAGCGATCCGAGCACGATGGAAGGTGGGCAAATTGATTTACAAATTGTTATTTATGGTCATTATTCTGACCAAAATGGGTGTTAATTGTTTAAATTCTCAGTTTTTAATGGAATTCATGCATCCCTTTTACCGCATATTGTAAATTTAATTACTCAAGATCTTCTTTAGAAGCTTAATTCCGCGGTCAGCTGGTGCTTGGCTTATTTGGAGAGCATTGATGGCCGGGAGGAATCAGTGCATTTCAAACGGGTAATTAATTAAATGATTCATTAATTTTAATTATTTTACTGGAGAGAATGATTTAATTTAATAAAAACTGAAGCGGAACTAAAAAGATTAATTTCGAAATGTTTTCCTTAAAATTCTTTTCCAATGAATTACTTACAACACATAAGCAATTTCCTCCTTTCACTGCAATTTTTCCTCCAAATTACCTCCTTTTTTCTCCCAATTTCTCTCATTTTGTTCCTTTTTCTTTCATATTTTTCTTTTTCGCTTTTTCCTATTCATTTCACTTTTTCTCTAAAACCACAATACCTTAACTCTCATCTATCAGAGTGTTTGTTAATTCTTCATTTTAAGCCGTTTTATTGTATTTTTGTTTTTTAAATGTCAAAATTTACGGAATTTTCAAATTCCCTAATCATTGGAATTCTAAAAACAAACAAACAAACAACATATTTTTGGTCTTTCATTAAAGTTTAACACAAAACATAAGACAATTCTTTGATGTCCGCAAATATTTGGATTTTATTTTAAGCGATTTTTCTTTAAAATTGTTTATCTCATGTTTCCTTGAAATTCTGTGCTTAAGCTCCCCCCCCCCTCCACCCCAAAAAAACAGCAAAAATTCACTGATTTCCATAAATAATTTTTTTCTTATTTCTTCCAACCTTTCCAAATCCTCTTTTGTTTTCTTTCCAGGATTTTATTTTTTGCTGGCATAAGGTTAAGCCTATTCCACCAAGCCGCCACGGCAGCTAATGTAAAAAAGGCATTAGCAAATGCCGGAAAAACACACCAAGTGTGTATAGAGGGGAGGAAGTAGGTGCGAAAATATTAGGCACTGAAAAGTCGAGCCAAACCCCAAAATGGGGTGAGGCATAATTATTCCTTCGTGTCTGGGGATTGCTCTAAAATAACGTTAAGAGCTAAAAAACTTTAAGTTCCTTTTTGTTCGGCCGAACAATTTTGAATAAATAAAATTTAGCTGAAAAAAAGAATGACTAATTAAAGATTAAATTAGAGTTGTGCGGTATCAGCAAAATGGTAATTGCCAGTTTTCAGGTCTCGGTATCGGTAACGTTTTTTGAAAAATATTGCTATTTTATCGTAATAAACTTTGATAGTACCGCTCAACTTTTGTTTTATTTTTATTAAAAATCTTACTAGTTATTATTCCAAATTTTTTCATCCAAGCATAAACCGTGGACCGCCTAAGGCCAATCTTTTTCGCAATTTTCTCTTCAATTTTTTTATTCGTTTTTAAATTGAATTCTTTTGCAAATTTTTCTTTCACTTTTTGAAATTGCTCAATTTTCTCAATTCTTTGCTCGTCTGAATATTTCTTCTGTCCATCTTAAGCAATTATTAGTCAATAATTTATTAAAATTTCAATGCTTAAGCATTATAAAATGAGTTGCAAATGAAAATGCGTTGGAATATTTGCCCACTGCTTCTGCTGCTCTCATCAGTTACATACACTTGTCAAAATTTTGGTTCTTCAAGATAACAACATTTTGAAGAGCAAAATTTAACCACCCGATTAATCCATTTCCTTTTTTTAATTTTTGCTCCTTAAATTCTTTGCTTATTAATATTTTTCCAAAATTCTTTAATTGTTTATCACTTTTTCCTCCTCCCCTCCCATTTTCCCCCACTTTTTTCTCCAACTTCGTCATCGCCATTTGTTTTCTGCCGCTGCTTCTGCTGATCAAATTGCTGAATTCCAACTTGTGCCCTTTGTGCCATTTCGCCCTCTGTGATGATTTTGAGGGGAAAAACACATTTTGCCCAAGTGCCAAAGCCACAAACAAACTTTTTGATTTTTGATGGCTCTGATGATCAATCATTTTTATCCCACTAGCAGCTGATAACTCAAAATTCTTTCCCTCGTCCAAATGTCTCTCATGCGTCCGTCCGTCTCTCCGTTCCCCCCTCTCTCTTTTATGACTGATCGGTGGTGTCCCATCACATAAATATTCCGACTTCCTTATTTTTCTGCTGATTCCCCCCCTTTCACTGAATTTTAAAGTTTCTCACTTGATCACTTTCTCGGCTTATGGCATTTATTTTCTCGATGCTTGTCTTTTTTATCACTTGGTGCTTAAATCATTTTCCCGTCTCTTTTTTCTCTCGATCCCTGTCTTTTTGTCAATTTTCTCTTTAACTCTCTGTATGATCACTTTCTGTCCCTGGCTTTGTCACGTTCTATGTGCCTGGCTTTATTAACACTTCCTTTCTCATTCCCTTCCTGCCATTCTGCTCCTCCTTCCTCTCCCTTATTATCACTTTCTGGCTTAGTTTCCATCACTTTCCACGTCTCTGCCTTTGATCACTTTCTTTGTCTTCTCTGCCTTTGATCACTTTCTTTCTCTACCTCTTTCTTCCTCTTCCTCTCCCTATTAATCCGTCATTTTTCTTCTTCCTCATCCGTCATTTCATTTTCTCTCCTCCTCTTCCTCTTCCTCTTCCCCCCTTCTCTTCTCTTTATCATCCGATCATTGCCTCGGAGGGGCGGGAGAATGCGCCGCCTTTTGCCTACCGCAGCAAATTAATTGGTTTTTTCCACCGCCTTCTTTTCTCCCGTCAAAAGTTCCACTAATTACGCTGACCATAATTACCATTGTTATTTTTATTATTGCTATTAATTATTGGCCTCTCAGCCGCAACAAATTGCTGCATTGAACGATCAAAAATGAATAATCATAATAATGTAAGTGAAATGGAGATTTTATCGGATGATCTTGACGATAATGATGATAATCCGCTGATGCTCGAAATGAAAAAACAAAATTTAAAAATTCTCTATTTTCTTCTCTTCTCTCTCTCATTTTTCTCTGATCAAATTAAAAAAAAGACGGATTAAGTCATTGATCCGATCCCTTCACTGTTCTGATCAGTTTAAATTTGTTGTCCGCTTTTGAGAATTCCAATTAAATCGCTGATCATTCTACTGATCAAAACAGTGCTAAAAAAGCCAAAAATATTGCAAATTTAATTTATCTACATTTAGGCTATAATTATAAAAAATTGCTATTATTAATTATTAAAAAATAATAATTTTACTAATTAAAGGATAATTGCATCATCAGTGCCATTTTCATTGCCTGTGAACGTGGAGCACTTGCACAGCTCAAGCAACTTGTGCACAGCTGTCGCATTCCGCTTGCCCACTTGGTCAACGAGGTAATTAGTTATTGAGTGAGAAATAAGTGCCAGCCGATGCCAAATGACAGACACCACAACATTCTTTCCGGTTAAACTAATCCAGTGATTAAAGAATGAGAGATTAAAAAACTAAAAACAAATTGGATGATGTTGGGGAATTTGGAAGTATTTATTACAATTAATAGATTCCAGGATTTTGT
>CP049707.1:15796382-15823522 GCA_004148225.2 Heterodera glycines
ATTTGGGCCGCTGATCACGAATACGTGATCAGGTTTTACTTTAGACATCGTTAAGGCCTCAGAATCCCTGTGTGCTTGGTGATTCTGAGCCATCATTTTTTGGGGGAGGGGGGAAGTTCGAATCCGGGCGGTATATATTATTTTTTATGTATTTTTTGCTTATTTTTAATTATTATCTTTTAAAATAAAAAACTTTTTGAAGAATTAATTTTTCAAAATTCCTTTAAATTTTCAATATAATGAAACATATTTTCACTATAGTTACATGCTAAGAGAGGAAATTCATAAACTCCCTCGTTTTCATGTAACATTAACATATTTTGAAGCGGGCGCGAAGTACCGAGGCCACGAAGTGTTCTTACGAGCCCCACAAATTTAGAAATGGGCGCGAAGCGCCATCTTAGGGCGTAAACCTCCTACAACCCCTTAATAATATTTCAAAAATTCATTGCTTTCATTAGTTAATACATGTTACATGTTTGCCTCTTCTAATCACTGTTGAACCTCTTCTAATCACTGTTTTGCCTCTTCTAATCACTGTTTTGCCTCTTCTAATCACTGTTGAACCTCTTCTAATCACTCTCTAATCGCTGTTGTACTCTTCTAATCACTGTTGTACCTCTTCTAATCACTCTTCTAATCGCTGTTGTACCTCTTCTAATCGCTGTTGTACCTCTCTAATCACTGTTGTACTCTCTAATCACTCTTCTAATCGCTGTTGTACCTCTTCTAATCGCTGTTGTACCTCTTCTAATCACTGTTGTACCTCTTCTAATCACTGTTGTACCTCTTCTAATCACTCTTCTAATCGCTGTTGTACCTCTTCTAATCTGTTGTACTCTAATCACTGTTGTACCTCTTCTAATCACTGTTGTACCTCTTCTAATCACTGTTGTACCGTCTTTTAATCACTGTTGTACTTCTTTAATCACTTTTTACCTCTTTAATCACTGTTGTACCTCTTCTAATCTCTGTAAGGCCAACAAAATTTGAATAACGGGCGCGAAGCGCCCGTCCAAGGTCAACAAATTTAAAAACGGGCGCGAAGCGCCCGTCGTGAGCCTCGATGTGGACTAAAAACCCTAATAATTTTTTTAAAATTTAAAAAAACCTCTCCAACCAATTCGATCAATTTGAATCGCTTCACAGCCTAGGTAGCGAAGCTCCGAAAGCGCGAAGCGCTTTTTCCCAGCTAAAATGCCAACGGTTCATGCACCCGCTAGTTTGTTTTGTTATTTTGTTTTGTGTAATTTTGTAGTTCGTTGTTTTATGTAATTTGGAGAATAATTGGATATGTGCTGTGCCAATTTGAGTTTTAATATTAATTTGACGGAGTTGGATAATTTGTGAACAATAATCGTTGGTCAAAGTCCTAATCAATTGTCCCCATCCTTCCGACCTAATTAAAAGACTGTCCCCGTGTGTCCCTGCCTAATTAATTAAAAGCAATTAAAGCAGCGGAGAAAAGTGACTATTTGAGACCAGGATGAAATTTTTCGTAATTGTTGGAATAGTCACTTTTTTATGCCTATTTGAGGTACCTATTTATAAAATGTTGACTCTTAATCTGAAAGCACCAATGTATAAAGCAATTATTAACTTTTTGAGGAATTTTTCTGGACTTTTTTCTATTTTTCGTGCTTTTTGTGCCTTTTTTGTGACTTTTTTATTTGCAGGACAATTATTAACTAATTCAGTACTTCTTGAAAGGGAAAAGTGTGCTCTAAAATTGCAGCAAAAAATGAACAGACGGTAAGGAAAATTTTTAAAAATTACAAATTTTCCATGTTTCAGTTGGATTTGTGGCGACGTGTGGATGGACATTCTCCCATCATTTGACCATGCTCAACTCGGACTCAAAATGGCATTGCTTTCCGACCGTTTCGACATTTTAGTGGACAAACATTTTGATGGAAAGGGCGAATTGGCAATTTGGAGAATACTGACGAAATCACTTACTGACGAAATCACTTCTGACGAAATCAACCACTGACGAAATCACTTCTGACGAAATCCCATGGCACCAACTGAACCATTTGAATTGGTGAACAAACGGACGAAAGAAAAGTTGACACTGAAACAGGAGACGAAGCATCATCCAACGAAATAATATATAATTGGCTGCTGAAACGGGGCCAATTGGGAGACGGCGACGGCTCCAGTTAAATTTGAAGACGCGTAAATTCGTGTGCCAATTTGAACCATATCCGATTTGATCTGTGGAGTTTCGATAAATCCATTGGGTGAGCAGCAGCAATAGCATTTGATTTTGCCGAAAAATAAAATATTTAATTAATTTTAGGCCATTGTCCCCACCAGAGAAAGAAGAAGAAGAAGCGGATCAAAGCAACGGAAATGTCGTCTGCTGATTAAGTGTACGGAAATGAATAATTGAATAATTCTATTTGAGAAATGATCGATCTCAATTTGTTGTGCTTATTTTCTCTCAGAAATGCCTTTTGTTATTCTTTTGTTTCAATTATATAAAACCTGAATGCAATTTTTCATATTTGTTGGAGAATTTCTTTTTTATGCCTATTTTAGGTACCTATTATAAAAAATTACCTAAGTGCCTAAAAATCCGATCAAAATGTTATTCTATAAATTGTTATTCAGGACTTTTTGCATTTTTGCGTTTTTTAGTGACTTAAATTCCCAGCGGAAATTTGGATGCCAATTTGAACAATATCCTATTTATTTTTTGGGGCGGCAGTAATTGCTTTGGGTGAGCAGCAACATCAATTTTGAAATTGTCGAAATTTAAAAATAAAAATTATTTTAGCCCATTGTCGCCACCATCGGAAGAAGCAGACGAAGAAGCGGACCAAAGCAACGGAAATTGATTAATTTATATTTGATGAAATGGCCCATATCACTAATTGGAATTTGATTTGATGCTCTCATTTTCTCTCTAAGAAATGCTTTTGTTGATTCGTTCGTTTGAATATACAAAACTTCAATTTATTTGCTTGCTTTTTGTGTGCAAATTTTTGGTAACGTTCTATGGGTTTTCGGGGTCGCTGATCACGAATGCGGCACCTATTTCGACCAATTCCGAATCCCGGACCCGAATTCGAACAAAAAATCGAAAATTCAAACTTCGAATTTCACATTTGTTAAAATACTTCAAGTTTAGGTATCTAGAAAATTTATTTTTGAAATTTGAACCCAGATAAACAAGTACAAAAAAATCAGTTACCTATTTGTTATCCGGGGTTTTAGAGGTCGCTGAACACGAATCTGACACCTAATTCGAGGTTATGGACCCCAAGAACCCCAGCAGGGAATAAATTTTCATGACTATATATTTAAAAATTTACAGGTAAATATTGATCATATGGCCCAGAGCCGAAAATGGTCGAAAATATACCAATCGATAGTCCTAGGTCTGTAATGGAAGAATCCAAAAGAATTTTTTTGCGGCAACCAATCCTGAAGAGTTACAGACCCGAGACTGAAATGGCCAAATGGCTTTGGGACTGAACCGTCCAAACAGATAAAAACGCATTGAATTGCGACAAAATATCTTAATCGATTCCTCTCGGCATGTAACCCACGAATCCGAAAGAATTTTTGGATGAAAATGAAATTGAAAAAAGTTATGGGTCATCAAAACCTAAAAAATGACATAACAAAAAACAATTTAAGTGAGCCAAAAAAAAACGCTTTTGAGGACTCATAACTTAGGTAAATTTCATTTTCATCCAAAAACTTTCGGATTCGTGGTTACATGCCGAGAGGAATCGATTAGTATATATTTTGTCGCAATTCTATGCGTTTAAGGCTTTGGACGGTTCAGTCCCAAAGCCATTTGGCCATTTCAGTCTCGGGTCTGTAACTCTTCAGGGATTGGTTTCCGCAAAAAAATTCTTTCGATTCATCCATTACAGACCGAGAGCTATCGATTGGTATAATTTTGGCCATTTTCGGCTCTGGGCCATATGATCAATATTTTCCATTTTACAAACCAAAAGGGCTCCCCCCTTTTGTTTTTACTTTTTGATAATTCAAAAATGTCCTCTTTGCAACTAGCGCCAGAAAAAGCATCGGATTATCTAAAGTAAAAAAAGTGCCAAATTTTTTATTTTTTTATTAGGTTTTTCAATGATATAAAGAAAATTTTCAAAAAAATTTTTTCGAAATAAAGTTGTTTTATGGGTTTCTGGGTCGAAGAATTCGATTCTTATATCTATTTCGGCCCATTTCGAAACCCAGACCTGGACTCGAAAAAAATTCGAAAATTCAATTTTCGAAAAATTCTAAATATGCAGCAAAACCGGTTCAAATGCACGAAATACTTTATCTTGCCTTCTGAATCGATTTTTCTGAAGAGATTAAGCACAACAATTGAGATCGATCATTTCTCAAATACAATTAATTATTCATTTTCGTACACTTAATCAGACGACATTTTGTTGCTTTGATCCGCTTTATCTTCTTCTTCTCCTTATTTTCTTCCGCTGGTGGCGACAATGGCCTAAAATTAATTAAATATTTTATTTTTCGATAAAATTCAAATGCTGTTGCTGCTCACCCAATGGATTTATCGAAACTCCACAGATCAAATCTGACATTGTTCAAATTGGCACTTGGCTTTTCGCTGTCTCCCCATTTAATTGCTGGCATTATCGCCGTCTCCCCAATTGGGCACCGTTTCAGCAGCCAAATATACACATTTACGTCGAATTCGTCGATCTCCTGTTTCAGTGTCAGCTTTTCTTTCGTCACTTCGTTCATCAATTCAAATTGTTCAATTGACGTTGGTTCCACCCAAAAATAAAGTTGAATATTGTAACTGACAGAAGTGGTGGCACGGCGAAATGTCTAAACAAAATTGGTAAAATAAAAACAATTTGACGAAAATTCTGGCGGTCCACCTCTTTGAAGTTGTTGACCCATTCGAGATTCAGTGGACCCACATAATTATTGCGATGTAATTGCTTTGGTTGTCCATTTTTTGTCGGAGTGTGAAGCCATTTGGTCAACGCTTGACCAGCATTTCCATTTGGCCCATCGTCAGCAATTCCATCGGGTAATAGAAGTCCAGAATCGATTGAAACCAATTGATCAAGATCAGTGAGAAGTGTCGGCGAAGTGCGACGACGCAAATTGTCCAAAGCATTGGCATTATGAAGACCCAAATGACGAATGCTTTTCGCAAAAATAGGCCAAATTTCGCGGGTAAAAACATCCCAAATCGGTTGGACATCCGTATCAATTGGATACACAAACACTTCCAATTTGGTGCCACTTTTGTCAAAGAATCGCTTCTTGGAGCGGAAAAATTTGATCACGGAATGGTCAATGTAGCTGAAGAAAGATAAAAATGCTTTAGCGTACACAAAAGTTAAGACTGACTGAATATGAAGGTTCTTAAAGCAAATTTTGTTGGGCAGTTGACGATCCGACAACGGAAAATCCACAAAACTGCCATCGATCCGTACAGACACTTTCGGTTTTGGTCCATTATCGTTTGCATTCGTCCTTCGTCCTGTCAATTATTATTTCTCTCCAAATTGTCAATTCGCTTTTTCCATCAAAATGTTTGTCCACCAAAACATCAAAACGATAGGAAAGCAATGCCATTTTGAGTCGCGAGTTGGCATGGTCAAAAAGATGGCAGAATGTCCATCCAAACATCCGCACAAATCCAACTGAAACATGGAAAATAGGGAAAATGAAAATTTTTAAAATCTTTCTTTACCGTCTGTTCATTTTTGCTATGGGGAGAGGCAAAAGTCTTCTGCAGTCGGGCATGCCAGCTTTCCCACACAACCGAGGCACACTATTATTTAAGGGGATCAACTGGACCAATAAGCTTTCGGCATTTTGGGAAAACAAATAAAATTGACAAATTTGAAACGAATGGAGGGAGATTTACTGTATTTCCAAATTCTCTAGATAATCATTGATTATTAATAGGGTTTGTAATTATATGGAAATCCATATTTTTTTCTTGGACTGTTGGAGGCCTGAAACGCATGAAAAACATGTTTTTAGCTTGGTTTGAAGCCTCTAGGAAGGAGTTCTATATCCATATTTTCCATATTTCGCGATTTATGTCCATATTTCCATATTTTGGCATTTTTATCCATATTTTGGCATTTTTCAAAAAAAACCTCTATTAGGACGGCCCCAACAGATAAATTGCCTTTTTGACCCCAAAAATTGAAAGTTTTGCAAAAAAAAAAAAACAATTTTCCAAAATTTTCTCGAGAATATTGAATAAATATAAATTTTCTTAAAAATTAATAAATTTATGTCAAAAATAACCAAAAAAGCTAAAATTTCGCTTTTTTGGTAGTTTTTCTCTAGAAATTGCTTGTTTTCTTCTAAAAACGAGTTCTTATACCGTATTTAGCCATTTTAGATGTATTTTACTAGAATTTAATGAATTTGAAAATTTTTTTTTGAAAATTTACCCATAAATTCGGAAAATTTATGTCCATATTCTTGCCATTTTCTGTCCATATTTTGCGATTTTTGGTCCATATTTTATGGCCATATTTCGCGTTTTTATAGTGACAGGTGAAACCAACAGCCGTGCAGAAATGCGGTGGGAATTTTCGCTCGAAATGCATTTTCAGCTGCCTTTTCAAAGTCATTGTGTTGGTCGGTTGTGCCACCATTCTTTGGTTCTTTTTTGACCATTTCAAAAAACGACGACGCCCTCTCAAAAAAGAAATGTAAAATAAATTAAACAGAAAATTTTGAAAAATTTCCAATTTTTCAGCTTTATCTGCAGCGATTGTTGGCTTTTGGTGTTCGATTTTCTTGCGCCTTCTCAGCTTGGCCTCGAAATTGCACTGATTAGCCGCCGCTTTGACATTTACGTGGACGAACATTTCAAGACACGCAAATGGAAATTGGGCGAAATTCGAATTTGCTACAAAATTGAAGAAAATGGCACCAAGCAAATGCATATTTACCATGCCGATGCAAATCCATTGCCAATCCGCAAAATCCGTTGCCGAACAAAATCATCGGATTCGAGGCATAAGATCGTGTAAGAAACGATCATCCAGATTGTTTTGATTTAGGACACTGACTAACATTTTCAGCTACATCGATCAAAATGTCGTCGCATTTCTCCGCCGTTTTCACCGTTTTTTCTCCATTTGTTCAACGGAATTGGCATTATCACATGCAATGATCACATTTTGGAATTTGTTTTGCTCAACATTTGGCCAATGCTGCACGACTCCATTCGTGCGATGTATTTTAACACCATCACTTTTCGTTGTTTGCGTCAATTGGCCCGGCACTGCTCAGCGATTCTCCATTGAAAACGGCGGAGAAATGCGACGACATTTTGATCGATTGTAGCTGAAATGTTAGTCAGTGTCCTAAATCAAAACAATCTGGATGATCGGTTTCTTACACGATCTTAATGCCTCGGAATCCGATGATTTTGTTCGGCAACGGATTTTGCGGGATTGGCAATGGATTTGCATCGGCATCGTGAATATGCATTTGCTTGGTGCCATTTTCTTCAATTTTGTAGCAAATTCGAATTTCGCCCAATTTCCATTTGCGTGTCTTGAAATGTTCGTCCACGTAAATGTCAAAGCGGCGGCTAATCAGTGCAATTTCGAGGCCAAGCTGAGAAGGCGCAAGAAAATCGAACACCAAAAGCCAACAATCGCTGCAGATAAAGCTGAAATTGGAAATTTTTCAAAATTTTCTGTTTAATTTATTTTACATTCTTTTTTGAGAGGGCGTCGTCGTTTTTTGAAATGGTCAAAAAAGAACCAAAGAATGGTGGCACAACCGACCAACACAATGACTTTGAAAAGGCAGCTGAAAATGCATTTCGAGCGAAAATTCCACCGCATTTCTGCACGGCTGTTTGGTTTTCACCTGTCACTATAAAAACGCGAAATATGGCCATAAAATATGGACCAAAATCGCAAAATATGGACAGAAAATGGCAAGAATATGGACATTAAATTTTCCAATTTATGGGTAAATTTTCAAAAAAAAATTTTCAAATTCATTAAATTCTAGTAAAATACATCTAAAATGGCTAAATACGGTATAAGAACTCGTTTTTAGAAGAAAACAAGCAATTTCTAGAGAAAAAACTACCAAAAAAGCGAAATTTAGCTTTTTTGGTTATTTTTGACATAAATTTATTAATTTTTAAAGAAAATTATATATTTATTCAATATTCTCGAGAAAATTTTGGAAAAATTGTTTTTTTTTTTTTGCAAAACTTTTCAATTTTTGGGGTCAAAAAGGCCAATTTATCTGTTGGGGCCGTCCTAATAGAGGTTTTTTGAAAAATGCCAAAATATGGATAAAAATGCCAAATATGGAAATATGGACATAAATCGCGAAATATGGAAAATATGGATATAGAACTCCTTCCTAGAGGCTTCAAACCAAGCTAAAAACATGTTTTTCATGCGTTTCAGGCCTCCAACAGTCCAAGAAAAAAATATGGATTTCCATATAATTACAAACCCTATTAATAATCAATGATTATCTAGAGAATTTGGAAATACAGTAAATCTCCCTCCATTCGTTTCAAATTTGTCAATTTTATTTGTTTTCCCAAAAAATGCCGAAAGCTTATTGGTCCAGTTGATCCCCTTAAATAATAGTGTGCCTCGGTTGTGTGGGAAAGCTGGCATGCCCGACTGCAGAAGACTTTTGCCTCTCCCCATAGCAAAAATGAACAGACGGTAAAGAAAGATTTTAAAAATTTTCATTTTCCCTATTTTCCATGTTTCAGTTGGATTTGTGCGGATGTTTGGATGGACATTCTGCCATCTTTTGACCATGCCCAACTCGGACTCAAAATGGCATTGCTTTCCTATCGTTTTGATGTTTTGGTGGACAAACATTTTGATGGAAAAAGCGAATTGACAATTTGGAGAGAAATAATAATTGACAAGGACGAAGGACCAAATGCAAACGATAATGGACCAAAACCGAAAGTGTCTGTACGGATCGATGGCAGTTTTGTGGATTTTCCGTTGTCGGATCGTCAACTGCCCAACAAAATTTGCTTTAAGAACCTTCAAATTCAGTCAGTCTTAACTTTTGTGTACGCTAAAGCATTTTTATCTTTCTTCAGCTACATTGACCATTCCGTGATCAAATTTTTCCGCTCCAAGAAGCGATTCTTTGACAAAAGTGGCACCAAATTGGAAGTGTTTGTGTATCCAATTGATACGGATGTCCAACCGATTTGGGATGTTTTTACCCGCGAAATTTGGCCTATTTTTGCGAAAAGCATTCGTCATTTGGGTCTTCATAATGCCAATGCTTTGGACAATTTGCGTCGTCGCACATCGCCAACAATTCTCACTGATCTTGACCAATTGGTTTCAATCGATTCTGGACTTCTATTACCCGATGGAATTGCTGACGATGGGCCAAATGGAAATGCTGGTCAAGCGTTGACCAAATGGCTTCACACTCCGACAAAAAATGGACAACCAAAGCAATTACATCGCAATAATTATGTGGGTCCACTGAATCTCGAATGGGTCAACAACTTCAAAGAGGTGGACCGCCAGAATTTTCGTCAAATTGTTTTTATTTTACCAATTTTGTTTAGACATTTCGCCGTGCCACCACTTCTGTCAGTTACAATATTCAACTTTATTTTTGGGTGGAACCAACGTCAATTGAACAATTTGAATTGATGAACGAAGTGACGAAAGAAAAGCTGACACTGAAACAGGAGATCGACGAATTCGACGTAAATGTGTATATTTGGCTGCTGAAACGGTGCCCAATTGGGGAGACGGCGATGGTGCCAGCAATTAAATGGGGAGACAGCTTAAATCCGAGTGCCAATTTGAACAATGTCAGATTTGATCTGTGGAGTTTCGATAAATCCATTGGGTGAGCAGCAACAGCATTTGAATTTTATCGAAAAATAAAATATTTAATTAATTTTAGGCCATTGTCGCCACCAGCGGAAGAAAATAAGGAGAAGAAGAAGATAAAGCGGATCAAAGCAACAAAAATGTCGTCTGATTAAGTGTACGAAAATGAATAATTAATTGTATTTGAGAAATGATCGATCTCAATTTGTTGTGCTTAATCTCTCAGAAAAATCGATTCAGAAGGCAAGATAAAGTATTTCGTGCATTTGAACCGGTTTTGCTGCATATTTAGAATTTTTCGAAAATTGAATTTTCGAATTTTTGTTCGAGTCCAGGTCTGGGTTCGAAATGGGCCGAAATAGATATAAGAATCGAATTCTTCGACCCAGAAAACCCATAAAACAACTTTATTTCGAAAAAATTTTTTGAAAATTTTCTTTATATCATTGAAAACCTAATAAAAAAATAAAAAATTTGGCACTTTTTTACTTTAGATAATCCGATGCTTTTTCTGGCGCTAGTTGCAAAGAGGACATTTTTGAATTATCAAAAAGTAAAAACAAAAGGGGGGAGACCCTTTTGGTTTGTAAAATGGAAAATATTGATCATATGGCCCAGAGCCGAAAATGGCCAAAATATATACCAATCGATAGCTCTCGGTCTGTAATGGATGAATCCGAAAAGAATTTTTTTGCGGAAACCAATCCCTGAAGAGTTACAGACCCGAGACTGAAATGGCCAAATGGCTTTGGGACTGAACCGTCCAAAGCCTTAAACGCATAGAATTGCGACAAAATATATACTAATCGATTCCTCTCGGCATGTAACCCACGAATCCGAAAGAATTTTTGGATGAAAATGAAATTTACCTAAGTTATGAGTCCTCAAAAGCGTTTTTTTTTGGCTCACTTAAATTGTTTTTTGTTATGTCATTTTTTAGGTTTTGATGACCCATAACTTTTTTCAATTTCATTTTCATCCAAAAATTCTTTCGGATTCGTGGGTTACATGCCGAGAGGAATCGATTAAGATATTTTGTCGCAATTCAATGCGTTTTTATCTGTTGGACGGTTCAGTCCCAAAGCCATTTGGCCATTTCAGTCTCGGGTCTGTAACTCTTCAGGGATTGGTTGCCGCAAAAAAAATTCTTTTGGATTCTTCCATTACAGACCTAGGACTATCGATTGGTATATTTTCGACCATTTTCGGCTCTGGGCCATATGATCAATATTTACCTGTAAAATTTTTAAATATATAGTCATGAAAATTTATTCCCTGCTGGGGTTCTTGGGGTCCATAACCTCGAATTAGGTGTCAGATTCGTGTTCAGCGACCTCTAAAACCCCGGATAACAAATAGGTAACTGATTTTTTTGTACTTGTTTATCTGGGTTCAAATTTCAAAAATAAATTTTTCTAGGATACCTAAACTTGAAGTATTTTAACAAATGTGAAATTCGAAGTTTGAATTTTCGATTTTTTGTTCGAATTCGGGTCCGGGATTCGGAATTGGTCGAAATAGGTGCCGCATTCGTGATCAGCGACCCCGAAAACCCATAGAACGTTACCAAAAAATTTGCACACAAAAAGCAAGCAAATAAATTGAAGTTTTGTATATTCAAACGAACGAATCAACAAAAGCATTTCTTAGAGAGAAAATGAGAGCATCAAATCAAATTCCAATTAGTGATATGGGCCATTTCATCAAATATAAATTAATCAATTTCCGTTGCTTTGGTCCGCTTCTTCGTCTGCTTCTTCCGATGGTGGCGACAATGGGCTAAAATAATTTTTATTTTTTAAATTTCGACAATTTCAAAATTGATGTTGCTGCTCACCCAAAGCAATTACTGCCGCCCCAAAAAATAAATAGGATATTGTTCAAATTGGCATCCAAATTTCCGCTGGGAATTTAAGTCACTAAAAAACGCAAAAATGCAAAAAAGTCCTGAATAACAATTTATAGAATAACATTTTGATCGGATTTTTAGGCACTTAGGTAATTTTATAAATAGGTACCTAAAATAGGCATAAAAAAGAAATTCTCCAACAAATATGAAAAATTGCATTCAGGTTTTATATAATTGAAACAAAAGAATTAACAAAAGCATTTCTGAGAGAAAATAAGCACAACAAATTGAGATCGATCATTTCTCAAATAGAATTATTCAATTATTCATTTCCGTACACTTAATCAGCAGACGACATTTCCGTTGCTTTGATCCGCTTCTTCTTCTTCTTTCTCTGGTGGGGACAATGGCCTAAAATTAATTAAATATTTTATTTTTCGGCAAAATCAAATGCTATTGCTGCTGCTCACCCAATGGATTTATCGAAACTCCACAGATCAAATCGGATATGGTTCAAATTGGCACACGAATTTACGCGGTCTTCAAATTTAACTGGCGCCGTCGCCGTCTCCCCAATTGGGCCCCGTTTCAGCAGCCAATTATATATTATTTCGTTGGATGATGCTTCGGTCTCCTGTTTCAGTGTCAACTTTTCTTTCGTCCGTTTGTTCACCAATTCAAATGGTTCAGTTGGTGCCATGGGATTTCGTCAGAAGTGATTTCGTCAGTGGTTGATTTCGTCAGAAGTGATTTCGTCAGTAAGTGATTTCGTCAGTATTCTCCAAATTGCCAATTCGCCCTTTCCATCAAAATGTTTGTCCACTAAAATGTCGAAACGGTCGGAAAGCAATGCCATTTTGAGTCCGAGTTGAGCATGGTCAAATGATGGGAGAATGTCCATCCACACGTCGCCACAAATCCAACTGAAACATGGAAAATTTGTAATTTTTAAAAATTTTCCTTACCGTCTGTTCATTTTTTGCTGCAATTTTAGAGCACACTTTTCCCTTTCAAGAAGTACTGAATTAGTTAATAATTGTCCTGCAAATAAAAAAGTCACAAAAAAGGCACAAAAAGCACGAAAAATAGAAAAAAGTCCAGAAAAATTCCTCAAAAAGTTAATAATTGCTTTATACATTGGTGCTTTCAGATTAAGAGTCAACATTTTATAAATAGGTACCTCAAATAGGCATAAAAAAGTGACTATTCCAACAATTACGAAAAATTTCATCCTGGTCTCAAATAGTCACTTTTCTCCGCTGCTTTAATTGCTTTTAATTAATTAGGCAGGGACACACGGGGACAGTCTTTTAATTAGGTCGGAAGGATGGGGACAATTGATTAGGACTTTGACCAACGATTATTGTTCACAAATTATCCAACTCCGTCAAATTAATATTAAAACTCAAATTGGCACAGCACATATCCAATTATTCTCCAAATTACATAAAACAACGAACTACAAAATTACACAAAACAAAATAACAAAACAAACTAGCGGGTGCATGAACCGTTGGCATTTTAGCTGGGAAAAAGCGCTTCGCGCTTTCGGAGCTTCGCTACCTAGGCTGTGAAGCGATTCAAATTGATCGAATTGGTTGGAGAGGTTTTTTTAAATTTTAAAAAAATTATTAGGGGTTTTTAGTCCACATCGAGGCTCACGACGGGCGCTTCGCGCCCGTTTTTAAATTTGTTGACCTTGGACGGGCGCTTCGCGCCCGTTATTCAAATTTTGTTGGCCTTACAGAGATTAGAAGAGGTACAACAGTGATTAAAAGAGGTAAAAAGTGATTAAAAGAAGTACAACAGTGATTAAAAGACGTACAACAGTGATTAGAAGAGGTACAACAGTGATTAGAAGAGGTACAACAGTGATTAGAAGAGGTACAACAGCGATTAGAAGAGGTACAACAGCGATTAGAAGAGTGATTAGAAGAGGTACAACAGTGATTAGAAGAGGTACAACAGTGATTAGAAGAGGTACAACAGCGATTAGAAGAGGTACAACAGCGATTAGAAGAGTGATTAGAAGAGGTACAACAGTGATTAGAAGAGGTTCAACAGTGATTAGAAGAGGCAAAACAGTGATTAGAAGAGGCAAAACAGTGATTAGAAGAGGTTCAACAGTGATTAGAAGAGGCAAACATGTAACATGTATTAACTAATGAAAGCAATGAATTTTTGAAATATTATTAAGGGGTTGTAGGCAGGTTTACGCCCTAAGATGGGCGCTTCGCGCCCATTTCTAAATTTGTGGGGCTCGTAAGAACACTTCGTGGCCTCGGTACTTCGCGCCCGCTTCAAAATATGTTACATGTTACATGAAAACGGAGGGAGTTTATGAATTTCCTCTCTTAGCATGTAACATATAGTGAAATATGTTTCATTATATTGAAAATTTAAAGGAATTTTGAAAAATTAATTCTTCAAAAAGTTTTTTATTTTAAAAGATAATAATTGTAAAAATAAGCAAAAAATACATAAAAAATAATATATACCGCCCGGATTCGAACTTCCCCCCTCCCCCAAAAAATGATGGCTCAGAATCACCAAGCACACAGGGATTCTGAGGCCTTAATGATGTCTAAAGTAAAACCTGATCACGTATTCGTGATCAGCGGCCCAAATAAGCCCTAATGACATGTTTTTGAAAGATTCACTCAAAAATCATGTGCACCCCCCTTTGGTCTGGAATCCCAAAATCACTTTTATTTTTATAACTTTTTTCTAATAAATTATAAAAATGCCAAATAAAATTTATAAAATAGAGAAAAAAACTGCGGAAAATAATACGTAAAATTTCCTTAAGTTTAACATATAACACATTTAAATATTAAAATAATTGAAATTTAAAAAAAAGTGGTAGAGTAATTATTGGGAGGAAGCGGTGGTTGTTGCAACCTTAGATGTAACATAACATGTAACATGTAACATATTAAATTAGAAAATAAATAAACAATAAATAAAAATTTGTGGGTTATTTATATTGAGGGGACAGTTGAAGTAACATGTAACATATAATAAACATAAAAAGCATTAACTTCATCTTATTTTTCTCTATTTTTGTTGTTTTATTGCATATAAAATGACCAATTCTATTTTGATGAACGAACGGACGAAAGAAAAGCTGACACTGAAACAGGAGATCGACGAATTCGACGTAAATGTGTATATTTGGCTGCTGAAACGGTGCCCAATTGGGGAGACGGCGATGGTGCCAGCAATTAAATGGGGAGACAGCTTAAATCCGAGTGCCAATTTGAACAGTATCAGATTTGATCTGTGGAGTTTCGATAAATCCATTGGGTGAGCAGCAACAGCATTTGATTTTATAGAAAAATAAAAACAATAATTAATTCATTTTAGGCCATTGTCGCCACCAGCGGAAGAAGAAAAAGAAGAAGAAAAAGCGGATCAAAGCAACCAAAATGTCGTCTGAAATGTACGGGAATGAATGAATTAATTAATTGTATTTGAGAAATGATCGATCTCAATTTGTTGTGCTTTTTTCTCTCAGAAATGCTTTTGTTAATTGTTTCGTTCCAATTGTATAAATTTTGTTGAACATTAATTTATTTGCTTCTTTTTCAAGTGAGAATTTCTTGGTACCAATTGATAAGCTTAAAGTCTAAGAATTGTTTTTTTTTAATTCTTACCTAAGGCTATTGGAAAAAATAATTCTCAAATACACTCGGAAAACAAAGTTGAATTTCGTGTTTTCTCATTGTAATTTTTTATGAATGCTTGGTATTTGTTCTTTTCTTGCCTCTATAAAATCCCGAGACTTTAAAACCGAGACCCAAAACAAGTTTAGTTACTCTAAAAAAATTATTTTTGAAACTTGAACACAAACAAAAAACACGACCAAAAAATCAGTTGCCTAAAGAAAAAACATCGGATTATCTAAAGAAAAAAAAGTGCCAAATTTTCCATTTTTTAATAGCAAAAAATGTCAGCGTCAAATTGAACAATTCAAAGAGCAAACAAAACATCATCAATCAATCCAATTCTTCATAACTCGATAATGATCGGCCATTTCCCAAAATGATCACTTTTTCTTCTTCCGCTGATCACTGGACCCGGAAAAAGAGAACACTTTTTCATGGCTTTGACCTGGCGGAAAAGGCGGAAGAACACTTTGTTCAAATTGGCATCCGAATTTTCGTCCTTCTTCTGCTGCTGTTTCTGAACCGCCGCCGTCTCCCCAATAATTGGGCATCTCTCCAAAAGCCAATTGAATTCACCAGTGCCATCCTTCGTCAGTGTCAGCTTCTCATTTGTCACTTCGTTCACCAATTCAAATGGTTCAATTGGCATTGGTTCCACACGAAGATAAAATTGAATATGGTAACTGACAGAAGTGGTGGCACGACGGAATGTCTAAACAAATTTGGAAAAACAAAAACAATTTATAGAAAATATGGCTAGACACACCTCTTTGAAGTTGTTGACCCATTCGAGATTCAGTGGAGAATTAAAGTAATACAATCGCTTCGGTTGTCCATTTTTGCTCGGAGTGTGCAACCATTTGGTCAACGCTTGGGCAGCAGTTGGATTCAGCACATCAAAATCGGCAATTCCTTCTGGGAATAGAAAACCGGAATCAATTGCATTCAATTGATCAAGATCAGTGAGAATTGTTGGTGAAGTGCGACGACGCAATTTGTCCAAAGCATCGCCATCCAAAAAGCCACGAATGGACGAATTGGTTTGGCGCCAAAAATTTTGTTGGCACAAATTTGGTGCCCATAACATCCCAAATTGACTGATCTTTCTCGTTCTGTATGGCCACAATTCCAATTTGGTGCCCATTCTGTCCCAAATTTGCTTGTTGGAACGGACACGTAATGGTCAATGTACCTGAAAAAAGGATCAAAATATGTACATAAACTGCTTTAATTATAGATTACTCAATCCGAAGGTCTTTAAAGCGGATTTTGTTGGGCAACGGATGGTCCGGCATCGGAAATGCCACGCATTTGTCATCGATCAGAACAGACAGTTTCGCTTTTGTTCCTTTGTCCTTGCGAAATGTGATTTCTCTCTCCAAATTGTCAATTCGCTTTTTCCATCAAAATGTTTGTCCACCAAAACATCGAAACGATAGGAAAGCAATGCCATTTTGAGTCCGAGTTGAGCATGGTCAAAAGATGGCAGAATGTCCATCCAAACGTCGCCACAAATCCAACTGAGATTCGTAAAAAAATGTATGGGTAAATGAAAATTTTGTAATTTAAAAAAAATTCCTTACCGTCGATTCATTTTTGTGGCTCAATTTGCCGTTTTTCCAATTGATTGGTGTGTCAAAAAAGGCAAGGCAAAACTCTGTTGTTATGTAACATTAAAAAGAGAGAGTTGGGAAAAATGAGAGAGCAAAAAGAACGCAAAAACAATTTTGAAACAGAAATAAATTCATCACATTTTTTGGCAAAAAACAGACGGAGTATTTGTAAAAAAATATTATTTTTTCAATTTATCCGCTCAATCATTTTTATGCGTCCAATTATGTACCGTATATGCTCTAATTATAGCCCAGTCTCTATTAATACCGCAGTCTCCAATTATCCCCCCCTTTGAAGAACATTGGCCCCGAATGATTGAATTTAAACTGATATCGGTGAGTTGCTGATCATTATAAAAAACCATCAATATGGGCGTTATATAAAAAACCATCAAATGGAAATTTTCAACAAAAAACTGGTCATAACTTGGGTCAACGTGAACCAAATTAAAATTTGGTATTATTCAAAAGCATAACATTTTCTATTTGCTCATCTAAATTTCAAAAATTTGGCCAAGAAATATTTTTCGGGGGGGGGGGGGGACCCGACCTGAAGACTTTTTTTTTTCTTTTTTGCTATTTAACCAATAACTTTTTTTCCACTGCTGGTAACAACTGCACTTTTTCACTAAAAATGACCCTATTTTGGCCGTTTTACGCAAAAAACTTGTAAAAATAGTGGCAAAAAACAACAAAAATCTGAACAAATTCTGTCCAAATGGTTGCACACGCCGAGCAAAGATGGACAACCAAAGCGATTGCGTTTCCGTGCTTATGTGGGGCCCACGAAATCTCGAATGGCTCAACAATTTCCGAGAGGTGATCACTGATCAGCCATATTTTCATTAAACGACGACTAATTGATTTAATTGTCCTTGATTTTGACGAGCAGACAACGGAAAATCCACAAAATTGCCACCAATCGATACATTGCCATCGATTAGTAAAGACATTTTCTGTTCTGGTCCATTATCGTTTGCTTTTGGTACTTCGTCCTTGCCAATTCTGATCATCCTCCAAATTACCAAATTGGATTTGTATGTGCCTTTATATATGACCGAAACTTGGGATGTTTTTGCCCGTCACATTTGGCCAATTTTTGCGACATGCATTCGCCATTTGAGCTTTGCCGATGGCGATGATTTGGATAATTTGCGTCGTTTGGTTTCCCCTACAATTCTCACTGATTGCGACCAATTCAAAATCAAATTTCTGGCCAGGCATTGTCCAAATGGTTGCACACTCCGACAACTGATGGTCAACCGAAGAGATTGTTTGCAGTGATTATTTGGATCCACCAAAAATTGATTGGATCAACAACTTCAAAGAGTGTCTCGCCATTTTTCTCAATTGTTTTTGTTTTTCCCAATTTTGTTTAGACATTTCTCCGTGCCACCTCTTCGGCCAGTTACACTGTTCGAATTATTTTTCGTGTGAAAACAATGCCAATTGCGCCATTTGAATTGATGAACGAAGTGACAAATGAGAAGCTGACAGTGATTAAGGGTGGAGCTTTTCGTTGGCTGTTGAAACGGTGCCCAATTGTTGGGGAGGCGGCGGCGGTGGTTCAGAAACAGCAGAAGAAATACGAAAAATTGGACCGTTTGAACGGAGTCTACTTCTGTCTTTATGATGCCATTTTCTCGACTCCCGGGCACATTGATCAGCGGAAGAAAAAGTGATCATTTGAGAAATCGCCGACCATTATTGATTTTTGATAATTGGGTTGATTGATGCTAATTGTTTGCTCTTTGAACTCATATCACTTTTGTGGTGGACTTTTCGGGGTTACTACATATAAATGAATTTCTAGACAATCGTTTCTATTGATACTAAAGAAATTTCCCAACCAAAAAAATCAACAATGGTTTATATAATTGAAACGAAAAAATAAAAAAGCATTTCTGAGAGAAAATAAGCACAACAAATTGAGATCGATCATTTCTCAAATAGAATTATTCAATTATTCATTTCCGTACACTTAATCAGCAGACGACATTTCCGTTGCTTTTATCCGCTTTATCTTCTTCTTCTTTTTCTTCTTTCGTTGGTGGCGACAATGGCCTAAAATGAATTAAATATTTTATTTTTCGGCAAAATCAAATGCTATTGCTGCTGCTCACCCAATGGATTTATTGAAAGTCCACAGATCAAATCGGATATGGTTCAAATTGGCATCCGAATTTTCGCGGTTTTCCCATTTAATTGCCGTCGCCGTCTCCCCAATTGGGCACCGTTTCAACAACCAATTATACACATTTACGTCGAATTCGTCGATCTCCTGTTTCAGTGTCAGCTTTTCTTTCGTCACTTCGTTCACCAATTCAAATGATTCAATTGGCATTGGTTCCACAAGAAAATAAAGTTGAATTGTGTAACTGACAGAAGTGGTGGCACGACGGAATGCCTAAACACAAAAATTGGTAAAACAAAAACAAATTATAAACAATATGGCGAGACACACCTCTTTGAAGTTGTTGACCCATTCCAGCTTTGGTGGACCAAAATAATTATTGCGATGCAATTGCTTCGGTTGGCCATTTTTGCTCGGAGTGTGCAACCATTTGGCCAAAGCTTGGCCAGCATTTCCATTTGGCCCATCATCAGCAATTCCATCGGGGAACAGAGCACCGGAATCGATTGAATACAATTGAATGGAATCGGTGAGAAGTGTCGGTGAAATGCGGCGACGCAATTTGTCCAAATCATCGCCATCGTGAAAGCCAAAATGACGAATGTTTGGCGCAAAAATTGGCCAAATTTCGCGGGTAAAAACATCCCAAATGAGCTTAAATTGGCTTGTTTGAACGGAGAAATGTGAGCACAGAATGGTCAATGTAGCTGATAAAGTGAAAAAATGAAGATTGGTTTTCTGTATAATTTTTGATTTACTAAATCTGAAGCTTCTTAAAGCGGATTTTGTTGGGCAGCGAATGGTCCGGCATCGGAAATCCCACAAATTTGTCATCGATCAGAACAGACAGTTTCGCTTTTGTTCCTTTGTCCTTGCGAAATGTGATTTCTCTCCAAATTGTCAATTCGCTTTTTCCATCAAAATGCGTGTCAACCAAAACATCGAAACGGTCGGAAAGCAATGCTATTTTGAGTCCGAGTTGAGCATGGTCAAAAGATGGCAGAATGTCCATCCAAACGTCGCCACAAATCCAACTGAAACATGAAAAAAAATTGGGTAAAACGAAATTGTAATTTTCCTAAAGAAATTGCTTACCGTCTGTTCATTTTTTCGCTATTATGCATCCAAAAAGTCTTTTCGACCTCTTTATATATCTACCAAAATAAAAGTGAGAGATTTGAAAACGGATGAACGGATGGGGGGAGATTAAAATGATTTGTTGGCCAAAAATAATGGCCATAACGCATTAATTTATGCGTATATAAAGAGAGAGTAATGGGGAAGGGTGTTTTGCTGATTTTGTTCAATACATACATAATTTACACGGCTTCCTTATTTTTGTAAATGCATATATTTTTTCCTGGATTCTCCGTATCCTAATTAAAAATTGATTGAGCTGATACCGTCCGTATATCTCTAATTATCCCCCCGGATGATTATTGTTCAACCTCCTTAGATAGGGGGGGGGGGCTAATTAGAGATAATAGGTAAAGTGAATTAGAGTGAAAAAACAATATTTCAGTGCGAATGGGTAAGGCCAAGGCAACCGATGCAGAAATTAGGTTTCCTAAATATTTTTGTATATTTTTTGAATTTTGGTCAAAATTTTAACATTTTTGATCGCAAAACGACGGAATTGTTCAAATTTTATTTATTGTTAACCCAACTCAAATTCCTATTTTTACAAATTTAAAAAATTTAGATAAGTTTCAAAAAAGTTATGGCCAAAAATGTGTGAAAACTGGTTGTTTGTGTACTGTTGGCCATAATTTTGCTCAAACTTGGCCAAATTTTTTGAAATTTAGATGAGCAAATAGAAAATGTTATGCTTTTGAATAATACCAAATTTTTAATTTGGTTCACGTTGACCCAAGTTATGACCAGTTTTTTGTTGAAAATTTCCATTTGATGGTTTTTTATATAACGCCCATATTGATGGTTTTTATATAATGACTCAGCAACCTCACCGATATCAGTTTAAATTCAATCATTCGGGGCCAATGTTCTTCAAAGGGGGGGGGGGGGGATAATTGGAGACTGCGGTATTAATAGAGACTGGGCTATAATTAGAGCATATACGGTACATAATTGGACGCATAAAAATGATTGAGCGGATAAATTGAAAAAATAATATTTTTTTACAAATACTCCGTCTGTTTTTTGCCAAAAAATGTGATGAATTTATTTCTGTTTCAAAATTGTTTTTGCGTTCTTTTTGCTCTCTCATTTTTCCCAACTCTCTCTTTTTAAGTTACATAACAACAGAGTTTTGCCTTGCCTTTTTTGACACACCAATCAATTGGAAAAACGGCAAATTGAGCCACAAAAATGAATCGACGGTAAGGAATTTTTTTTAAATTACAAAATTTTCATTTACCCATACATTTTTTTACGAATCTCAGTTGGATTTGTGGCGACGTTTGGATGGACATTCTGCCATCTTTTGACCATGCTCAACTCGGACTCAAAATGGCATTGCTTTCCTATCGTTTCGATGTTTTGGTGGACAAACATTTTGATGGAAAAAGCGAATTGACAATTTGGAGAGAAATCACATTTCGCAAGGACAAAGGAACAAAAGCGAAACTGTCTGTTCTGATCGATGACAAATGCGTGGCATTTCCGATGCCGGACCATCCGTTGCCCAACAAAATCCGCTTTAAAGACCTTCGGATTGAGTAATCTATATGGCGAATACTTTTTGCAAAAATAGGCCAAATTTCGCGGGTAAAAACATCCCAAATTGGTTTTGCGTTCGAATGCTTTTTTAACAAAAAATTTTTAGTAAATTATTGGGTAAATCCAAACAAATTGCGACGACCGATGAAAATTGCTAAAATCAAGCACTTAATTTCTACATTTGATTTTAATTTTATTAATTAGTAGTTTTCAATTGATATTAAATGTACGTTTTAATCGAATGAAGAAATCAACATTAATTACATACACATAAAATACAAGAGAAATGGACGAATTCGCGAGCAAGCGCAGGTCAAATACATACAATAAAAACAGATTATGCACAATACAATATTGGAATGGCACAGTGCCAACATATCATTTGGGTCATCATAATCGCATCAATTAATAATTAATTCATTCATTTCTGCTGTTGATCAGTGATCACTCGGCCCTTGGGAAGCTGCGTCGAGAAGCCTGAAAAAACGATGATGATTTAATTACACTTTAAGAGCATTCAATTTTTATGGGGCCAATGGCATTTTATGAGTCAACCAAAATGAAATTTCAAAAAATTGCTCACCCGTCGTCGAATCTGTCCTCTCTGATCAAAAATAGAATTGCATTCAGTGGATCGTCATTCAATAATTCATCCTGCACATTTCCCCATTTCATCTCATCCCATCCAATTGGACAACGCGTGAGCCAAACATCTTCGTCTTCTTGTTGCAGTGTCAATTTCTCCACAGTCACTTCGTTGATCAGATCAAATGGCACAACTGCAGAGTCAATCGGAGAAGACAGCAGAAAGTTAATGCGAAAAGTAACTGAAGAAGAAGCATTGGAAAATGCCTAAAAAAGGGACAAAAAACCCAATTATAGGGGGGAATGATCCACCGTTTTGAACTGTTCCAGTGTCGAAGACCATTGATCAAGTGAATTAACAGAGCAGCTGAACCACTTGGGCATACCATCCGAATGGGGCGTGAACAGCCATTTTGCCACCGCTTGGCCATCCGTCGCATTGGCACTTTCATCAGTCGGAAGAACAGGGAGAATGGCATCATTGAAAGAGACAAAGCGAAGTGATGGAGAATCGTTGAGCAGTGCCGGGGCCAATTGACGCAAACAACGAAAAGTGATGGTGTTAAAATACATCGCACGAATGGAGTCGTGCAGCATTGGCCAAATGTTGAGCAAAACAAATTCCAAAATGTGATCATTGCACGTGATAATGCCCAATTCCGTTGAACAAATGGAGAAAAAACGGTGAAAACGGCGGAGAAATGCGACGACATTTTGATCGATGTAGCTGAAAATGTTAGTCAGTTTCCTAAATCAAAACAATCTGGATGATCGGTTTCTTACACGATCTTAATGCCTCGGAATCCGATGATTTTGTTCGGCAACGGATTTTGCGGGATTGGCAATGGATTTGCATCGGCATCGTGAATATGCATTTGCTTGGTGCCATTTTCTTCAATTTTGTAGCAAATTCGAATTTCGCCCAACGTCCATTTGCGCGTCTTGAAGTGTTCATCCACGTAAATGTCAAAGCGGCGGCTAATCAGTGCAATTTCGAGGCCAAGCTGAGAAGGCGCAAGAAAATCGAACACCAAAAGCCAACAATCGCTGCAGATAAAGCTGAAAAATTGGAAATTTTTCAAAATTTTCTGTTTAATTTATTTAACATTTCTTTTTTGTGAGGGCGCCATCGTTTTTTGAAATGGTCAAAAAAGAACCAAAGAATGGTGGCACAACCGACCAACACAAAAGTCACGGCACACCAACTGAAAATGAATTGGAAAATGAATGAATGAATGGGAAGGGAAGGGAAAAGCATCAAAATGAGGGAATCCAAAGGGAATTTTTTTTAGCATTTTCTTGAACTTTTTTAGGACGATTAAGCTAAACTTTCAAAAATTTGTTTACAAATTTTTATCTCCCAATTCTGCTTGTCAAAAATTGAGCAAAAGATAAAAATCAGAAAAAAGGAAAATATGTACATATAAACGTACAGAATTCCTGTTGAAGACATTTGCAGGAACAAAAATGACCGGAAAAAATGGGGCGGCGATTGAGAGTTATGGAATGAGGGGGAAAAGAAGAAACAGGGCATTTTTATACTAAAAAAGCGTACAGTGCGCGGTAATATAGCACCTTTTTTTTGTTTTCCATAAAATGAGAGAATCAAATCAAATCAAATCCCTATTTTTCTTTGTTTTTTTCTTTTTATGCGTATATAAAGAGGTCGAAAAGAATTTTTGGATGCATAATAGCGCAAAAAGGGTGCACCCCAAAATCTCGCCGCCGAAATCTCGCCGGCCGAAATCTCGCCGGCCGAAATCTCGCCGAGACAAAATATCGCCGCCGAAATCTCGCCGGCCGAAATCTCGCCGCAGAAATTTCAAAAAAAAAATTTCAAACTTAGAAATTTTTCAAGGAAAAAATTCTTAGAAAATTTTTTTTTATAAGAAAATTTAAAGAAAAAAATTGTTGAAAAATTTTCATCAATTTTTTTTGAAATTTTATGAAAATTTACTGTTTTTTTTGAAAAATTTTCAAAAAAACTTAGCAAATAGTTTTTTTTTGGAATTTTCTTATAAAAAAAATTTTCTAAGAATTTTTTCCTTGAAAAATTTCTAAGTTTGAAATTTTTTTTTTGAAATTTCTGCGGCGAGATTTCGGCGGCGAGATTTCGGCGGCGATTATTTTGTCTCGGCGAGATTTCGGCCGGCGAGATTTTGGCGGCGAGATTTCGGCGGCGAGATTTTGTCCCTTCCCCGCAAAAATGAATCGACTATGTAGTTAATCTTGAAAATAGGCAAATTTTAAATTTTCTTGCATGAGAGTCGATTTCAAGTACGTAGTTGCCAATCAAGTACTAATCCAAGCTAACGAGTAACATTCAATGATTTCGTTCATTTGAACGTGCATCGGCATGTTTTTTATTTTTTTTCTACCACAATTTTTTGGTCGGGGTCACTTTGGCGCGGGACATTTTGGCGCCGCAAAATAGGTCTAAGTGTTCTCTAATAGCCTGCAAATTATAAGAAAAAATATATTAGTGATAAAAAAATTCAAAAAAACCGAAACCGAAACGGTATACAGAAAATTTTTCTTCGGTTTGGTTTTTTAACCGAAACCGTTCGACCGACCCTCTTATCCGGTCTCTATTACAAACCCTAATTATTATAAATTGCTCAACAAAAAAGCATATTTTTATACAATTGGAACGAAACAATTAACAAAAGCATTCTGAAGAAAAAAGCACAACAAATTGAGATCGATCATTTCTCAATACAATTAATTAATTCATTCATTCCCGTACATTTCAGACGACATTTGGTTGCTTTGATCCGCTTTTTCTTCTTCTTTTTCTTCTTCCGCTGGTGGCGACAATGGCCTAAAATGAATTAATTATTGGTTTTTATTTTTCTATAAAATCAAATGCTGTTGCTGCTCACCCAATGCATTTATCGAAACTCCACAGAACAAATCTACATTTTCAAATTGGCATCCGAATTTTCGCGGTTTTTCCACTTAACTGGCGCCGTCTCCCCAATTGGCACCGTTGCAACAGCCAATTATACACATTTACGTCGAATTCGTCGATCTCCTGTTTCAGTGTCAGCTTTTCTTTCGTCCGTTCATTCACCAATTCAAATGGTTCAATTGGCATTGGTTCCACAAGAAAATAAAGTTGAATTGTGTAACTGACAGAAGTGGTGGTGGCACGCGAATGTCTAAAAAATTTTGAAAATCTGCCCACAGATAACACACAAGTACCCGAAAAAATTTCTAAGAATTTTCAATTAAAATTTAGAATTTTAGATAAAAAATCTAATGGATTTTCTAGCCTAGAAAAACTTTTTAAAACACTTAAATTTTCAAAAAATTTAAGAAACTTTAAAAATCAGCTGAAAGAATTAGTAAAAAAACATAGAGAATTTTTTTAAAGTTTTTCTAGGCTAGAAAATCCATTTTAGATTTTTTTATCTAAAAATACTAAGTTTTAGTTGAAAATTCTTAGAAAAATTTGGTGGGCCAAACCACCTCTTTGAAACTGTAGACCCATTCGAGATTTGATGAACCAAAGAACCATTGCGATACAATCGCTTCGGTTGTCCATTTTTTGTCGGAGTGTGAAGCCATTTGGTCAACGCTTGACCAGCATTTCCATTTGGCCCATCATCAGCAATTCCATCGGGGAACAGAGCACCGGAATCGATTGAATACAATTGAATGGAATCGGTTGAGAAGTGTCGTGAAATGCGGCGACGCAATTTGTCCAAATCATCGCCATCGTGAAAGCCAAAATGACGAATGCTTTCGCAAAAATAGGCCAAATTTCACGGATAAAAACATCCCAAATCGGTTGGACATCCGTATAAATTGAATACACAAACACTTCCAATTTGGTGCCATTTCTGTCACTTTCGGTTTTGGTCCTTTGTCCTTGCGAATTGCGATTGCTTTCCAAATTGTCAATTCGCTTTTTCCATCAAAATGCGTGTCCACCAAAACATCGAAACGGTCGGAAAGCAATGCCATTTTGAGTCCGAGTTGGGCATGGTCAAAAGATGGGAAAATGTCCATCCAAACATCCGCACAAATCCAACTGAAACATTGAAAAAATTGCATGGGACAATGAAAATTTGTAATTTTAAATGAAAATCCGTAATTTTTCAAAATATTTGCTGACCGGCGGTTCATTTTGTGGTTCAATTAGCACGCTTTTCCCTTTTTCCAATTGATTTGTGTGTCACAAAGGGCAAAAAAAACTGTGTTAACTTAAAGCATAGACAATTAGGAAAAATGAGAGCGCAAAAAGAACACAAAATTTAGAGAAGGTACATGAAAAGTGAAAAACAGTAATTTCACATTAAAAACTTTGAAATTACCGAAAAGGAGAAAAAATGGCAATTTTATACTAAAATATTAGCGTACATTTGAGTACCGATAAAATGCCAATGATTGGTGAGATTTAAGCGGCCAGGACGTTTCGCGTGGTCGTTTCGCGTGAGTGCCTGTTTACGACTGAAATTGGTCGGATATGTTCCAAACATCCATTTTTCGAATCCCGAACCCGAATTCGAAATTTTCTTTAACTTTTTTTTTTTTTTATTTCCTGAGGCTGGTACCTTCTTTAATAATTTGTCAGCGATATAAAAATTCAAAAATTTAACAAAAATAACAAAATTGGGAACAAACTAAGACGCATTTGCGCTATATTAAAAGTGACCAGTTTTGAAAAATTTTTTCAAAAGGGGGACCCTTTTGTTTTGCAAAATTTTTTTGTGATAGTCATAAAAATTTATTCATCTTAGGTTTTTGGTCCCCGATCACGAATCT
>CP049707.1:15824080-15980648 GCA_004148225.2 Heterodera glycines
CGGGTCCGCAACACGGCACAGAATGTTGTCGACGCAGTAGATGTACAGGTGTTGCACACCGCGTTTCTCCAGTTCGGGAAGAAGCGGGCGGACCACGTCATAGAAGCCGCCATTTCCGTCTGAATATTTTTAAGGGAAAATGTGGAATTTTTACGACAAAACGATAAATCGGCGTGTGTAACCATTTGGCCAACGCCTGGAAGCAAATTGTCCAAATGATCGCCACAGTGAAAGCCAAAATGGCGAATGTTTGGCGCAAAAATTGGCCAAATTTCTCGGGCCAAAACATCCCAAATTTGATCCGTTTCGTATGAATACACTTTCAACTCAAATTTGGTGCCCATTCTGTCCCAAATTTGTTTGTTGGAACGGATAAATGCGAGCACAGAATGGTCAATGTACCTGAAAAGGGAAAAAATGACCAGCCACATTAATTGGTTTCTGTATAATTTTTTAAATTACTCAATCCGAAGGTCCTTAAAGCGGATTTTGTTTGGCATCTGACGGTCCGACAACGGAAAATCCACAAAACTGCCATCGATCCGTACAGACACTTTCGCTTTTGGTCCTTTGTCCTTGCCAATTCTGATACGTCTCCAAATTGTGAATTCGCTTTTTCCATCGAAATGTTTGTCCACCAAAACATCGAAACGGTCGGAAAGCAATGCCATTTTGAGGCCGAGTTGAGGACGGTCAAAAGATGGCAGAATGTCCATCCAAACGTCACCACAAATCCAACTGAAACATAAGAAAATTGGGTAAATGAAAACTTGCAATTTTTTAAATCCTTTCTTACCGTCGATTCATTTTTGTGGCTCAATTTGCCGTTTTTCCAATTGATTGGTGTGTCAAAAAAGGCAATGCAAAACTCTGTTGTTATGTAACTTAAAAAGAGAGAGTTGGGAAAAATGAGAGAGCAAAAAGAACGCAAAAACAGAAATTCATCCAAAATTCGCATTTATATAATAAATAAAATACTGGGACTGGGCAGTGGTGTAAAAAACAATGGTCTTTTCTTTTTTAGACACCTTCGTCCTTTTCGTTTTTACTCCGAATAAAAATGCGTCTTAGCAGGAATTATTTCAGATTTTTAAGAGCCTTTTGAAATAGTTTTTTAAATGTGTTCAAAGACTTTTTTCCGCCATGATTTTTCATTTATTTCAATTTATAAACCAATTTACAAAAATTGCATTTTTGTTCAAAGACTTTTTTCCACCAGTGTATAATATGTATACACAATTATTTTATTGGTTATTTTTGTTGAACAATTTATTATTTCAATGGAACGATTGTCTAGTGAATTTGGAAATAAAGTAGTTAAGGTGTTTCCCCCCAGTAGGGGTCAGTTGCGTCTGACCCAAGCATAAAATATCACAAATTTTTTCTTTGTTGGTCAAATTTGGCATCATTCAAAAGTTCTACATGTTTAGAAGCTTTTGGTAAGGTATTTCTAAGCGATTGAACAACTTATGTATAAAAAAGTTGCAACAATAAAACCAAAAAAAGTCAGAATTTGCATATTTTAATTTATAACTTTTTTACATGTCGGTAAATCTTTATGTTTTTTGGGAAGCCGATAGAACTTGTTAAGAGCTTTCGAATGATACCAACTTTATTGGATTTGGTCAACAAAGAAAAAAAAGTTATAATTGCGATATTAGAGACGAAAAATTTCGAAAATATGTAGTTAATCTTGAAAATAGGCAAATTTTAAATTTTCTTGCATGAGGGTCGATTTCAAGTACATAGGTAGGTGCCAATAAGTACTAATCCAAGCTAAACGAGTAACATTCAATGATTTCGTTCATTTGAACGTGCATCGGTGAGTATATATTACTAAATCCGGAAAAATTCGGATCAGAGAGTCCAACTCAATTTCATAGCACTTTTTGCATGTTTTTGATTTTTTTCTACCACAATTTTTTGGGTCGGGGTCACTTTGGCGCGGGACATTTTGGCGCCGCAAAATAGGTCTAAGTGTTCTCTAATAGCCTGCAAGATGCTAGAAAAATATATTCGTTTTAACAAAAGATATGGCGTGCTGCGCTAAAATGGCCAGAAAAAGTCAGTTTAGGTTTTTTGGTCAAACTTTTTTGTATCTCAACTAGATTTTTTGAAATTTTACAGGCTATTAGCGACTATCAAGCGCTTAAAATCACATCAAGATTTTTTAATTTGAATGATAAATAAAAATGTTATAGCGTTTGGCGCCAAAATGGCTGGCGCCAAAGTGACCGGTTCCCAATTTTTCAATCATTCTATGTTAGTTGACAATAAAATAATATAGAAAATTTGCTTATTGTTTAGAAAAGGATTTTGCAGGACAATTATTTTGTTCATCATTTTGTGCCACTAATTAATTGAAAAAGGGAAAAGTGTGCTAATTGAACCACAAAAATGAACCGACGGTAAGAAAGGATTTAAAAAATTGCAAGTTTTCATTTACCCAATTTTCTTATGTTTCAGTTGGATTTGTGGCGACGTTTGGATGGACATTCTGCCATCGTTTGACCGTCCTCAACTCGGCCTCAAAATGGCATTGCTTTCCGACCGTTTCGACATTTTAGTGGACAAACATTTTGATGGAAAAAGCGAATTGACAATTTGGAGAGCAATCGAAATTCGCAAGGACGAAGGACCAAAAGCGAAACTGTCTGTTCTGATCGATTGCAAATTTGTGGATTTTCCATTGCCGGACCATCCGTTGCCAAACAAAATCCGTTTTAAGAAGCTTCAGATTTAGTAAATCAAAAAATATACAGAAAACCAATCTTCATTTTTTCACTTTATCAGCTACATTGACCATTCTGTGCTCACATTTCTCCGTTCAAACAAGCCAATTTGGGACAGAATGGGCACCAAATTTGAGTTGGAAGTGTATTCATACGAAACGGATCAAATTTGGGATGTTTTTGTCCGTGAAATTTGGCCCATTTTTGCGACAAACATTCGGCATTTGAGCTTTGCCGGTGCCGATGCTTTGGACAATTTGCGTCGCCGCATTTCACCGACACTTCTCACTGATCTTGTTCAATTGTATTCAATCACTTCCTATGAACTGTGCCCCGATGGAATTTCTGACGATGGGCCAAAAGCAACTGCTGCCCAAGCGTTGTCCAAATGGTTGCACACGCCGAGCAAAAATGGAAAAGCGAATGAATTGTATTGCTGTGCTTATTTTTGTGAAATAACATGGATCAACAACACTTTCAAGGAGGTGATCGAGACTACTTAATTGTTCATTAAACGATTGACTAATTATTGATTGATTGCATTTGATTCGTGACCGGAAAATCGGTCAGTGGAAAATGCGTCAGTGATACAAATATTTTAAAATAAATTTCTATGGCATTAGTATTGTAATATAGGACTAAACTTCTATAAGAAAATCGTTCTCAATTTCCAACCCCGGACCCGAACTCGAACAAAAAATCGAAAAGTCAAAATTTCGAAATTAGATTTTTTCTTAAAAATCGGTTTAATACACGGAAACAAACTATAAGCCATCAATACTGCATAAGAGATCATTTATGCTGTTTTTGAACCAAAAATGCTAAATTAGAAAATTTTGTACTTTCGAGTTTTTTGTTCGAGTCCGGGTTCGAGATTCGGAAATAGGCCGGAATGGATACCGGATTCGTGGTCAGTGACCTCGAAAACGCAAGGAACTTGTTTTTAAGACAATAAAATTCGCTGACGCATTTTCTGCTGACGCTTTTTCCACTGACGCATTTTCCGGGCGCCATTTGATTTACGCTCCCTTTTTTGTTTAGACATTTCTCCGTGCCACCACTTCTGTCGCTTACAATGTTCGGCTTGAACTTCTAGTGGCTAGCCAAATGAATATTGTTGAGCCATTTGAGTTGGTGAACGAAATGACCCAAGAAAAGTTGACACTGACGAAGGACGAAGAGATTTGGCTGTTGAAACGGTGTCCAATTGTTGGGGAGACGGCGACGGTTCAATGGGAAAAAGACGAAAATTTGGACAATTTGAATGGAGTGATCTTCCATCTTTATCATGATTGTATTGGGTAAGCAAAAAGATTGGCCTTACTTTTGAATAGAGTGCCACGGGACCGGGAATTTTGGGCAAACCCGGGACCGGGACCTTTTCGGGTTGAAAACCCAGGAATTTTTGCCTGGGAAAACCGGGAATAGTCCCAGGGGACCTTGGTACTCAATTGTACTCAGTTGTCCGCTACCAGGTCCCGGTCCCGTGGCACTCTACTTTTGAATAGAGCATGGACAGGAGGGTACAGTAAGTAGTGTCCTCCGTACAGTACTTTAAATGTTCATTCATTTCAAATTTGGTTTATTTAGGCCGCTGTCTCCGCAAGATCAAAGCGATGAAAAAGTGTTCTCGACTCCCGGGCCCAGTGATCAGCGGAAGGAGTGATAATTTGAGAGATGTCCGACTGTTTTATTTGATGATAATTTTGTTTCCTGTTCTGATGACCATTTTGGCGATGAATATTAAAAATAGGAATTTGAGTTGGGCGGATAGCAAAAAATAAATAAATAATAATAATAATTGGCATTTCATTGTTTCGGGAAAACTGAGAATGACCCCTCCTAGACTGGGGGATAATTGGATATTGGGGGATTAATGGAGATTTGGGGATAATTAGAGCAAATACGGTAGTGAGATTTGGCCATGCCTCAAATATAATTAGACGACATTTTCGTTGCTTTTGCCCGCTTCTTCTTTTTCTTTCGCTGATGGCGACAATGGCCTAAAATTAAGATATTTTAAATATGATCAAAGTGTTATTCTATAAATTAATTCACCTAATTTTTCAGGACTTTTTTTCGTGACTTTTTGGCGATTTTTAGTGCCTTAAATTCCCAGCCTTATGCATCATTGATTGATTTGTACTTTGCTTTCTCATTTTAACTGTCTCTTTTTAAGTTACATAACAACAGATTTTAAAGGGAAAAGTGTGCTAATTGAGCCTCCAAAATGAACCGACGGTAAGGAAATTTTTGAAAAATTAAATTTTCGTTTCCAATTTTTCAGTTGGCTTTGTAGCGACGTGTGGATGGACATTCTCCCATCTTTTAACTATGCCAAACTCGGCCTCAAAATGGCATTGCTTTCCGACCGTTTCGATGTTTTGGTTGACAAACATTTCGATGGAAAAAGCGAATTGACAATTTGGAGACGTATCAGAATTCGCAAGGACAAAGGACCAAAAGCGAAACTGTCTGTGGCGATCGATGGCAAATTTGTGGGATTTCCATTGCCGGACCATTCGCTGCCAAACAAAATCCGTTTTCGTTTCCTTCAGATTCAGTAAATCAAAAACTATACAGAAACCAATTACTTAATATGGTTGGTCGTCTTCTTCATTTTCCCCCTTTTCAGCTACATTGACCATTCTGTGCTCACATTTATCCGTTCAAACAAGCCAATTTGGGACAGAATGGGCACCAAATTTGAGTTGGATATGCCTTCTTTTGCCACCGACAAACACTTACAGCACATTTGGGATGTTTTGGCCCGAGAAATTTGGCCTATTTTTGCGAAAAGCATTCGTCATTTGGGCTTTCGCAATTCCGATGCTTTGAACAACTTGAGCAGTCGCACTTCACCAACGATTCTCACTGATCTTGATCAATTGGTTTCAATCGATTCTGGTGCTCTGTTACCCGATGGAATTGCTGACGATGGGCCAAATGCAACTGCTGGCCAAGCGTTGGCCAAATGGCTGCACACTCCGACAAAAAATGGGCAACCGAAGCAATTGCATCGCAATAATTATTTTGGTCCACCAAAGCTGGAATGGGTCAACAACTTCAAAGAGGTGTGTCTAGCCATATTTTCGTCAATTTGTTTTTATTTTACCAGTTTTTTTAGACATTTCGCCGTGCCACCACTTCTGTCAGTTACACAATTCAACTTTATTTTCTTGTGGAACCAATGCCAATTGAACCATTTGAATTGGTGAATGAACGGACGAATGAAAAGCTGACACTGACGAAGGAGATCGACGAATTCGACGTAAATGTGTGTAATTGGCTGTTGCAACGGTGCCCAATTGGGGAGACGGCGACGGTGCCAGCAATTAAATGGAAAGACAGCGTAAATCCGAGTGCCAATTTGAACAATGTCACTTTTGATCTGTGGAGTTTCGATAAATCCATTGGGTGAGCAGCAGCAATAGCATTTGATTTTATAGAAAAATAAAAACAATAATTAATTTTAGGCCATTGTCGCCACCAGCGGAAGAATAAGAAGAAGCGGATCAAAGCAATGAAAATGTCGTCTGATTAAGTGTACGGAAATGAATAATTGAATAATTCTATTTGAGAAATGATCGATCTCAATTTGTTGTGCTTATTTTCTCTCAGAAATGCTTTTTTAATTGTTTCGTTCCAATTATATAAAAATATGCTTTTTTGTTGAGCAATTTATTAATAATTAGGGTTTGTCTCCCCAACAATTGGGCACCGTTTCAACAGCCAACGAAAAGCTCCACCCTTAATCAGTGTCAGCTTCTCATTTGTCACTTCGTTCATCAATTCAAATGGCGCAATTGGCATTGGTTTCACACGAAAAATAATTCGAACAGTGTAACTGGCCGAAGAGGTGGCACGGAGAAATGTCTAAACAAAATTGGGAAAAACAAAAACAATTTGAGAAAAATGGCGAGACACCTCTTTGAAGTTGTTGATCCAATCAATTTTTGGTGGATCCAAATAATCACTGCAAACAATCTCTTCGGTTGACCATCAGTTGTCGGAGTGTGCAACCATTTGGACAATGCCTGGCCAGAAATTTGATTTTGAATTGGTCGCAATCAGTGAGAATTGTAGGGGAAACCAAACGACGCAAATTATCCAAATCATCGCCATCGGCAAAGCTCAAATGGCGAATGCTTGTCGCAAAAATTGGCCAAATGTGACGGGCAAAAACATCCCAAGTTTCGGTCATATATAAAGGCACATACAAATCCAATTTGGTAATTTGGAGGATGATCAGAATTGGCAAGGACGAAGTACCAAAAGCAAACGATAATGGACCAGAACAGAAAATGTCTTTACTAATCGATGGCAATGTATCGATTGGTGGCAATTTTGTGGATTTTCCGTTGTCTGCTCGTCAAAATCAAGGACAATTAAATCAATTAGTCGTCGTTTAATGAAAATATGGCTGATCAGTGATCACCTCTCGGAAATTGTTGAGCCATTCGAGATTTGGTGGGCCCACATAAGCACGGAAACGCAATCGCTTTGGTTGTCCATCTTTGCTCGGCGTGTGCAACCATTTGGACAGAATTTGATTGTCAATCGTGCCGGAGCACATAAGAGCGAAATCGATCGAATACAACTGATCAAGATCAGTGAGAATTGTCGGTGAAGTGCGGCGACGCAAATTGTCCAAAGCATCGCCACTGGTAAAGCCCAGTGCACACTTCAGATTTTTGTTGTTTTTTTAATATGGGTTCAATCCCATATGCCCACACTTTATTTTACCGTTTTTTCATTTAATTTACTATTTTAATTACTAAATCTGTTAACAAATTACACTAAAATTTTCAAAATTTTCCCCAGCGGCGCCTATCGGCACCGCCGGGCCCACCCAAGTTCCCCAAGTTTTCTGAAAAAATGCGCCGCAAAAAAATTGTTTAAAATCTGATTTATTTAACCCTATAAATGATGGGAGAATGTCTTGAATTCAATTGATCAAGATCAGTGAGAATTGTTGGTGAAGTGCGACGACGCAAATTGTCCAAATATTATGTAAAAATTAATTTTAGGAATTTTTGCAAATTTGACCATTTTCATCGATTTTTCGGAATTTTGATCGTTTTTTTCTGATCACTTTTGGCGCGGAGCCAAAAGAAGCCGAAAATTCAAAATAGTAAATCGACTATGCCTCTACACGATAAAAGTGGTTATAAAGTGATTTGGACATTTACAGTTTGATATGTCCAACTGCTATAAGTGGGAAGACTGCGAAAATTCGGGTGCCAATGCCAATTTGAACCATATCCGATTTGATCTGTGGATTTTCGATAAATCCATTGGGTGAGCAGCAAAAACAGCAATTTTTGATTTTGTCGAAAATAAAAAGAATTAATTAATTTTAGGCCACAAAGCAACAATGAAATGTTCTCGACGACTCCCGAGCCAAGTGGATCAGCGGAATGAATAATTTATTGTATTTGTGAAGATGTCGTCTAATTGCGTGGAAATGAATTAATTATTTTTGAGAAATGATCGATCTCGCCAATAGGAAACGGATTTTATGCCATCATTTCTCTTTGAAATGCTTTTGTTGATTCTTTCGTTCGAATAAAACGTATGTATGTACACTAATATCTTATTGAAAACCTTCAGAGTTTCCGAAATGAACCGTAACAGAATGGACAAAACTAAGGACTGAAGTTCTGTCTTAACAGGACTCCTGCTGACCCTGCCAAACTTCTGGGAAAGTACTGTACTTGGTCATTGGTCCGTCACGTTTGGGCCCCATGACTTTTTTTGACTATAATTTTTTCCTTGGTCAACCAAATCCAAGAATCTTGGTAGCATTCGAAAGCATAAATGTTAGAAGCTTTTTTTTGAGCTATTGCTTCGTCGATTAGACAATTCCAGAAAAGTAATATATGAAAAATGGAAAAAAACCGAAATTTTGGAGTTTTTTTTCCTAATTTTTTTTTCAACAATAAAAGCGCACAAAGTCACACAACCGAGGCACACTATTATTTAAGGGGATCAACTGGACCAATAAGCTTTCGGCATTTTTTGGAAAAACAAATAAAATTGACAAATTTGAAACGAATGGAAGGAGATTTACTGTATTTCCAAATTCTCTAGATAATCATTGATTATTAATAGGGTTTGTAATTATATGGAAATCCATATTTTTTTCTTGGACTGTTGGAGGCCTGAAACGCATGAAAAACATGTTTTTAGCTTGGTTTGAAGCCTCTAGGAAGGAGTTCTATATCCATATTTTCCATATTTCGCGATTTATGTCCATATTTCCATATTTTGGCATTTTTATCCATATTTTGGCATTTTTCAAAAAAACCTCTATTAGGACGGCCCCAACAGATAAATTGGCCTTTTTGACCCCAAAAATTGAAAAGTTTTGCAAAAAAAAACAATTTTTCCAAAATTTTCTCGAGAATATTGAATAAATTTAAATTTTCTTAAAAATTAATAAATTTATGTAAAAAATAACCAAATAACCAAAAAAGCTAAAATTTCGCTTTTTTGGTAGTTTTTCTCTAGAAATTGCTTGTTTTCTTCTAAAAACGAGTTCTTATACCGTATTTAGCCATTTTAGATGTATTTTACTAGAATTTAATGAATTTGAAAAAATTTTTTTTTGAAAATTTACCCATAAATTCGGAAAATTTATGTCCATATTCTTGCCATTTTCTGTCCATATTTTGCGATTTTTGGTCCATATTTTATGGCCATATTTCGCGTTTTTATATCCATATAATTACAAACCCTAATTATTAATAAATTGCTCAACAAAAAAGCATATTTTTATATAATTGGAACGAAACAATTAAAAAAGCATTTCTGAGAGAAAATAAGCACAACAAATTGAGATCGATCATTTCTCAGATATAATTAATTTTCATTGCTTTCATCCGCTTCTTCTTCTTCCGCTGGCAGCGACAATGGCCTAAAATTATTTTTATTTTTTCAACAATCAAAAATTGCTTTTGCTGCTCACCCAATGCAACTATTTCCACCCCACACCTCAAATCGGATATTGTTCAAATTGGCACCCGAATAATTGGCATATCGCAGCTCAAATCTGATATAGTTCAAATTAGCAACCGAATTTTCGCGGTTTTTCCACTTAACTGGCGCCGTCTCCCCAATTGGGCACCGTTTCAACAGCCAATTATACAGGCAATTATAGTCTAATTCTTCGCTATGTTTCAGTGTCAGCTTCTCATTTGTCACTTCGTTCACCAATTCAAATGGTTCAATTGGCATTGGTTCCACACGAAGATAAAATTGAATATGGTAACTGACAGAAGTGGTGGCACGGCGAAATGTCTAAATAAAAAATTGGAAAAAACTAAACAATTTATAGAAAATATGGCTAGACACACCTCTTTGAAGTTGTTGACCCATTCCAGCTTTGGTGGACCAAAATAATTATTGCGATGCAATTGCTTCGGTTGGCCATTTTTGCTCGGAGTGTGCAACCATTTGGACAACGCTTGGCCAGCAGTTGCATTTGGCCCATCATCAGCAATTCCATCGGGGAATAGAGCACCAGAATCAATTGAATACAATTGATCAAGATCAGTGAGAAGTGTCGGTGAAATGCGGCGACGCAAATTTTCCAAATTATCGGCATGAAAGCTCAAATGCCGAATGCTTTTCGCAAAAAGTGGCCAAATTTCGCGGGTAAAAACATCCCAAATGAGCTTGACGTCGGTCATATATAAAGGCAGAAACAAATCCAATTTGATGCCACTTCTGTCCCAAATTTGCTTGTTGGAACGAAGAAATGCGAGCACAGAATGGTCAACGTAACTGAAAAATTCTGCCATCTTTTGACCGTCCCCAACTCGGACTCAAAATGGCACTGATTTCCGACCGTTTCGACTTTTTAGTGGACAAACATTTTGATGGAAAAACGGAATTGACAATTTGGAGAAGAATCAAAATTGTAAAGGACGAAGGACCAAAAGCGAAACTGTCTGTTCTGATCGATGACAAATGCGTGGCATTTCCATTTCCCGACCATCCGTTGCCCAACAAAATCCGTTTTAAGGACCTTCAGATTTAGTAAATCAAAAAATATACAGAAAACCAATCTTCATTTTTCCCCTTTTCAGTTACGTTGACCATTCTGTGCTCGCATTTCTTCGTTCCAACAAGCCAATTTGGGACAGAAGTGGCATCAAATTGGAATTGTTTGTGCCTTTATATATGACCGACGTCAAGCTCATTTGGGATGTTTTTACCCGCGAAATTTGGCCACTTTTTGCGAAAAGCATTCGCCATTTTGGCTTTCACGATGGCGATTATTTGGACAAATTGCGTCGCCGCATTTCACCGACACTTCTCACTGATCTTGATCAATTGTATTCAATTGATTCTGGTGCTCTATTCCCCGATGGAATTGCTGATGATGGGCCAAATGCAACTGCTGGCCAAGCGTTGTCCAAATGGTTGCACACTCCGAGCAAAAATGGCCAACCGAAGCAATTGCATCGCAATAATTATTTTGGTCCACCAAAGCTGGAATGGGTCAACAACTTCAAAGAGGTGTGTCTAGCCATATTTTCTATAAATTGTTTAGTTTTTTCCAATTTTTTATTTAGACATTTCGCCGTGCCACCACTTCTGTCAGTTACCATATTCAATTTTATCTTCGTGTGGAACCAATGCCAATTGAACCATTTGAATTGGTGAACGAAGTGACAAATGAGAAGCTGACAATGATGAAGGGTGGAGATGGCGACGGTGAAGTCATTAGTGATGGGCTGTTGAAACGGGGCCCAATAATTGTTGGGGAGACGGCGGCGGCGGTTCAGAAACAGCAGCAGAAGAAGGACGAAAATTCGGATGCCAATTTGAACAAAGTGTTCTTCCGCCTTTACGATGACATTGGGTGAGCAGCAAAAACAGCAATTTTTGATTTGTCGAAAAATAAAAAAACTTAATTAATTTTAGGCCATTGTCACCACCAGCGGAAGAGGAAGAAGAAGAAGCGGATCAAAGCAACGGAGATTAATTGCTTTTAAGAAATGATGAGAAACGACAGATCTCAATTTGATGCTTTTATTCCCTGTCACAAATGCTTTTGTTGATTCGTTCGTTCCAATTATATAAAACATACTTTTGCCTCAAAATGGCATTGAAGACCAATTTTGTTTGGATTTTTGCTGAAAATTTCTGATGTAACGTCGCGCATGAAGTTTTTCCTGTCAGTTAGTGTTTTGTCGTCTAAGTTCATTTGAAAAATGATTTCATGCCCAGTAATACGAAAACGCGAATACATTAAACAATTTTAAAATTTTTCACATTCGAAAAAAACTTGTTTTGAGTGACAAATGCGCTCACTCGAAAAAAGTGTCATTGTAAAAACCAATTGTTGGTCTTTTGCCATCGGGTCCACTGCGTTTCGGCGCTCCCGTTTCGGCGCCAGCATGTTTTTGGCTATAACTTTTTTCTTTGTAAACCAAATCCAACATTGTTGGTGTCGTTCGAAAGCTAATCAATTTAGAAGCTTTTTCTAAGCTATTGCTTTGCGATTAGACAATTATCAAAAAAGTTATGCATGAAAATTGCGAAAAGTCAAAATTTTTGAAGTTTTTTCTTAATAAAATTTTTTCCAGGCTTGAAAAACTTTTCGTTTTTGATAAGGCTAATAAAGCATGTTAAGAGCTTTCGAATGATACCAACAATCTTGGATTTGGATGCCAAAGAAAAAAGCTATCGTGGAAAAACGATTTTTCAATTGTGTCACAAAAGGCAAGGCAAAACTCTGTTGTTATGTTACTTAAAAAGAGAGAGTTGGGAAAAATGAGAGAGCAAAAAGAACGCAAAAACAATTTTGAAATAGAAATAAATTCATCACATTTTTTGGCAAAAAACAGACGGAGATTTGTATTATTGTTTAGAAAAGGATTTTGCAGGGCAATTATTAATTCATTTGTGACATCAATCAATTGGAAAACGGCAAAGTTGCAGCAAAAATGAACAGAGGGCGAGGAATTTAAAAAATTACAAATTTTTCATTTGCCTATTTATCTTTTCGCATGCATTTCAGTTTGATTTGTGGCGACGTTTGATTTAAGATACTACGAATTTTGTAATTCAAATTGAGAAGCATTTTTATTAGATAATAAAAGCAATTCCCCTTTTCAGCTACATTGACCATAAAATAATTGAGTTGCTCTAAGCCAGTTTTAGTTTAAACGATCAAAACGCAAAACAATTGATTAAGGCAAACAACTTTTTCACTGATTGCAGTTACAAAATATTTTCTTAGCAAATATTGAACAAGAAAAAAAAATTTGGGGGAAGATTTGTGAAAATTTTCCAATTCTTAGGGGTGTATTTTTGAAAATTTTTAGGTAGATTCTTAGGGGTGTATTTTTTGAATTTTTTCAAAGTTTTTAATGTGAAATTACTGTTTTTCACTTTTCATGTACCTTCTCTAAATTTTGTGTTCTTTTTACTCTCTCATTTTTCCTAATTGTCTATGCTTTAAGTTAACACAGCTTTTTGCCCTTTGTGACACACAAATTAAATTGAAAAAATTGGTGAGACCTGTGCTGATTGAACCACAAAATGAACCGCCGGTCAGCAAATATTCTGAAAAATTACAAAATTTTCATTTAAAATTACAAATTTTCATTTTCCCCCATCCATTTTTTCCATGTTTCAGTTGGCTTTGTAGCGACGTTTGGATGGACATTCTGCCATCTTTTGACCATGCTCAACTCGGCCTCAAAATGGCATTGCTTTCCGACCGTTTCGATGTTTTGGTGGACAAACATTTCGATGGAAAAAGCGAATTGACAATTTGGAGAGCAATCGCAATTCGCAAGGACAAAGGACCAAAAGCGAAACTGTCTGTTCTGATCGATGACAAATGCGTGGCATTTCCATTGCCGGACCATCCGTTGCCCAACAAAATCCGTTTTAAGGACCTTCAGATTTAGTAAATCAAAAATTATACCATAATATGGTTGGTCGTCGTCTTCATTGTTCCCCCTTTTCAGCTACATTGACCATTCTGTGCTCACATTTCTCCGTTCCAACAAGCCAATTTGGGACAGAAATGGCACCAAATTGGAAGTGTTTGTGTATTCAATTTATACGGATGTCCAACCGATTTGGGATGTTTTTATCCGTGAAATTTGGCCAATTTTTGCGAAAAGCATTCGTCATTTGGGTCTTCATAGAGCCAATGCTTTGGACAATTTCCGTCGTCGCACTTCACCAACGATTCTCACTGATCTTGACCAATTGTATTCAATTGATTCTGGTGCTCTGTTACCCGATGGAATTGCTGACGATGGGCCAAATGGAAATGCTGGTCAAGCGTTGACCAAATGGCTTCACACTCCGACAAAAAACGGGCAACCGAAGCGATTGTATCGCAATGGTTCTTTGGGTTCATCAAATCTCGAATGGGTCTACAGTTTCAAAGAGGTGGTTTGGCCCACCAAATTTTTCTAAGAATTTTCAACTAAAACTTAGTATTTTTAGATAAAAAAATCTAAAATGGATTTTCTAGCCTAGAAAAACTTTAAAAAAATTCTCTATGTTTTTTACTAATTCTTTCAGCTGATTTTTTAGTTTCTTAAATTTTTTGAAAATTTAAGTGTTTTAAAAAGTTTTTCTAGGCTAGAAAATCCATTAAGATTTTTTATCTAAAAATTCTAAATTTTAATTGAAAATTCTTAGAAATTTTTTCGGGTACTTGTGTGTTATCTGTGGGCAGATTTTCAAAAATTTTTTTAGACATTTCGCCGTGCCACCACTTCTGTCAGTTACACAATTCAACTTTATTTTCTTGTGGAACCAATGCCAATTGAACCATTTGAATTGGTGAATGAACGGACGAAAGAAAAGCTGACACTGACGAAGGAGATCGACGAATTCGACGTAAATGTGTGTAATTGGCTGTTGCAACGGTGCCCAATTGGGGAGACGGCGACGGTGCCAGCAATTAAATGGAAAGACAGCGTAAATCCGAGTGCCAATTTGAACAGTGTCACTTTTGATCTGTGGAGTTTCGATAAATCCATTGGGTGAGCAGCAGCAATAGCATTTGATTTTGCCGAAAAATAAAATATTTAATTCATTTTAGGCCATTGTCGCCACCAGCGGAAGAAAAAGAAGAAGAAGCGGATCAAAGCAATGAAAATGTCGTCTGATGTGTACGGGAATGAATGAATTAATTATATATTTGAGAAATGATCGATCTCAATTTGTTGTGCTTATTTTCTCTCAGAAATGCTTTTGTTAATTGTTTCGTTCCAATTATATAAAAATATGCTTTTTTGTTGAGCAATTTATTAATAATTAGGGTTTGTAATAGAGACCGGATAAGAGGGTCGGTCGAACGGTTTCGGTTAAAAAACCGAACCGAAAAAACCGAAGAAAAATTTTCGGTATACCGTTTCGGTTTCGGTTTTTTTGAATTTTTTTATCAACTAATATATTTTTCTAGAATCTTGCAGGCTATTAGAGAACACTTAGACCTATTTTGCGGCGCCAAAATGTCCCGCGCCAAAGTGACCCCGACCCAAAAAATTGTGGTAGAAAAAAAATAAAAACATGCCGATGCACGGTGGGGGTCGGTTTAGTCTGGCCGGTTTAGTCTGGCCGTTTTAGTCTGGCCGGTTTAGTCAGAGGGTCGGTTTAGTCAGAGGGTCGTTTTAGTCTGGCCGTTTTAGTCTGGCCGGTTTAGTCAGAGGGTCGTTTTAGTCTGGCAAGCTGTTTTTGTCCTACATTGATCCAATTCTGATTTGTTTCTCGAAAATTCTTTAAAATTAACACCATAACAGATTATCAATGTGTTAACAACAAAAAAATAACAAAACATTGAAAAATGAATACGGGCATATTTAACAACGAGAAAATTGATGATATTATCAGGATTAACATTGGCATGGTAATTTTGATCATTTTGGTGAGCAGGGTTAATGTTGTTGATGGTATTGTAACCCTGTAAGAGTCGAAGAATTCGTATCAACGGCACGATATTTTCGCGTTTTTTGAGGAGGGACTTCACCAGCGATGCATCGTGCGATGTCTGCATCAATTGACTTTTCTCATATCGAATTGTGTTGATGAAGCGGAAAACAGTTGGATATAAACAAGCAAAAGCCCGTTGAATGAAAAAAAAAATTAGGGTTTACTTTGCCTGAAGCTATAAAAAGGCGGTGCCAAACTGAAGGTTTCGCTTTGTTTTTATTTTCTAATTGGGATATTCATTTATATTGTAGCTAAACATAGATATTTTAAGTTTTTCCTTATTTATAATTGACAAAAAACATTTGTAAGAATTATGGGCGAAAACGGCTTGCCAGACTAAAACGACCCTCTGACTAAACCGGCCAGACTAAACCGACCCTCTGACTAAACCGGCCAGACTAAAACGGCCAGACTAAACCGGCCAGACTAAACTGACCCAGTCCGGCCGATGCACGTTCAAATGAACGAAATCATTGAATGTTACTCGTTTAGCTTGGATTAGTACTTGATTGGCAACTACGTACTTGAAATCGACTCTCATGCAAGAAAATTTAAAATTTGCCTATTTTCAAGATTAACTACATAGTCGATTCATTTTTGCGGGGGAAGGGACAAAATCTCGCCGCCGAAATCTCGCCGCCGAAATCTCGCCGGCCGAAATCTCGCCGAGACAAAATCTCGCCGCCGAAATCTCGCCGGCTGAAATCTCGCCGGCCGAAATCTCGCCGCAGAAATTTCAAAAAAAAGAAAAATTCAAACAGAAATTTTTCAAGGAAAAAATTTTAGAAAATTTTTTTTATAAGAAAATTCCAAAAAAAACTAGTTGCTAAGTTTTTTTGAAAATTTTTCAAAAAAAAAAAGTAAATTTTCATAAAATTTCAAAAAAAAATTGATGAAAAATTTTTCAACAATTTTTTTCTTTAAATTTTCTTATAAAAAAAATTTTCTAAGAATTTTTTCCTTGAAAAATTTCTAAGTTTGAAATTTTTTTTTGAAATTTCTGCGGCGAGATTTCGGCCGGCGAGATTTCGGCGGCGATATTTTGTCTCGGCGAGATTTCGGCCGGCGAGATTTCGGCCGGCGAGATTTCGGCGGCGAGATTTTGGGGTGCACCCTTTTTGCGCTATTATGCATCCAAAAATTCTTTTCGACCTCTTTATATACGCATAAAAAGAAAAAAACAAAGAAAAATAGGGATTTGATTTGATTTGATTCTCTCATTTTATGGAAAACAAAAAAAGGTGCTAATTACCGCGCACTGTACGCTTTTTTAGTATAAAAATGCCCTTGTTTCTTCTTTTCCCCCTCATTCCATAACTCTCAATCGCCGCCCCATTTTTTCCGGTCATTTTGTTCCTGCAAATGTCTTCAACAGGAATTCTGTACGTTTATATGTACATATTTTCCTTTTTTCTGATTTTTATCTTTTGCTCAATTTTTGACAAGCAGAATTGGGAGATAAAAATTTGTAAACAAATTTTGAAAGTTTAGCTTAATCGTCCTAAAAAAGTTCAAGAAATGCTAAAAAAAATTCCCTTTGGATTCCCTCATTTTGATGCTTTTCCCTTCCCTTCCCATTCATTCATTCATTTTCCAATTCATTTTCAGTTGGTGTGCCGTGACTTATGTGTTGGTCGGTTGTGCCACCATTCTTTGGTTCTTTTTTGACCATTTCAAAAAACGATGGCGCCCTCACAAAAAAGAAATGTTAAATAAATTAAACAGAAAATTTTGAAAAATTTCCAATTTTTCAGCTTTATCTGCAGCGATTGTTGGCTTTTGGTGTTCGATTTTCTTGCGCCTTCTCAGCTTGGCCTCGAAATTGCACTGATTAGCCGCCGCTTTGACATTTACGTGGATGAACACTTCAAGACGCGCAAATGGACGTTGGGCGAAATTCGAATTTGCTACAAAATTGAAGAAAATGGCACCAAGCAAATGCATATTCACGATGCCGATGCAAATCCATTGCCAATCCCGCAAAATCCGTTGCCGAACAAAATCATCGGATTCTGAGGCATTAAGATCGTGTAAGAAACCGATCATCCAGATTGTTTTGATTTAGAAGAAAATTACGGTAAAATAAGATACAAAAAACAAAAAAATGTTATTTTTTAGGCAAAATTTTGACTACACTCCCGCCTTTTGAGGACTATTTCCCCGATGAAATGAGTGAAGAAGAGTATGAAAAATTTAAAAAATGGTATTATTCGAATTATAACAATGGATTCTTATTAGGTAATTAATAAAAATTAATGTGTTTAAAATAAAATTTAGAAGAAAAACTGGATGAATATTGCTCAAATGACACAGAAATTTTAATGAAAGCCCTCTTAAAATTGAGAAAGATTTTTATTGATATAACTAAAGATAGCGAAACACCAAACGGGATCGATGTAATGAGATTATCGACAACGATTGCATCTTCATGCATGAAGTAGGGACCAAAATAAATGAAAATAAATAAATAATTTTTTAGCATTTTTCGTGCCAAATTTTTAAAAAATAGTGAAACATTACCGATTATTCCCGAAAGTGGATTTGAGCCCAAAGATAGCCAGAGTAACATAGCGATAAAATATTTTGAATGGATTATGTATAGAGACAGGGTTAAAGCGAGACACGCAGGAAATGGCGGAGAAATAATGCTTTTCGGAGATAAAAAATTAAAAATCGATTGCATAATTGGGGCGCAAAAAAGGATAATCGAATTTCAGGTGGGAAAGAAAAAAAGAAATAATAAATATTTTTAAATTTTATAGGGGTGTGCGTTTCATGGTTGTAAAAAATGTTATATGGGATATATGATACAGGCAAATGGATTTACTGCAGAGCAAAATTACGATAGGACTCAACAAAAAATGGAAAAATTAAGAATTGCGGGCAAAAGGATGGGGTATACTGTAGAAGAAGTTTGGGTAAGTGCAAAATCGTTATTTCAAAACATATTGTATTTTAGGAATGCGATGTAAGAAAAAATCTAAATAAAAAAAGCAGAATTTATGATGTGGAAATGGCAAAATATTTTAATAATTTACCGGAAATTGGACCAATTAACCCGAGGAAAGGTTTTGCGGGAGGCCGTACTGGTAGGCTTAATCTTTTTTCTGGACTAATGAGTAATTTAAGGCCCCTTATGTCTATTTGCTGAGGCTTCTGAAAATTTGGAAATTTCGATTTATGATATTGTTAGTCTTTACCCTTGGGTGAATTATTCCACCCCCTATCCCGTTGGCATCCCAAAAATAGTCATTCCTAAACAATATATAGTAAAATGGTAATTTCAGTAAAAAATACAAAATTCAATGCATTTTTAGGTCTTCACCTGATGACATTCCTTATGATGGGCTTTTAAAAGTACGAGTGATCCCTCCAAAAAATCAATTCCTTCCCGTTTTACCGTTTCATACTGTAGGTTAAGATTCCTTTTTAAATTTTAGCAAACAATTGTCAACAATCAATCCAATTGATTATAAAAAGTCAAAAATGTCGGTCATTTCAAGTGTTTGTGTATGCATTTGATACGGATGTCCAACCAATTTGGGATGTTTTTACCCGCGAAATTTGGCCTATTTTTGCAAAAAGTATTCGCCATTTGAGCTTTTCCGATGGCGATAATTTGGACAATTTGCGTCGCCGCACTTCACCGACAATTCTCACTGATCTTGACCAATTGAATTCGATCAACTCCGGTTATCTGTGCCCCGATGGAATTGCTGACGATGGACCCAATGCAACTGCTGGCCAAGCTTTGACCAAATGGTTACACACTCCGAGCAAAGATGGACAACCGAAGCGATTGCATCGCAATAATTTGTTGGTCCACAGAATCTCGAATCGGTCAACAACTTCAAAGAGGTGTGTTTGGTCAGATTCTCATAAAATTTGGCTAATACTTATAAATGGTATTCCCTTTTTCGAAAAATATTTTAAATGAGTCAATATTTCAAAGAGATGGCCACTTTTTCATTAAACGACTGACTAATTGGTTGATTTTTTTTGGTATTTTAGGCAACATTTTCAAACTTATTTTTTCTTTATAAATCTTCAAAATATGTAAAAAAAAATGAAAATGTGTACAAAAATATTTGCCGAAATTTTGGATTTTTTTTTTGAGGATTTCCAAAAATTTCCTTAAAAAATACTCAAAATATGTAAAAAAATGAAAATATATATGAAAAAAATCCAAAATATGTACAAATATGTAAGAAAATCCCGAAATATGTAAAAATATTTAAATAAAAGTCCCAACTTTTGTTCACAAACACAAAAAAGAAAAAAATGAGAAATCATATGCTCAAGCAGTGAAAAGGTTAGGTGAAAATGGTGAAAAATCATTGCTAAGAGTGCTCTAAAATGAGTAGATGTCTACGGATGCTTGGAAGTGGTGTTTATGAAATGATCAAGTAAGTGAATGCGTGATCGTGTGACTAGGGACGAGTGAGTGATTAGGAACGAGTGTGTGATCAAAGAGAGACAGAGAGAGATCGGTGTGAGTGAGTGATAACAGAGAGAGTGAATGATCATAAAATGATCAGAGTAAGAGTTAGAGATCACGACCGTTTCGGGAACTAAGTGGACGCGCATTTCGACAGAAAAAGCGAATTGACAATTTGGAAAGCAATCGAAATTCGCAAGGACAAAGGACGAAATGCAAACGAAAATGGACCAACACCGAAATTTGTTGTACGGATCGGTGACAATGACATTTCTTTGGAAGAATTGCCTATTGGACCGTGGGGTGACAATGTTATGAAGTTTCCGGTTGTACTTGTCCATGGCAATTTTGTGCAATTTTCGATGCCGAATCGTCCGTTGCACAACAAAATTCGTTTTCATTACCTTTATATCGAGTAATTTGAACCTTTTGATATACCACTTACCTATTAAAGCATTTTAATATTTCTTCAGCTACATTGACTACTCTGTGCTCGCATTTCTCCGTTCCAACAAGCCAATTTGGGACAGAATGGGCACCAAATTGACATTGTGGCCATACAGAACCGAGAAAGATCAGTCAATTTGGGATGTTTTTGTTCGCGAAATTTGGCCAATTTTTGCGCCAAACATTCGTCATTTGGGCTTTCACGATGGCGATTATTTGGACAAATTGCGTAGTCACACTTCACCAACAATTCTCACTGATCTTGATCAATTGAATGCAATTGATTCCGGTTTTCTATTCCCAGAAGGAATTGCTGATTTTGATGTGCTGAATCCAACTGCTGCCCAAGCGTTGACCAAATGGTTGCACACTCCGAGCAAAAATGGTCAACCGAAGAATTTGTATTACTTTAATTCTCCACGGAATCTCGGATGGGTCAACAGCTTCAAAGAGGTCGTCTCGCCAGAATTTTCGTTAATTTGTTTTTGTTTTACCAATTTTTGTGTTTAGGCATTCCGTCGTGCCACCACTTCTATCAGTTACAAAATTCGATTTAATTTATATTTGGAACCAATGCCAATTGAACCATTTGAATTGGTGAACAAACGGACGAAAGAAAAGCTGACACTGACGAAGGAGATCGACGAATTCGACGTAAATGTGTGTAATTGGCTGTTGCAACGGTGCCCAATTGGGGAGACGGCGACGGTGCCAGCAATTAAATGGAAAGACAGCGCAAATCCGAGTGCCAATTTGAACAATGTCACTTTTGATCTGTGGAGTTTCGAGTGTAGGTGCAGGTGGTTGTTAAGTGCAAATGTGTGCGTGTTTTCGGTGCAGGGCAGACACAAGATTAGGTGAAAATGTGTGTTATGTGCACGCGTTTTGGGTCTAGGCAGGTATGTGTGGGTGTGTCAGGTACAGGTGCAAGTGTGTTTCTTTGCAACTGCAGGTGCAAATACAAGTTAAATGCAAATGCATGTGGTTGTGTGTGTGCTATGGCGTAGGTAGGTGTGTGTGGGTGTGTCAGGTGCAGTTGCAAGTGTGTTTGTTTGCAGGTTCATGCGTTCAGCGTATGTGCAAATGCTGTGCGTGTGAGTGTATTTGTGCAATGTGTTTCGGTTAAAAAGTGTAGGTGCAGATACGTAAGGTGAAAATGTCGGTATACCGTTTCGGTTTCGGTTTTTTTGAATTTTTTTATCTTTTCCCAAAAAAAACAATAAACCATTTTTATCAATAGAAAAAGCGAAAGATCACCTCTGAGTAAAATTGTAGAGCTATTGAAACTCTATTGAATGGTGTACTACAGGGATGGAGTTCCGAGGCACTAAAAATTTTCGGAAGTCGGAAGTCGGGATTCCGAGGCCCCAAAAATTTTCGGAAGTCGGAATTTTTCAAAAAAAATATATAATAAATTTTTTAAAAAATATTTAATAGGCTAAATTTTTAAATTTTTAACCATGTAAAAGGTAATTTCAAACTGTTTTTAGTTTATTTCTATATTTTTTAAAAAGATCAAAATATTTTAAGTAATTTTACATTATTTTGGATTTTTTTTTTGGGAAAGTTACACCCTTTTTTGCAACAGCCAATTACACACATTTACGTCGAATTCGTCGATCTCCTTCGTCAGTGTCAGCTTTTCTTTCGTCCGTTTGTCTTGTTTGGGTCTCGGTTTTAAAGTCTCGGGATTTTATAGAGGCAAGAAAAGAACAAATACCAAGCATTCATAAAAAAATTACAATGAGAAAACACGAAATTCAACTTTGTTTTCCGAGTGTATTTGCGAATTATTTTTTCCAATAGCCTTAGGTAAAAATTAAAAAAAAACAATTCTTAGACTTTAAGCTTATCAATTGGTACCACTAAATTCTCACTTGAAAAAGAAGCAAATAAATTTACATAAATTTTGTATATTCGAATGAAAAAAAAAATAAAAAATTGCTATTTCTGCTCACCAAATACAATTACTGCCGCCCCAAAAAAGCGAGGAATCTGCGTCTCTTACCAAAAGAATCAGCGAAGAAGAGACATGAACTCCCTTCCCATTGCGCTCTCTATTGAAATTGTTTTCTCTACCTCCTTCATCAAAAATGTTTTGTATGACTGGGACTGAGAACGACGGAAAAAAATTTTACGAATTTTTTTCCAAAATTGGGGTGTTGCATTAGAATAGGGACACTTTGGAAAACTAAGAAAAATCTCAACAACTACTAAAAAGAAACTGATAAAACAAGCTAAATAAGAAAGAACAAATCTTTTTTCACATTTTTGTTTATTTTGCGTACAGAAATATGTCTTTTGGGGAGAGTTATGTTGAATTTTCTAAGTTTTCAGGAGAAATTAAGGGCCAAAAGGCTTAAATCGCCTCTAACATTTGCCCAACCGAATCAAACTGACAGCAATCAACGCTAAGATAACGTACAGACATCCTTTAAGCATTTTGTATTCGTTTTATGCCATAAAAAAGGCATTAAACACAAAATTTTTGCGGGTGAAAAAATACGAAAATCTGAGTATTTTTTTCCGTCGTCATTTCGTCGTCTTATTGTTAGAATCTTAATATTTTCAGAATTGCTACGTACAGTTAAAATTTCAGATCGATTGGTTCATGGGAAGCGGTCAAACTCCCAAAAAATAGGGTGTCCCTATTCTAATGCAACACAGTGTAGTACACCAGGGATGGCACGGAATTCCGACTTCCGAGTTCCGACTTCCGACATTTTTGGGGTCGCAATTCCGACTTCCGACTTCCGAAAATTTTTGGGGCCTCGGAATCCCGACTTCCGAAATTTTTGATGAAAAGTCGGAATTTTTCGTTGGTATTTGTTCTTTTCTTGCCTCTATAAAATCCCGAGACTTTAAAACCGAGACCCAAACAAGACAAACGGACGAAAGAAAAGCTGACACTGACGAAGGAGATCGACGAATTCGACGTAAATGTGTGTAATTGGCTGTTGCAAAAAAGGGTGTAACTTTCCCAAAAAAAAAATCCAAAATAATGTAAAATTACTTAAAATATTTTGATCTTTTTAAAAAATATAGAAATAAACTAAAAACAGTTTGAAATTACCTTTTACATGGTTAAAAATTTAAAAATTTAGCCTATTAAATATTTTTTAAAAAATTTATTATATATTTTTTTTGAAAAATTCCGACTTCCGAAAATTTTTGGGGCCTCGGAATCCCGACTTCCGACTTCCGAAAATTTTTAGTGCCTCGGAACTCCATCCCTGTAGTACACCATTCAATAGAGTTTCAATAGCTCTACAATTTTACTCAGAGGTGATCTTTCGCTTTTTCTATTGATAAAAATGGTTTATTGTTTTTTTTGGGAAAAGATAAAAAAATTCAAAAAAACCGAAACCGAAACGGTATACCGAAAATTTTTCTTCGGTTTTTTTCGGTTCGGTTTTTTAACCGAAACCGTTCGACCGACCCTCTTATCCGGTCTCGATTACAAACCCTAATTATTAATAAATTGCTCAACAAAAAAGCATATTTTTATATAATTGGAACGAAACAATTAAAAAAGCATTTCTGAGAGAAAATAAGCACAACAAATTGAGATCGATCATTTCTCAAATAGAATTATTCAATTATTCATTTCCGTACACTTAATCAGACGACATTTTCATTGCTTTGATCCGCTTCTTCTTATTCTTCCGCTGGTGGCGACAATGGCCTAAAATGAATTAAATATTTTATTTTTCGGCAAAATCAAATGCTATTGCTGCTGCTCACCCAATGGATTTATCGAAACTCCACAGATCAAAAGTGACATTGTTCAAATTGGCACTCGGATTTACGCTGTCTTTCCATTTAATTGCTGGCACCGTCGCCGTCTCCCCAATTGGGCACCGTTGCAACAGCCAATTACACACATTTACGTCGAATTCGTCGATCTCCTTCGTCAGTGTCAGCTTTTCTTTCGTCCGTTTGTTCACCAATTCAAATGGTTCAATTGGCATTGGTTCCAAATATAAATTAAATCGAATTTTGTAACTGATAGAAGTGGTGGCACGACGGAATGCCTAAACACAAAAATTGGTAAAACAAAAACAAATTAACGAAAATTCTGGCGAGACGACCTCTTTGAAGCTGTTGACCCATCCGAGATTCCGTGGAGAATTAAAGTAATACAAATTCTTCGGTTGACCATTTTTGCTCGGAGTGTGCAACCATTTGGTCAACGCTTGGGCAGCAGTTGGATTCAGCACATCAAAATCAGCAATTCCTTCTGGGAATAGAAAACCGGAATCAATTGCATTCAATTGATCAAGATCAGTGAGAATTGTTGGTGAAGTGTGACTACGCAATTTGTCCAAATAATCGCCATCGTGAAAGCCCAAATGACGAATGTTTGGCGCAAAAATTGGCCAAATTTCGCGAACAAAAACATCCCAAATTGACTGATCTTTCTCGGTTCTGTATGGCCACAATGTCAATTTGGTGCCCATTCTGTCCCAAATTGGCTTGTTGGAACGGAGAAATGCGAGCACAGAGTAGTCAATGTAGCTGAAGAAATATTAAAATGCTTTAATAGGTAAGTGGTATATCAAAAGGTTCAAATTACTCGATATAAAGGTAATGAAAACGAATTTTGTTGTGCAACGGACGATTCGGCATCGAAAATTGCACAAAATTGCCATGGACAAGTACAACCGGAAACTTCATAACATTGTCACCCCACGGTCCAATAGGCAATTCTTCCAAAGAAATGTCATTGTCACCGATCCGTACAACAAATTTCGGTGTTGGTCCATTTTCGTTTGCATTTCGTCCTTTGTCCTTGCGAATTTCGATTGCTTTCCAAATTGTCAATTCGCTTTTTCTGTCGAAATGCGCGTCCACCAAAACATCGAAACGGTCGGAAAGCAATGCCATTTTGAGGCCAAGTTGGGCATGGTCAAACGATGGGAGAATGTCCATCCAAACGTCGCCACAAATCCAACTGAAATGCGTTAAAAATGTATGGGTAAATGAAAATTTGTAATTAAAAAATTTTTCTTACCGTCGATTCATTTTGTGATATTATGCATTCAAAAAGTCTTTTTGGCCTCTTTATATACCCATAAATAGGGCTGCCAATTTTGTGTAAATACATATTTTTTCCTGGATTCTCCATGCTTTTAATAGTAGGAAAAGCACTTTCTTTTTTGTGTTTGTGAACAAAAGTTGGGACTTTTATTTAAATATTTTTACATATTTCGGGATTTTCTTACATATTTGTACATATTTTGGATTTTTTTCATATATATTTTCATTTTTTTACATATTTTGAGTATTTTTTAAGGAAATTTTTGGAAATCCTCAAAAAAAAATCCTGTTTCTCTAATTCTCTCCTCTCTCCTATAGTGAATGCGCATCTCTCTGCCCAGGGGGGGGCCCAGATTTTTATACTAATAAGATGAATAAATTTTTATGACTATCACAAAAAAATTTTGCAAAACAAAAGGGTCCCCCCTTTTGAAAAAATTTTCAAAACTGGTCACTTTTAATAAAGCGCCAAATGCGTCCTTAGTTTGTTCCCAATTTTGTTATTTTTGTTAAATTTTTGAATTTTTATATCGCTGACAAATTATTAAAGAAGGTACCAGCCTCAGGAAATAAAAAAACAAAAAAAGTAAAGAAAATTTTCGAATTCGGGTTCGGGATTCGAAAAATGGATGTTTGGAACATATCCGACCAATTTCAGTCGTAAACAGGCACTCACGCGAAAACGACCACGCGAAACGTCCTGGCCCGCTTAAATCTCACCAAATCATTGGCATTTTATCGGTACTCAAATGTACGCTAATATTTAGTATAAAATTGCCATTTTTTCTCCTTTTCGGTAATTTCAAAGTTTTTACGGCACGGCATCGGTGGTGCGGGGCGGCGGCACGGAATGGGCATGGCACAGAACGGTCGGCGTACGCGTCGGCACGGCACTGAACGGGCGGCGCACGGATCGGCATGGCACTGAACGGGCGGCGCACGGGGTTCGGCACAACAGTCGGCGGCACTAACGGGCAGGCGGAGACAAAAATGAACCGACGGTAAGAAAGGATTTAAAAAATTGCAAGTTTTCATTTACCCAATTTTCTTATGTTTCAGTTGGATTTGTGGTGACGTGTGGATGGACATTCTCCCATCTTTTAACTATGCCAAACTCGGCCTCAAAATGGCATTGCTTTCCGACCGTTTCGATGTTTTGGTGGACAAACATTTCGATGGAAAAAGCGAATTCACAATTTGGAGAACAATCAGAATTGTAAAGGACAAAGGACCAAAAGCAAACAATATTGGACCAAAACCGAAAGTGTCTGTGGCGATCGATGGCAAATTTGTGGATTTTCCATTTCCTGACAATCCGCTGCCCAACAAAATCAGCTTTAAGAACATTCAGATTCAGTCAGTCTTAACTTTTGTGTACGCTAAAGCATTTTTCTCTTGCTTTAGCTACATTGACCATTCCGTGATCAAATTTCTCCGTTCCAACAAGCCAATTTGGGACAGAAGAGGCACCAATTTGGAAGTGCTTGTGGATGCATTTGATATGGGTGTTCAACCGATTTGGGATGTTTTTGTCAGTCAAATTTGGCCTATTTTTGCGAAAAGCATTCGTCATTTGGGTCTTCATAATGCCAATGCTTTGGACAATTTGCGTCGTCGCACTTCGCCGACAATTCTCACTGATCTTGATCAATTGATTTCAATCGATTCCGGTCGTCTGTTCCCCGATGGAATTGCTGACGATGGGCCAAATGCAACTGCTGGCCAAGCGTTGGTCAAATGGCTTCACACTCCGAGCAAAAATGGGCACCCGAAGCAATTACGTTTCCGTGCTTATGAGGTTCCACCAAATCTCGAATGGCTCAACAATTTCAAGGAGGTGTCCCGCCATATTTTCGTAAATTTGTTTTTGTGTTACCAATTTTGTTTAGACATTTCGCCGTGCCACCACTTCTGTCAGTTACCAAATTCAACTTTATTTTCGTGTGGACACAATGCCAACTGAACCATTTGAATTGGTGTACAAACGGACGAATGAAAAGCTGACACTGAAACAGGAGATCGAAGCATTATCCAACGGAATAATTTATAATTGGCTGTTGCAACGGTGCCCAATTGGGGAGACGGCGACGGCGCCAGTTAAGTGGAAAAACCGCGAAAATTCTGATGCCAATTTTAATTATATCATCAGATTTGAGCTGCGATATGACAATAATTCGGATCGCAGTGAACAACGGAGTCACCTCCGTGACATTGACAAGCTTCTGGTGGGAATGTGCAACTGAATTTTGTCGCCTTTTCTTTAGTTTCGCACCGTAGGCTATTCTTAAGTAAATTCTCATTATCAACTATTACAGCTTTTGCGTTTGAACGATCAATTATAAATTTTGATCCAAATAGTGGCGTTGGTGGAATTGAAGTTGAGGTGAGTGTCAGAGATAAATTCGAGTCTTTAACATGTGTTAAGACACCAGGTTTTAATTCCACAGTATGTATGGTTTTTGGATTAAGCGAAATTTTGATTGTAGCTAAAATCGTCCAAGTCGGACATTTGATCACTTCATATATGTTTCTATTGATTGGCTCGGTATATGTTCTATAAAATAAACATCCATCGGTGGCAAGAAAGCATTTGCAGTGCCAACCACCACAGGAAGGCACACAATAGGAATATCCTGGTTGATTATTGGCATGGTCACCGATTTCAGGATTTTTTCCCTTCATTGTTAAAGTTTGACATATTTGGCCAGTGCACTTTCCTGCACCTGAACATCGCTTTTGTGAGCTCGACAGTAATTGATAATCTCGCATAAAATATTCAGATCTCTCTGCACAAATTATTGTTAGACTTTCAACAGATAATTCAATTGTTTCCATCGTAGTGTGCGTCTTTTCATTGTCGAGTTTCAGACACGTTTTATGTTCCGGTGTGATTGAAATTTGGGTTGTTTGATCGTAAATACATTCAATCTTTCCGTTTTGATCAATTGCGCAGTCGTTTGTTCCTGCTACCATATTAGTGACTTCATCACATGAAAAAATAGTCGGCGAATTGAGTAAAAGGCTAATCATGATTAAATAAATAAATTGTTTCCGTTTAATTATTTTTATTTTCTTTAATTTTCTTTTTCTACAGCAATTGTAGACTGATAGAAAAATAAATATGGTGAAGCGGTATAGTATTTTTATAATTTTAAGACTAAGGGTGATAACGTAAAGGGTGAGCATTATCATGATCAGAATTAGTGCCCAATGCATTTGACCTATGCATTGTGGGTTTCGAATGTATTCCATACAGAATCGACAGATAATTAATTCACAGATTGGTGATGGAGGACATGTTAAGTTTTTGTACTCAGATACGCTTGTGCCTTTCATAAATTTAATGACTGGTTTATATTCGTTCATAGTAATTTTTGTAGGTAGAGAAATAAATTCTTCGCTCTGTGGACTTCGCTTTAGGATAAAGTATTTATCAACCAAAATTTCTAATTCCGTGGTAGCATGAGTTGGGTTTATTTTTATTCCACCTTTTGTACATTCAGCGGATATTTGTTCGTTTTCGAACGGATCGAATTCTCTTTTTTTACGTTTGAGTTCATCCATTAATGTGTCATTAGCCAAATAAAAAATTCTTTCGATGCTTCCCCATGCTTTTATTGGGATAATTTCTCGGTCTGATTTCACAAGATAAGTTTTTTCGTGTGGCTCGTAAAAGCAAAATTTTGTTCCATGTGTGTCAGTGCATTCGTGTTCTTGACAGAATTTTTGTGTACCAATCGTCAGATTGCCCTCCCCAAGGCAACGATAATCAATTCGAGAATTGGCTTGTGTATGAAGTAAATTAAGACTTTTGACTGAATGAATGCTATTATCATAAAGCATTATTGAACTAAATATATTTTTATCCATTAGGGAGCATTTTTCCGTTTTATTGAATGAACAAACGTTTGGTTTAAAGAATGAAATAATTTTTTGAATGTTTTCCTGATCAGTTATTTCTCTTTTTATTCTGTGATATGAGGCAAAACTACAAGAATTAGTCCAATCAGGACATTTGCATTGTGGTCCACAATAGGGTGGGTGATTTTTTATGACGTGTTGTTTGTGACAAAATATTTTACGATAACAAAATTCCATTGTTAATTTATTTTGTCTGATAGTAAATCCATTTTCAACACAAAATGTTGTATACTTCGTTCTCCATTTTTCATTGGTTTTTGGACATTCATATAAATGGGATAAGCATGGTAAGAGTTGCATAAATAATAGAAGAAACGTGAGTGTGTTTAACAATACTTTGCTTAATTTTGGGGATGATAGGACACTTTGTTTTCTCTTTCGATTTGTACCAATTTGTTTGTGTTTAGTGGTTTTTATTAAGTTTGTGATAGTCTCATTCTCTTCACAGTCATTTTTGTTAATCTCTAACGGATATAGTAATTTTAATGGACGGTTAATGACATTTTTGTTTGGTAACTTGACATTAGCTCCTCTTATGATACCATCTTTTCCTGTTATGACATTTTTAATAATTCCTGTTTTCCACATTGCTCTTGGGGTCTCATCATGGATTATGACAACTTCATTGATTTCTGGAAAAGATTTTACACAATTCTTTGGATTTTTATTTTCTGTTTTATATCTTTCTCTCAGGCTTGGTAAATATTCTTCTGTCCAAATTTTCCAATAGTCATCCAAAATTTTTGTTGTCTTTTTCCATAACTCTATTGTTTGGTCATAATAAGTTGGTTTTGGTAAATATGTTGGGTCATTAGTTTCATTTTCTTCCAAAATTGGGGGAATGCATAGATTTTTGTGCGGGAGTATAAAATCGATTGGTCTAAGAATTTGGTACGAATTTATTTCGTCATAAATGAATGTAATTGGTCGTGAATTTACTAAGGCTTCGATTTCACAAATAAGAGTTTGAAATGAGTCAAATTCTATTAATTTCCTTCCGATTGCCTTTTTCATTGCTGATTTTACATTTTGATTTAACCGTTCTATTGCTCCGTTTTGCCAAGGGGCTAATTCGATTGAAAAAATCCATTTTATGTTTTCCTTTTCGAAATAGTTTTTAATTGAGTCGTCTTTAAGTATTTCCTTTAATTTTAGGACTTCAGGTAATACTTTTGATGCAAGTTTTAATTGTGATGCATTGTCACTCCAAATAATTTTTGGTGTTCCTTTTCTTGAAATAAATCTGCGGAATGCATTGAGAAAGTGTTGTATTGATAATGATGTCACTAATTCGAGGTGTATCCCACGTGTGGTGAAACATGTGAAAAGTATTATCCAACATTTTTCAGTAAAACTTTTAATTTGAAGTGGACCCATGTAATCAAGGCCAACGTTTTGAAAAGGCTCTGTTATTTGAACTCTTGATTTTGGCAATTGCGGCATTTTTGGTTGCTGATATGGTTTTGCGTTATATCTTTTGCAATAGAAACATTGTTTTCTGATTTGGTCAACAATTCTTCTTCCTTTGGGGATCCAATAAGTTTTACGAATTTCTGCTAGTGTTGTCATTGTTCCAGCGTGTAAATTTCTTTGGTGATGGTCCATAATAATTAAATGAGTACCAAAATGTGTTCTTGGTAAGAATATTGGGTTTGTCGCTTTTATCTGAGCATTTTTTAATCTTCCTCCGCATTTCAAAATTTCATCATTGTCTCTGTAAATTCCCAATTGTCTCTCTTCCTCATTATTTGGTTCCATTTCTTTCTGAATTATGCGTATTAGCATTTTTTGTGCCATGAATTTTAAGCTCAATTCGTTTTGAAATTTCTGTATTTTGAATTTAGTTTTGAATTCGGGAGAGTCTTTTAATGTAAAAAATACAAATTTTAATAAGATTTGACAAATTCTTGTCACTTTATCCCATGAATTGTATTTTTTCCATTCAATAAATCCTTGGTAGTCCATTTTGACTAAATTTGTCTGAGTGTTTTCGATTTCCATTATGTTATCATCATAAAGTGAATCATTTTGCTCAGGAGTATAGAAACTGTGGGCTGGCCAGTTTTCTTTTCCTAATTTAAGCCATTTTGGTCCCTTCCACCATAATTCGTTGTATTTCATTTCATTCATTGTTGTGCCTCTTGATGCCAAATCAGCTGGGTTGTCTGCTGATTTTACGTAATAGAAAGTGATGTGAAATTCTGAGACAATTTGTTTTATTTCTTCCACTCTGTTTTTTACAAATATTGGTAAATTCTTTTTACACTTTAACCAGCTGAGTACACATTTTGAATCGCACCAGATACATATCGTTTCAAATTTCAATTTTGATTCTTTAATGATAAATTTGACGGCTCTTGCTGCTATTAATAGTCCCAATAGTTCAAGCTTTGGGATTGTTAGGCCTTTGAGTGGGGTAAGCCTCGTTTTCGCGAATAACAAGTCAGTTTTATTATTTGCGTGTAAATATGCGGCAGTTGCGTAGGCTAATTCAGAGGCGTCAGAAAAAAGGTGTAAAGAAGCACATTTTAAATTTTGACTTGTAAATGGTGAGCGTGGTATGGAAACTTCGTCTATATTTGAAATATTGTTCCACTCTCTTATTTCTTCATCATTTAATTTATCGTCCCAGTCTTTGTTTGATCTCCATAGTTTTTGGAAAAATAGTTTGTATTTGAGTATTACTGGTGATATCCAACCCATTGGGTCGAAATTTTTTGCGATCATGGTCAAAATTTGTCTTTTTGTCGTGTCTCTACTCATTAGTGGTATTTTTATTTGTAGTTCGAGTTCGTCTGTGTCGACATTCCATTTTATACCCAACATTTTTGTCATTTTTGGTATCTCCGATCCTTCCATTTTTTGAATCTCTTTGTTGCTTTGTTCATGATTAGACACGAATTCTCTCAAATTCATGGATGCTAATTTGAATATTTCTTTGCTCCAGTAATGTTTGAATTTTATTTCCTTTTCGTCGTCACACATCATTACAAAATTGTCGACGTATGCATTTTCTTTAAGTTCTGTGCATAGCTCTTTGAATTGTTTCTCTTTTCCACTAAGACATAATTCCTCATCTATTTGTAATGTTTTAAACTTTTCAAACATTTCATCTGTTTTTGATAAATGAAGATTCACAACAGCAGTTAATAAAAACGGAGAAGCATTGACTCCGAAGGGTATTCGTGTGAAACGTCTTAATTCTACGTCTCTCATTTCGATTTCTCGATATTTTTGGTTTATTTCGTCCAAATATGACTGATTTACCCATAGAAAGCGTGTTGTATCTCTGTCTATTTCATTTAATCCAACTCTTAGAAAAGCTTTTTCTAAGTCGCCTATTAAGACGAAATTTTTGAGTCTGAATCGGAGAATCATTCCACACAAATCAGGTAATAATTTTGGTCCTTGGTGAATTTCGTCATTGAGGGAATTGCTTCCTCTTAATTTTGCCGAAGCATCAAAAACTGGTCGAATTTTTGTGGTGTTTGAACTCTCTTTTATAACGGGGTGATGTGGGAGATAGTGAATTAAGTTTTTGGATTTGAAATCAGCAATTTCATTAACGTTAGTGTCCATTTGCTCTTGCAGTATTTTATTATAATTTTCCAACTGTTTGTTTTTGATCAATTGTTTGACTACATTTCTTAATCTTCCCAGACATAATCCAAAATTTGTGGGTAAATTCGGTGTTTCTCTTTTGTATGGCCATCGGATGTAGTATCTATTTTCTTCAAAAATGACATTTTTGTCAAAGTGTATGAGAGCTGTATCTTCGTCCGTCAAATGTGGAGAGTCGGTAATTCCAATATTTTCTAATTCCCAGAATTTTTGAAGGATTTCGTTTGTCTCATCCTTTTTTCGCTTTTCTTTCACAAGATTAATATTTGTGTCTTCAATAGTACCTTTTCCGGATAATATTTTTCCTAATTTTGTATCGATTGAGTAAAATCCGGAGGGGAGTATTTGAATTTGTGAGTTTGGTAGCATAAAGTGCCAATAGTGGTCTATACCAATCAGAATTTGTGGACAGGCATGGTTAATTGGTATTTTTCTCTTGCGTATATCAACAGTCTCTCTGTTGACCATTTTTGTAACATCAGTAATTTTTTCCACAGTCTGTAATGTTACGTATTCGATTTCACCGTTTAGTGTTTTGATTCCAATTTTGACTAGTCTCGATGAAATGATTTTGGGTTTATTTTGGTTAAAGGTGGATATTGCCAATAATTTTTCGTCAATTGTTGGTAATTGAAGGGAATCAGCACATTCGTCTGTTATATAACTTTTTTGTGACCCATTATCGAAGAATATTATTTCTTTTTGGGTTTTGTTTTGGTCAGGATTTAATACTGGTGCTTCCGTAGTCATAAGCAATTCTTCTTCACCATTTTGTAAAATTTCATCATTTTGATCGCAATCTACAGACATAAAATTTTGGGTTTCTTCGAATTCTTCGGGGTTTTGCGTAACGTTTACTTTTGTAAATTGTCCTCTTTGATTAAATTGATTTGATTTTCGGGTACATAGGAGGGTGTTGTGTTTGCTTTTGCAATTGAAACATGAAAAAGGTGATTTGCATTCCTTCAAATGATGTCCTTTTTTCAGACAGTTTAGGCAAAGTTTTAATTCGCGCGCTGCTTCCTCTTAATTTTGCCGAAGCATCAAAAACTGGTCGAATTTTTGTGGTGTTTGAACTCTCTTTTATAACGGGGTGATGTGGGAGATAGTGAATTAAATTTTTGGATTTGAAATCAGCAATTTCATTAACGTCAGTGTCCATTTGCTCTTGCAGTATTTTATTATAATTTTCCAACTGTTTGTTTTTAATCAATTGTTTGACTACATTTCTTAATCTTCCCAAACATAATCCAAAATTTGTGGGTAAATTCGGTGTTTCTCTTTTGTATGGCCATCGGATGTAGTATCTATTTTCTTCAAAAATGACATTTTTGTCAAAGTGTATGAGAGCTGTATCTTCGTCCGTCAAATGTGGAGAGTCGGTAATGCTTCGGCTCACCACGGTTGTAAGAATATCAAAAAAAATTTTTCGTTTTTCAAAAGTTGGTAATTTTCACAATATTAATATTTGTGTCTTCAATAGTACCTTTTCCGGATAATATTTTTCCTAATTTTGTATCGATTGAGTAAAATCCGGAGGGGAGTATTTGAATTTGTGAGTTTGGTAGCATAAAGTGCCAATAGTGGTCTATACCAATCAGAATTTGTGGACAGGCATGGTTAATTGGTATTTTTCTCTTGCGTATATCAACATTCTCTCTGTTGACCATTTTTGTAACATCAGTAATTTTTTCCACAGTCTGTAATGTTACGTACTCGATTTCACCGTTTAGTGTTTTGATTCCAATTTTGACTAGTCTCGATGAAATGATTTTGGGTTTATTTTGGTTAAAGGTGGATATTGCCAATAATTTTTCGTCAATTGTTGGTAATTGAAGGGAATCAGCACATTCGTCTGTTATATAACTTTTTTGTGACCCATTATCGAAGAATATTATTTCTTTTTGGGTTTTGTTTTGGTCAGGATTTAATACTGGTGCTTCCGTAGTCATAAGCAATTCTTCTTCACCATTTTGTAAAATTTCATCATTTTGATCGCAATCTACAGACATAAAATTTTGGGTTTCTTCGAATTCTTCGGGGTTTTGCGTAACGTTTACTTTTGTAAATTGTCCTCTTTGATTAAATTGATTTGATTTTCGGGTACATAGGAGGGTGTTGTGTTTGCTTTTGCAATTGAAACATGAAAAAGGTGATTTGCATTCCTTCAAATGATGTCCTTTTTTCAGACAGTTTAGACAAAGTTTTAATTCGCGCGCTCGATTACTTCTTTTTTCCGTGGTTGAATAAATTTTGCATTCTTTGCTCAAGTGATTGTCTCTTTCACAGAATCGACAAAATATTATTTTTGTTTGTGGTTTGGGTTGCGATGGTTTTGGTTTAAATTCTGCCAAACGGACAGGTTTTGATTTGGTTGTTAATGCAGAAGTGATGGGATATGGCGAGAGAGGCATATTTTGATGGTTTCGGTGGTTTGCTTTTAGCTGGGGTTGGGAATAGTTTGGGTAGGATTGCCTTTGTGGTCTGTTTTGAGGTGGCCGGTGAGGGGTGAAATTTCTTATTTGTCTGTTTGAATCTTCCATTCGTTCTATGTCTTCACGAGCTTGAGTGTGTGAATTGAGAAAATTCATTAATTCTTTTGTCGAGTAAAGTTTGAATTTTTCTCTCAGTTTTAGTCGGATATTGAAGGGGAGTTTAGTCTCAATGGATTGCTTGATTTGGGGATGGTTTATTTCTTCGCCTTGGGATTGTAATTGTAGGATAATTCGGTCAATGAATAGGATAAATCGTCTCAGTTCGCTTGTGGATTCATTTGGTTTTCTTAAATTTCTTAATTCGCTGTGCAGATTTTCTCTGATCAATTGTGGATTACCGTATCGGGATTTGAGTAATTTGATGATTATGGGATAATTTTTGTTTGTGAGGGGGTAAGGGGACACAATTCGGTATGGTTCGTCATGTAAAAGTCCTCGCAAGTATTTCAGTTTTTGTATGTTCTCTAAGTTTGGGTCATTGTGGACTGAGGATTTGAAATCGTCCCAAAAGCTGGGCCATTGGGAGAATTTTCCGGAGAAGTGTGTCAGAGTTTGGGGTGGAAGTTTTATTCTCGATCGATAATTGACAAAAGGTGTTTGTTTACGGTTTGTTTGATCATTTGAGGTCAATTCCGGTGAATCGTCTTCCTGGTCACTGTCGTATTCTTTTTCTTCTTCATCTTCTTCTTCAATTTCTTCGTCTTCGTTTTCTTCTTCATCATCATTTGATTCATCCTCTTGGTCAGTGTCTGAAGAGGGTTTTGCTTTGATTACTTTGAGTCTTCTTTTTACCTCCAAATTTATGTCTTTCAGAGTGTCGAGGATTTCGTCTGTTTCCTTAATTGTCTTTAAATAATCATGTTTTTCGCGAAAAATTTTCTGGATTTTCCATTCGGTGTTCCACTGTTCTTTGTCCATTTTTCTCATCAAATTTTGCCATTTTTTATGCAAAGTTTTTAATTTTTCAAAGTTTGGCTCAATTTTTTGTATAATTTCTTTTGTTTTATTGAACACCCGTAGGCACTCGTCTGTGTTATTCTGATCATATTCGAATTTGCCCTCCTCCAATTTGGTTTTGGTCGACTCTATTTCCTTTTTTATAACTCTGTTTAGGAGGGGGATTTTACTCCTAATTACTCCAGACATTTTTACTTTAGAAAATGTATCTGTGTTGTGTCAATACAAGGATGGGAGGATGATTAATGTACTGCTTCCAATTAGATTTTAGTTTTTTGTGCAAGAATTTTCCCGCTCGGGTTAAAAATTTGATTAGTCTAAATTTTTTGGTTAATTCAGAGAGGGCGTGCTGAATTGTTTGGTCCTTGGAATGAATGAGCTCGGATAGGATTGTGTTTGTTACTTCCTCGGTGATTGCTTGAGAGAAAATTGTGATCAGTTGGAGTGGAGTGGAACGATTGACTTGTACGCAAAATGCAATAGTGATTTGAAATTTGTGTTTAGAACTGTTGTGTTTAAATTGTTTTACCGTAATTTTATTGTCTTGGTTTAATGTGAAATAATCGGCGGGATTGGCAACGTAAAAGTTTTGGTAAAAGTTAGGATTGAATTGAATGGGAGGGATTTCCGGAGAATCTTCTCGAAATTGTTCGTCAGTGTTTAAGTCAATGTTTAAAAAGGGTTGGATTTCAAATAATGGTAAGTTTTGTTCAAACTCTTCAATAATTATTGGTTCGGCAAATTCCAAATTTTGTTCAAGTTCGGGTTGGTCAACTTGACCTTCGAAAAAATGGTCAATCCGCTCGGGATTTTCTTGGCAATTTTTCGGACACAGTTTGGTGGTAATCGAAAAATTTTTAAAATTTTGTATCCCTTTTCTGATTGGATTTATTATTTAATCACCGGTTTGTTTTAAATATTTATCACAAAATAAATCACAATTTGTCAACAATGGATCACAGATCACAAAAAATTATCACTGTTGTCCGTCTGCGGAAGTGGTTGCTCCCGAATTGTCCACTTCTTTTGTGCCTGTCGGCAAACCAAATGTTTTTCGGATGAATGTGGCCGTCCGCTCTTGCGCAGTTAGGAACCGTCTTTGATGCAGAAGGTTGTTCTGCAGTTTCTGTGCGCAGATGACGGTCTTTTCGCGTGCGGCTCGAGTCGCGTAGGTTGTTGATTGGACTGTTTTGAGCAATTCGTCAAGGATTTTCCTATTGAAATCTTCCGCGCGAATCGCTTTCGCGACCGATTCTAAGATATTATTTGTTTGGAGTTCGACCGATCGGATTTTTCTTTCCTCTTGCTTTTTGCACTCCTTGACTGCGTTTGCCCAAATTTCTGTTCGCTCGTCTTCGAGCGTTGTCAATTTCTCCAAAAAACAGTTGTCAATTTCGGGGGCAAAATTGCTGTGGAAATTCGGTTGGTCCGGGGTTGTCTCCCGGATTGCGTTGAACTTTTTGATCGCGTTTGTCGTTTGGAGGAGGTCCGCGTTTTGGTTGGTTTTTACGGTTTGTTCAACACAGTCAATTGCTTTTTTCAGTTGTTTGGTTTGGACTTTGATTTCGGATGCTTTCAGTTTTGCCAGTAATTTTTGGGTCTCAGGCGAGAGGGTGACCGGGTCGGATTTTTCAGAGGTGGGGGTGGACCCAAGGAATTGGACTTCGGTTTGCTCCGAAGGCGAATGAGTGCGAATGACTAAAAAATGGATATCGGTACGATCAGAAATCTTTGATCACTTTTCTTCGGTGGTGTCTTTTCCTTCTTTTCTTCTTCTTCAACTTCGTTTGGGTTCGTCGGTGCGCGAGATGCCGATCGGGTTGTTCTTTTCACTGAATGGGATGGGTATTGATTGATTTGTAATGGGATTTTGGGTGTGTTTGTCGGTTTTTGTTCGAGAAAAATGACTGTTTTGTGTGTGTTTTGGTAGGTTAGGGTTTTATCCCTTTAAAAACTTTTTTGTCTTTGAGTGTGGGGATTGGTTACCCTTTTGAAGCAAAAACTTTTGAAGATTTCTCACTTTTGAAGATTGGCTGCGGGACAAAGAGTTTTCGCTGTTTGAGGGATTTGACGATTTGTTGTCGAATGCCGGGTCGTCGTTGTGCACAGGGCGTCGTCCCGGGTCGTCGTGCACCACTTTGTCCTTTCCGCAATCGGTGATGGACAAATGGGGGGGGGGACGGGATGAAGAGGGCGAGTCGGGGAGTCGGTCGGAGATTGAGCGGCCGGTACTGAATGGGTGTTTGTTGGCTGGCAACGGCCCGGATTTGGCGAGAGCTGGGGCGATTGGGGGTGGACGCTTGGCGGTCAATCGGGGATGGTGGAATTGCTGGGGGTCAAGTGAGGCGGGAAAGTGTAACAAATTGCACTTTATTGGAGTCCTCAAACTTGGGTAATTAAACCGAAGGGGGAAATGGGGGAACGGCACAAAATGGGGGACGTTTCTTCGCGCATTCTTCTCGGCATTTCCGTTTGCCAAGGCTATTGCGCTTCGGAGTGCTTTGAATCGTTTTTTTCACCTTTAATTTTCCCCGGCACAATGGGGAAAAAATGGGGGACGGCACAAAATGGGGGACGGCACAGAAATGGGGACGGCACAATGGGGAAAAATGGGGGACGGCACGAGTCGGGGAAAGATGGGGCATCCGGCACAACACGTCGGCGACACGGCACGGCATCGGTGGTGCGGGGCGGCGGCACGGAATGGGCATGGCACAGAACGGTCGGCGTACGGGTCGGCTTGGCACTGAACGGGCGGCGCACGGATCGGGCATGGCACTGAACGGGCGGCGCACGGATCGGCACGGCACTGAACGGGCGGCGCACGGATCGGCATGGCACTGAACGGGCGGCGCACGGGGTTCGGCACAACAGTCGGCGGCACTAACGGGCAGGCGGAGAAGTTGTCGGCACGGGGGGAAAGGGAAGGGAGGGAAAGGAGGACGAGGCAATGCCTCTCAGGAAACCGTTGGTGTACTGATTGGTGGGGGGTTAGTGCCCTCCTTTTATACCGGCAACTTCTGCTTGAAAATGTGTTTGCCAACCTGGCATGTCCAAATTTCTGTCCCTAACATTTGCCAATTTTACTAACCTTTTCTCATTTTCCAGTTTGTGCCACTTTAGCCTTTTCCAATTTTCTAACATTTTACAATTTCTTTAATATCATTCACATTTTGTCTCATTTTAACATTTGTTTAAAATCTGTTATTTCTTTTAACGTTCCGTTCCAATTATTCATAATTAAATTTTAACATTTGATAATTTTTCGGATAGAAAAAATTATGACTAATATGACTAATGTTTTTCCCTCATTCATTTCTTCATTTCGTTCACATTTAATTAATTAATATTTATCTGTCTAATTTAAAATTAATTTAAATATTTTTTGGATTTAATGTTTTTTATTTTTTAAATTAATTTTCCGAATTCGCGTAGTCGCGACAAATCCAAAATTTCGGCAAATATTTTTGTACACATTTTCATTTTTTTTTACATATTTTGAAGATTTATAAAGAAAAAATAAGTTTGAAATGTTGCCTAAAATACCAAAAAAAATCAACCAATTAGTCAGTCGTTTAATGAAAAAGTGGCCATCTCTTTGAAATATTGACTCATTTAAAATATTTTTCGAAAAAGGGAATACCATTTATAAGTATTAGCCAAATTTTATGAGAATCTGACCAAACACACCTCTTTGAAGTTGTTGACCGATTCGAGATTCTGTGGACCAACAAATTATTGCGATGCAATCGCTTCGGTTGTCCATCTTTGCTCGGAGTGTGTAACCATTTGGTCAAAGCTTGGCCAGCAGTTGCATTGGGTCCATCGTCAGCAATTCCATCGGGGCACAGATAACCGGAGTTGATCGAATTCAATTGGTCAAGATCAGTGAGAATTGTCGGTGAAGTGCGGCGACGCAAATTGTCCAAATTATCGCCATCGGAAAAGCTCAAATGGCGAATACTTTTTGCAAAAATAGGCCAAATTTCGCGGGTAAAAACATCCCAAATTGGTTGGACATCCGTATCAAATGCATACACAAACACTTGAAATGACCGACATTTTTGACTTTTTATAATCAATTGGATTGATTGTTGACAATTGTTTGCTCTTTGAACTGCTCTCTCTCTTTCGTTTCTTTTTTGCGTTCGAATGCTTTTTTGAACAAAAAATTTTTAGTAAATTATTGGGTAAATCCAAACAAATTGCGACGACCGATGAAAATTGCTAAAATCAAGCACTTAATTTCTACATTTGATTTTAATTTTATTAATTAGTAGTTTTCAATTGATATTAAATGTACGTTTTAATCGAATGAAGAAATCAACATTAATTACATACACATAAAATACAAGAGAAATGGACGAATTCGCGAGCAAGCGCAGGTCAAATACATACAATACAAACAGATTATGCACAATACAATATTGGAATGGCACAGTGCCAACATATCATTTGGGTCATCATAATCGCATCAATTAATAATTAATTCATTCATTTCTGCTGTTGATCAGTGATCACTCGGCCCTTGGGAAGCTGCGTCGAGAAGCCTGAAAAAACGATGATGATTTAATTACACTTTAAGAGCATTCAATTTTTATGGGGCCAATGGCATTTTATGAGTCAACCAACTAACATCCTAATTATTTTGTTTTTTTTGTATCTATCATATACTGTTCAATGTTTATTAACCGCATTTTTGCATCATTAAAATCAATTCAATTTGAATTTTTAAAATCGTTCACCCGTCGTCGAATCTGTCCTCTCTGATCAAAAATAGAATTGCATTCAGTGGATCGTCATTCAATAATTCATCCTGCACATTTCCCCATTTCATCTCATCCCATCCAATTGGACAACGCGTGAGCCAAACATCTTCGTCTTCTTGTTGCAGTGTCAATTTCTCCACAGTCACTTCGTTGATCAGATCAAATGGCACAACTGCAGAGTCAATCGGAGAAGACAGCAGAAAGTTAATGCGAAAAGTAACTGAAGAAGAAGCATTGGAAAATGCCTAAAAAAGGGACAAAAAACCCAATTATAGGGGGGAATGATCCACCGTTTTGAACTGTTCCAGTGTCGAAGACCATTGATCAAGTGAATTAACAGAGCAGCTGAACCACTTGTCGCCGCACTTCACCGACAATTCTCACTGATCTTGACCAATTGAATTCGATCAACTCCGGTTATCTGTGCCCCGATGGAATTGCTGACGATGGACCCAATGCAACTGCTGGCCAAGCTTTGACCAAATGGTTACACACTCCGAGCAAAGATGGACAACCGAAGCGATTGCATCGCAATAATTTGTTGGTCCACAGAATCTCGAATCGGTCAACAACTTCAAAGAGGTGTGTTTGGTCAGATTCTCATAAAATTTGGCTAATACTTATAAATGGTATTCCCTTTTTCGAAAAATATTTTAAATGAGTCAATATTTCAAAGAGATGGCCACTTTTTCATTAAACGACTGACTAATTGGTTGATTTTTTTTGGTATTTTAGGCAACATTTCAAACTTATTTTTTCTTTATAAATCTTCAAAATATGTAAAAAAAAATGAAAATGTGTACAAAAATATTTGCCGAAATTTTGGATTTGTCGCGACTACGCGAATTCGGAAAATTAATTTAAAAAATAAAAAACATTAAATCCAAAAAATTTTTAAATTAATTTTAAATTAGACAGATAAATATTAATTAATTAAATGTGAACGAAATGAAGAAATGAATGAGGGAAAAAGAAAATGTTGCTGCCACAGTTGAGAAGTTGTCAAGTAATTTCGTCCATTTCCGAATTTGTTTATTTAATCCTTTTAATAGTATTTGCGAGCCAAGGACGAATTGATGTGGATTCTGCTCCAATTGGTTGCCTACGCCCGTTCTCGCGAGAAGAATTTGGTCCAACAGCAGCAGCAACAAAATGGCCAAAGCGGGGCACAAATGCTCTCCGTCGTTGGGTTGGGCGCACAGAACCGGGAATTGGTTTTGGACATTTTTAACGTAATTTGGTTACAAATTGGCAAGAATTGGGTTTTCCACTCCAATTGCTTATCAGGTTTTGTACACCGACAAGAACATGAATTGGGCTACCACCTGTTCCACGGAGAACCCTCTGAATATGGTTTTTCTTCATTTATTGGCCATTGACTTGACTGACTTTTTGTTAATTTTATGTCCGATTTTTTGCTCCTGCCGCCATTTGGATCAATTTGGTGCATCCTGTCGCTTTGCCCATTGCGTCCACTTCGGAAGAAAGTCAGCCTCAGCCACCGGAGAAACTGAAACCACTCATTGATTTCATCGGTTTAAACTGAACATTATTTATCGTCAAATTATTTTTATTTTTTACAGAAAAACAGTTGGATGCAAACAAACCGCTGGACAAAACGTTGGCCCTTCTGGCGGTCATTGCCAATTCGTACAGCAACAATCGCGAGGTGTTCGAGGAACACGTCAGCTCCGCGGTGTTTCGGATTCTTGGCCAGAGCATTGTTCATCAGCAGCAAGTGCTTATTTATACAAAGGCTCTTTTACTTTTCATCCAATTGTTCTTTAGCCGCATCAACCCGAAAAGTGTTGGGTTTTGCCCGGCGGACGGCGAACTGAACAGAATTTGCGTGCATTATACCTGACTTTTCTGGACTCACTTACTTTCCATGCCAAATTGCAAATTTACAAGTCAACATTTCGTCTCTACAGCCAATTATTCTATAAAGATGCGACACCTAATTTTGCATTGATAAGGTGGTCAAATGTTACTCCATTTTGTTTGTCTTTTTATAAGGTTTTTTTCAGATTGCCAACCCCGGCACTCGTGGAAAGTTTGGCACGACTTTTGTTGAGCACGGAATTGCCGTCCCCCCCATTTGTCCATCACCGATTGCGGAAAGGACAAAGTGGTGCACGACGACCCGGGACGACGCCCTGTGCACAACGACGCCCCGGCATTCGACAACAAATCGTCAAATCCCTCAAACAGCGAAAACTCTTCGCCCCGCAGCCAATCTTCAAAAGTGAGAAATCTTCAAAAGTTTTTGCTTCAAAAGGGTAACCAATCCCCACACTCAAAGACAAAAAAGTTTTTAAAGGGATAAAACCCTAACCTACCAAAACACACACAAAACAGTCATTTTTCTCGAACAAAAACCGACAAACACACCCAAAATCCCATTACAAATCAATCAATACCCATCCCATTCAGTGAAAAGAACAACCCGATCGGCATCTCGCGCACCGACGAACCCAAACGAAGTTGAAGAAGAAGAAAAGAAGGAAAAGACACCACCGAAGAAAAGTGATCAAAGATTTCTGATCGTACCGATATCCATTTTTTAGTAGATCTGCTCAACTTTTCCCAACTGTTGATGGGCAAAACGCTGCCCAATCCGTTGATGGCCATGCCGGAGCATTACCGTCTCTTTCTGCTGGCTGTCTCCAAAAATTACTGGCAAAACTGAAAGCATCCGAAATCAAAGTCCAAACCAAACAACTGAAAAAAGCAATTGACTGTGTTGAACAAACCGTAAAAACCAACCAAAACGCGGACCTCCTCCAAACGACAAACGCGATCAAAAAGTTCAACGCAATCCGGGAGACAACCCCGGACCAACCGAATTTCCACAGCAATTTTGCCCCCGAAATTGACAACTGTTTTTTGGAGAAATTGACAACGCTCGAAGACGAGCGAACAGAAATTTGGGCAAACGCAGTCAAGGAGTGCAAAAAGCAAGAGGAAAGAAAAATCCGATCGGTCGAACTCCAAACAAATAATATCTTAGAATCGGTCGCGAAAGCGATTCGCGCGGAAGATTTCAATAGGAAAATCCTTGACGAATTGCTCAAAACAGTCCAATCAACAACCTACGCGACTCGAGCCGCACGCGAAAAGACCGTCATCTGCGCACAGAAACTGCAGAACAACCTTCTGCATCAAAGACGGTTCCTAACTGCGCAAGAGCGGACGGCCACATTCATCCGAAAAACATTTGGTTTGCCGACAGGCACAAAAGAAGTGGACAATTCGGGAGCAACCACTTCCGCAGACGGACAACAGTGATAATTTTTTGTGATCTGTGATCCATTGTTGACAAATTGTGATTTATTTTGTGATAAATATTTAAAACAAACCGGTGATTAAATAATAAATCCAATCAGAAAAGGGATACAAAATTTTAAAAATTTTTCGATTACCACCAAACTGTGTCCGAAAAATTGCCAAGAAAATCCCGAGCGGATTGACCATTTTTTCGAAGGTCAAGTTGACCAACCCGAACTTGAACAAAATTTGGAATTTGCCGAACCAATAATTATTGAAGAGTTTGAACAAAACTTACCATTATTTGAAATCCAACCCTTTTTAAACATTGACTTAAACACTGACGAACAATTTCGAGAAGATTCTCCGGAAATCCCTCCCATTCAATTCAATCCTAACTTTTACCAAAACTTTTACGTTGCCAATCCCGCCGATTATTTCACATTAAACCAAGACAATAAAATTACGGTAAAACAATTTAAACACAACAGTTCTAAACACAAATTTCAAATCACTATTGCATTTTGCGTACAAGTCAATCGTTCCACTCCACTCCAACTGATCACAATTTTCTCTCAAGCAATCACCGAGGAAGTAACAAACACAATCCTATCCGAGCTCATTCATTCCAAGGACCAAACAATTCAGCACGCCCTCTCTGAATTAACCAAAAAATTTAGACTAATCAAATTTTTAACCCGAGCGGGAAAATTCTTGCACAAAAAACTAAAATCTAATTGGAAGCAGTACATTAATCATCCTCCCATCCTTGTATTGACACAACACAGATACATTTTCTAAAGTAAAAATGTCTGGAGTAATTAGGAGTAAAATCCCCCTCCTAAACAGAGTTATAAAAAAGGAAATAGAGTCGACCAAAACCAAATTGGAGGAGGGCAAATTCGAATATGATCAGAATAACACAGACGAGTGCCTACGGGTGTTCAATAAAACAAAAGAAATTATACAAAAAATTGAGCCAAACTTTGAAAAATTAAAAACTTTGCATAAAAAATGGCAAAATTTGATGAGAAAAATGGACAAAGAACAGTGGAACACCGAATGGAAAATCCAGAAAATTTTTCGCGAAAAACATGATTATTTAAAGACAATTAAGGAAACAGACGAAATCCTCGACACTCTGAAAGACATAAATTTGGAGGTAAAAAGAAGACTCAAAGTAATCAAAGCAAAACCCTCTTCAGACACTGACCAAGAGGATGAATCAAATGATGATGAAGAAGAAAACGAAGACGAAGAAATTGAAGAAGAAGATGAAGAAGAAAAGGAATACGACAGTGACCAGGAAGACGATTCACCGGAATTGACCTCAAATGATCAAACAAACCGTAAACAAACACCTTTTGTCAATTATCGATCGAGAATAAAACTTCCACCCCAAACTCTGACACACTTCTCCGGAAAATTCTCCCAATGGCCCAGCTTTTGGGACGATTTCAAATCCTCAGTCCACAATGACCCAAACTTAGAGAACATACAAAAACTGAAATACTTGCGAGGACTCTTACATGACGAACCATACCGAATTGTGTCCCCTTACCCCCTCACAAACAAAAATTATCCCATAATCATCAAATTACTCAAATCCCGATACGGTAATCCACAATTGATCAGAGAAAATCTGCACAGCGAATTAAGAAATTTAAGAAAACCAAATGAATCCACAAGCGAACTGAGACGATTTATCCTATTCATTGACCGAATTATCCTACAATTACAATCCCAAGGCGAAGAAATAAACCATCCCCAAATCAAGCAATCCATTGAGGCCAAACTCCCCTTCAATATCCGACTAAAACTGAGAGAAAAATTCAAACTTTACTCGACAAAAGAATTAATGAATTTTCTCAATTCACACACTCAAGCTCGTGAAGACATAGAACGAATGGAAGATTCAAACAGACAAATAAGAAATTTCCCCCCTCACCGGCCACCTCAAAACAGACCACAAAGGCAATCCTACCCAAACTATTCCCAACCCCAGCTAAAAGCAAACCACCGAAACCATCAAAATATGCCTCTCTCGCCCTATCCCATCACTTCTGCATTAACAACCAAATCAAAACCTGTCCGTTTGGCAGAATTTAAACCAAAACCATCGCAACCCAAACCACAAACAAAAATAATATTTTGTCGATTCTGTGAAAGAGACAATCACTTGAGCAAAGAATGCAAAATTTATTCAACCACGGAAAAAAGAAGTAATCGAGCGCGCGAATTAAAACTTTGCCTAAACTGTCTGAAAAAAGGACATCATTTGAAGGAATGCAAATCACCTTTTTCATGTTTCAATTGCAAAAGCAAACACAACACCCTCCTATGTACCCGAAAATCAAATCAATTTAATCAAAGAGGACAATTTACAAAAGTAAACGTTACGCAAAACCCCGAAGAATTCGAAGAAACCCAAAATTTTATGTCTGTAGATTGCGATCAAAATGATGAAATTTTACAAAATGGTGAAGAAGAATTGCTTATGACTACGGAAGCACCAGTATTAAATCCTGACCAAAACAAAACCCAAAAAGAAATAATATTCTTCGATAATGGGTCACAAAAAAGTTATATAACAGACGAATGTGCTGATTCCCTTCAATTACCAACAATTGACGAAAAATTATTGGCAATATCCACCTTTAACCAAAATAAACCCAAAATCATTTCATCGAGACTAGTCTAAATTGGAATCAAAACACTAAACGGTGAAATCGAATACGTAACATTACAGACTGTGGAAAAAATTACTGATGTTACAAAAATGGTCAACAGAGAGACTGTTGATATACGCAAGAGAAAAATACCAATTAACCATGCCTGTCCACAAATTCTGATTGGTATAGACCACTATTGGCACTTTATGCTACCAAACTCACAAATTCAAATACTCCCCTCCGGATTTTACTCAATCGATACAAAATTAGGAAAAATATTATCCGGAAAAGGTACTATTGAAGACACAAATATTAATCTTGCGAAAGAAAAGCGAAAAAAGGATGAGACAAACGAAATCCTTCAAAAATTCTGGGAATTAGAAAATATTGGAATTACCGACTCTCCACATTTGACGGACGAAGATACAGCTCTCATACACTTTGACAAAAATGTCATTTTTGAAGAAAATAGATACTACATCCGATGGCCATACAAAAGAGAAACACCGAATTTACCCACAAATTTTGGATTATGTTTGGGAAGATTAAGAAATGTAGTCAAACAATTGATTAAAAACAAACAGTTGGAAAATTATAATAAAATACTGCAAGAGCAAATGGACACTGACGTTAATGAAATTGCTGATTTCAAATCCAAAAATTTAATTCACTATCTCCCACATCACCCCGTTATAAAAGAGAGTTCAAACACCACAAAAATTCGACCAGTTTTTGATGCTTCGGCAAAATTAAGAGGAAGCAATTCCCTCAATGACGAAATTCACCAAGGACCAAAATTATTACCTGATTTGTGTGGAATGATTCTCCGATTCAGACTCAAAAATTTCGTCTTAATAGGCGACTTAGAAAAAGCTTTTCTAAGAGTTGGATTAAATGAAATAGACAGAGACACAACACGCTTTCTATGGGTAAATCAGTCATATTTGGACGAAATAAACCAAAAATATCGAGAAATCGAAATGAGAGACGTAGAATTAAGACGTTTCACACGAATACCCTTTGGAGTCAATGCTTCTCCGTTTTTATTAACTGCTGTTGTGAATCTTCATTTATCAAAAACAGATGAAATGTTTGAAAAGTTTAAAACATTACAAATAGATGAGGAATTATGTATTAGTGGAAAGGAGAAACAATTCAAAGAGCTATGCACAGAACTTAAAGAAAATGCATACGTCGACAATTTTGTAATGATGTGTGACGACGAAAAGGAAATAAAATTCAAACATTACTGGAGCAAAGAAATATTCAAATTAGCATCCATGAATTTGAGAGAATTCGTGTCTAATCATGAACAAAGCAACAAAGAGATTCAAAAAATGGAAGGATCAGAGATACCAAAAATGACAAAAATGTTGGGTATAAAATGGAATGTCGACACAGACGAACTCGAACTACAAATAAAAATACCACTAATGAGTAGAGACACGACAAAAAGACAAATTTTGACAATGATCGCAAAAAATTTCGACCCAATGGGTTGGATATCACCAGTAATACTCAAATACAAACTATTTTTCCAAAAACTATGGAGATCAAACAAAGACTGGGACGATAAATTAAATGATGAAGAAATAAGAGAGTGGAACAATATTTCAAATATAGACGAAGTTTCCATACCACGCTCACCATTTACAAGTCAAAATTTAAAATGTGCTTCTTTACACCTTTTTTCTGACGCCTCTGAATTAGCCTACGCAACTGCCGCATATTTACACGCAAATAATAAAACTGACTTGTTATTCGCGAAAACGAGGCTTACCCCACTCAAAGGCCTAACAATCCCAAAGCTTGAACTATTGGGACTATTAATAGCAGCAAGAGCCGTCAAATTTATCATTAAAGAATCAAAATTGAAATTTGAAACGATATGTATCTGGTGCGATTCAAAATGTGTACTCAGCTGGTTAAAGTGTAAAAAGAATTTACCAATATTTGTAAAAAACAGAGTGGAAGAAATAAAACAAATTGTCTCCGAATTTCACATCACTTTCTATTACGTAAAATCAGCAGACAACCCAGCTGATTTGGCATCAAGAGGTACAACAATGAATGAAATGAAATACAACGAATTATGGTGGAAGGGACCAAAATGGCTTAAATTAGGAAAAGAAAACTGGCCAGCCCACAGTTTCTATACTCCTGAGCAAAATGATTCACTTTATGATGATAACATAATGGAAATCGAAAACACTCAGACAAATTTAGTCAAAATGGACTACCAAGGATTTATTGAATGGAAAAAATACAATTCATGGGATAAAGTGACAAGAATTTGTCAAATCTTATTAAAATTTGTATTTTTTACATTAAAAGACTCTCCCGAATTCAAAACTAAATTCAAAATACAGAAATTTCAAAACGAATTGAGCTTAAAATTCATGGCACAAAAAATGCTAATACGCATAATTCAGAAAGAAATGGAACTAAATAATGAGGAAGAGAGACAATTGGGAATTTACAGAGACAATGATGAAATTTTGAAATGCGGAGGAAGATTAAAAAATGCACAGATAAAAGCGACAAATCCAATATTCTTACCAAGAACACATTTTGGTACTCATTTAATTATTATGGACCATCATCGAAGAAATTTACACGCTGGTACAATGACAACATTAGCAGAAATTCGTAAAACTTATTGGATTCCCAAAGGAAGAAGAATTGTTGACCAAATCAGAAAACAATGTTTCTATTGCAAAAGATATAACGCAAAACCATATCAGCAACCAAAAATGCCGCAATTGCCAAAATCAAGAGTTCAAATAACTGAGCCTTTTCAAAACGTTGGCCTTGATTACATGGGTCCACTTCAAATTAAAAGTTTCACTGAGAAATGTTGGATAATACTTTTCACATGTTTCTCCACACGTGGGATACACCTCGAATTAGTGACATCATTATCAGTTCAACACTTTCTCAATGCATTTCGCAGATTTATTTCAAGAAAAGGGACACCGAAGAATATTTGGAGTGACAATGCATCACAATTAAAACTTGCATCAAAAGTATTACCTGAAGTCCTAAAATTAAAGGACATACTTAAAGACGACTCAATTAAAAACTATTTCGAAAAGGAAAACATAAAATGGATTTTTTCAATTGAATTAGCCCCTTGGCAAAACGGAGCAATAGAACGGTTAAATCAAAATGTAAAATCAGCAATGAAAAAAGCAATCGGAAGGAAATTGATAGAATTTGATAATAACAGCTTTTAAATTCTGACCTGTTTGTGAATGAAATGGAAATGAATGAGTTTATCTCCGAATAAATCGGGCTAATGAAAAGTTTTTTTTTGCGGTAAAAGTATATATTATATAGCAATTACAGTCATGGTCATATGTTTAACACACCCCAAAATTTTTTATAAATTTAACCGTAATTTTTTTACTAAGATCAAATGTCATATGCGTTATACAATTCGATAGCTTATTCAATGGGCTTTCGATTGGTACCAAAAATATGTCAATTAATCCTCTTTGGCCGATATGCGAGCAGACAAAGTGCAACCACCCCTAATTTTGGGTGGTCATATATTTAACACAGGTCACTTTATCAATGAATACGTCAATATTTTGTAGGTAAAAAATTCTGAAAAAATTCCTACCATGCTAACTTTTGATGCTGATCAAAAAAGTCTTTTACAACAACTTGATCAGATCACTCCTTCATATTGATTGGGACACCCTAAAATACACTGAAAATCGGGAAAATTTTCGAAAAAAATTCCTAGGGGGTTAGGAAAAATTTTTTTGGAAAATTTGAGTAAGACCATTGGAAAGGGGACAAAATTTGTTACAATATGCAAAAGACTTCAAGTCTCTATGACTTACATCCGCTGAGATATGGGTACTTCAATTTCAGTGTTGATCGTTTTACTGTAAAAAGCACTATTTTCTTAAGAAATACAGTACTTTTTTTAGACATTGAAAAATGCCCAGTGAAAAAATAATTTTCTTTTGCACTCAAAATTCAATTTGGCGCGTTAAATGACCTAATTATTTCGCCAAATCCTGTCCGTGCTGACTCAGCTGTCAATCGAAAATGATTGATGGCTAAAAATGTGCATTTTTTGGAACCGAAAAACGGCACGTGACTGGTCATATGACCGAATATTTCGCATGCGGTGCACCACGCGGAAAATAAGTCAGCTGTCATTGAAAAATGCTATTTTGCTGACGAAAAATGCGGCCAACAGCTGGACCCCGTCCATCCCGTGCCAGTCGTTCAGCCGGCACATGAGCCCTCCGGGGCCGCTATAAAAGCCGCAATTGCGCAAAATTTTTTCACTTTAATCGAGAAAAAAAACTGTCGTGAAAAAATATTTAGCAAATTGAAATTAAATTATAATTTTTAAGAAAATATTAATTTAATAGACCAAAAAAAAAGTCCAATAAAAACAAAAAATGTCCCAGGTCCAAAAAAAATTTCTGACTGTTCCCTCTGAAAAAAGAAAAAAAAGAAACGTAAAAAATTATTTCAAAAAAAAAATTAACGAAATAAAATTAAATGAAAATAATTATGTCGAAATTTCTTCGACCGAAAAAAATATGCCCGATTATGGGATTTCTGAAAATACAATAAGATTCATATTTAAAAATCAAAAAAAAGAAAATAGAAAAGAGAAAAGAGACTTCCGAAAATTTCAAAAAAATAATTGATAATTTGATTAAAAAATCGATGCTTAAAAAAAGAAAAGGATGGGGAATTCAGCGTCTTTCGATTGATTTGTACTGCGAAATTCTTAATGACCCGATAATTTTGCCGGCCCGGGACCCTAAAATGAACACTGCGGACACTGTTCTTCATGAGTAGGGCATCCAAAAATATGCACATAAAATCGCAAAATATGCGCATAAAATATGCATCAAAAATGGCAAAATATGCACATAAAAAGTGAAAAATATGCACATAAATTTTTCCAAATTGAGGGTATAATTTTTCAAAATTTCTTTAAATTCGCTAAACGCAAAGTAAAATTTCATAAATGGTTAAATATGGCATTAAAAACATGATACAGCTTAAAAATTACTCATTTTAGCGAAAAATCAACCTGAAAAGCGAAATTTTCGCTTTTTTGCTTATTTCTGACATAAATTAACGAATTTTTAAGAAAATTGAATTTAATCAATATTTTTGACAAAATTTTGATAAAAAATGTCTTTTTCGGAAATTTTTTCGGTCTTTAGGGGTCAAAAAGTCCAATTTACCTGATGGGGGCCGTTTTAATAGGGGTTTTTTGAAAAAATGCCAAATATGCACAAAATGCCAAAATATGCACAAATATGCAAATATGCACATAAATCGCGAAATATGCACAAATATGCAAAATATGCATATGGAAAGTCATCCTAGAAGCTTCAAATCAAGCTAAAAACATGTTTTTCGTGCGTTTCAGGCCTCCCACAGTCCAGGAAAAAAATATGCATGTGCATATTTTTGGATGCCCTATTCATGAGTTTTTTAGGATTAATCAATCATATAATGAATTTGATTTATTGCATGAGCCGATCTCATGCATTATAACGACATATAGTACGCCAACAGGAACAGGTAAAATAATATAATTAACAATAAATATCTCTTAAGATTTTTAAAAATAATAAATTAAACATAAATATTTTAGGGTTTAATCCTTTGGATTACTATAAAATTAAAGAATTAGGAAGAATTCGCGTCAAAAATACGGACAGTTTTTGTAAGTGAAATCAAAATAAATATATGAATATTGATTTTTAGGTTTATTTTATGCATTAATTTTAAGTAAATTTTATCAACTAATTAATAAAAATGATGAGGAGAGAATTTCAAGAGATCAGTTTAAAAAAATATTAACGAATGAACAGAGGCAATGGGAGGCAACAAAAAAATTAATTATGGACGCAAAAATTAATATGGATGAGAAAAATTATGGACTTAAACATTTACAAATTATTCAGGATTTTTGGGTAAATAAAACTTAAAATTTTCAGGAAAATAATTTTACTAATAAAATTTTAGGACTCTAAATATACGGGGAAATTTCGAATTGTTGCTTTTTCAAGGGATGTTGGACTTCGTCCGATTTTTAAGGGGAATGGTCCCCGTAAATATAACATTGGCATTTTTCATGATAATAATCATTGGGATGGTCAGTTTGTTATTTTTCTGGTAAAAACAAATTTTTTTAGGAATTAAAAGTATTGGACAGTTTTTCCCTATTAAACATAAATTTTGTGTTAGCTGTGAAACCACTTATCAGACAGAAGAAAAGCATAGTTTGGAATGCGAAGAAAGGTGTAAAAAATGCTGTAGAATAGGTAATGGTGATGAAAAAATTAAATTTAAGTAAAATTTAGGCTTTGGGTTCCCTTGCCCCCCAGAGAGAACCACTTTAAAATGCGAAAATTGTAACAGAACTTTTTTTAATGCGAAATGTTTTGAGCATCATAAAATAAAAATATGCAGAATTTATAAAAAATGTAAAAAATGTCAAACAGAATACACAACAGATACAAAAAATCAACATGAATGCGGTAAATTTAAACATAAAAAGAGTAGTGTTTAATATTTAAAACTATTTAGACCAAAAACATTGCAAAAAATGTCACTTATTTCATGACCCAAAAAAATTGTGTTTTATGCAAAAATTGAAAATCAAAAAAATGACCGCCTATAGGATAGTGGCTTACGACTTGGAATGCACGGTAATTTGTTTTTAGGTCTAAAAATAATATATTTGGTTTAGACGAATACTAGTGTTCCTTAAAAATGCTCAGATTGGTCGGTTTTTAAGCAAAATCGTTGATTAAAATGAGATTTACTTGTTCAATATGTTTGGGAGAAATTAAGGATTGTGAAATTTGTGGGACGGGACCACGGCATTTAAAATGGTGTAGTAGGGATGGAGTGGATCCTTTAAACTGTTTTGTAAAATGGATTACAACTTTGGAAAAACACGAAACATATGCATATGCACACTTTAGCGGTAAGATTTGAAAAAACAATGAAAAAAATCTAAGAATTTTTTAGGGCGGTACGACTCGCACTTTGTTTTGAGGGAACTTGCAAATTTGGGATATAAACAACCAGAATTGACATTAGCAGATTTAAAAATTTATGAATTAAAATTTAGAAAGGGAGAGAAATTTCCGAAAATTCATTTTCGGGACAGTTGGCTACTTATGCAAAACAAACTGGCACATTTACCAAAAACATTTGGGTTGGACTGCGATTCTAAATTATATTTTCCCCATCAATTTAACAAAGAAGAAAATTACGGTAAAATAAGATACAAAAAACAAAAAAATGTTATTTTTAGGCAAAATTTTGACTACACTCCCGCCTTTTGAGGACTATTTCCCCGATGAAATGAGTGAAGAAGAGTATGAAAAATTTAAAAAATGGTATTATTCGAATTATAACAATGGATTCTTATTAGGTAATTAATAAAAATTAATGTGTTTAAAATAAAATTTAGAAGAAAAACTGGATGAATATTGCTCAAATGACACAGAAATTTTAATGAAAGCCCTCTTAAAATTGAGAAAGATTTTTATTGATATAACTAAAGATAGCGAAACACCAAACGGGATCGATGTAATGAGATTATCGACAACGATTGCATCTTCATGCATGAAGTAGGGACCAAAATAAATGAAAATAAATAAATAATTTTTTAGCATTTTTCGTGCCAAATTTTTAAAAAATAGTGAAACATTACCGATTATTCCCGAAAGTGGATTTGAGCCCAAAGATAGCCAGAGTAACATAGCGATAAAATATTTTGAATGGATTATGTATAGAGACAGGGTTAAAGCGAGACACGCAGGAAATGGCGGAGAAATAATGCTTTTCGGAGATAAAAAATTAAAAATCGATTGCATAATTGGGGCGCAAAAAAGGATAATCGAATTTCAGGTGGGAAAGAAAAAAAGAAATAATAAATATTTTTTAAATTTTATAGGGGTGTGCGTTTCATGGTTGTAAAAAATGTTATATGGGATATATGATACAGGCAAATGGATTTACTGCAGAGCAAAATTACGATAGGACTCAACAAAAAATGGAAAAATTAAGAATTGCGGGCAAAAGGATGGGGTATACTGTAGAAGAAGTTTGGGTAAGTGCAAAATCGTTATTTCAAAACATATTGTATTTTAGGAATGCGATGTAAGAAAAAATCTAAATAAAAAAAGCAGAATTTATGATGTGGAAATGGCAAAATATTTTAATAATTTACCGGAAATTGGACCAATTAACCCGAGGAAAGGTTTTGCGGGAGGCCGTACTGGTAGGCTTAATCTTTTTTCTGGACTAATGAGTAATTTAAGGCCCCTTATGTCTATTTGCTGAGGCTTCTGAAAATTTGGAAATTTCGATTTATGATATTGTTAGTCTTTACCCTTGGGTGAATTATTCCACCCCCTATCCCGTTGGCATCCCAAAAATAGTCATTCCTAAACAATATATAGTAAAATGGTAATTTCAGTAAAAAATACAAAATTCAATGCATTTTTAGGTCTTCACCTGATGACATTCCTTATGATGGGCTTTTAAAAGTACGAGTGATCCCTCCAAAAAATCAATTCCTTCCCGTTTTACCGTTTCATACTGTAGGTTAAGATTCCTTTTTAAATTTTATTATCGTTTAGGATAATTTATTACTGTTTACAAATTGCGCTTCGTGTGCAAAAAAGGCCAAATCCGACTTTATTTACGCAAAAAATACCAAAAAGTGTAGACATAGTGCTGAACAAAGAGCACTTACTGGAGAATTTTGTACATTAGAATTGAAAAAAGGTGACAAAAAATATTAAAAATAAAAGTAAAAATAGTTTCAGCGTTGGAATTGGGGGCTATTATTGATAGATTTTACCGTGGTTACCATTACGAAAATTTTGATGGAAATTTGTTTAAAGAATATGTGAGAAAATTTTTAAAATTAAAGGTTGAGGCTTCCGGGTGGCCTCAAGATGTAAAAACAGAAGAAGAAAAAGTAGACTTTGCGAAAACATATAGAGAAATATATCAAATTGAATTAGACATAAAAAATATGAATTTTAATCCTGGGCTACGGCACATTGCCAAACTGGCATTAAATTCTTTATGGTAAGAAAAATAAAAATTAAAATAAGAAAAATATTTTTTAGGGGAAAATTTAGCATGAGAAATAAATTAAGCACAACAAAAATGATAAGCAAACCGTCGGAATTTTTTGAATTAATTAACGATTATACAATTGAAATGGCCAAACCGATAAGATTTAATGACATCTAAGGCCCAAGATAAAACTTAAAGGAAGAAAAATAGAATTGGACACTGAAAACAGTACAAATTCCGTTCCAACTAAAATAAAACTTCCTCCTATTTATGTAAGACTATAAAAATATTATATTTTAAACCATAATAATTAAACTTTTTTCAAATAATGATAGATATTCTGTATTGAAAAATATGTAATAAGTGGTGATTACTGATTAAAAATGAGAAATCATATGCTCAAGCAGTGAAAAGGTTAGGTGAAAATGGTGAAAAATCATTGCTAAGAGTGCTCTAAAATGAGTAGATGTCTACGGATGCTTGGAAGTGGTGTTTATGAAATGATCAAGTAAGTGAATGCGTGATCGTGTGACTAGGGACGAGTGAGTGATTAGGAACGAGTGTGTGATCAAAGAGAGACAGAGAGAGATCGGTGTGAGTGAGTGATAACAGAGAGAGTGAATGATCATAAAATGATCAGAGTAAGAGTTAGAGATCAGATAGTGATTGGGAACTAATAAATGATCAAAGAGAAAAAAAAGTGATCACAAGTTAGTGTGAAAGGGTATGTGAGTAAGTGATTGCGTGATCAGAAAATTAATCAGTGTGTGAGTGTTCACATGTGAGAGAGAGTGATCGGGATGAGTGTGATCATAAAGACTGAATGATTAGAAGATGATCAGAGTGAGTGAATGTAGATTAGAGTATGATTAGGAGTGAGAATGCTTGATCAGAGAATGATTAGAGTGATAGCGAATGATCAGAGACGTAGAGTGATTGATCACAAAGATAAGAGTGATAGCATATGTGATTAAGTGAGTGCTGATCAGAAAATTAATCAGTGTGTGTGTATGTTAACATGTGAGAGAGAGTGATCGGGGTGAGTGTGATCATAAAGACTGAATGATTAGAAAATGATCAGAGTGAGTGAATGTAGATTAGAGTATGATTAGGAGTGAGAATAAGTCATTATAAAGTGAAAGAATGATTACAAGTGAGAGTATGATCAAAGAGAGATAGAAGAGTTATCAGAGTATGAGTGAGAGTGTGATTGAAGTAGTGAGGGATTACAAATAAATGATTGCAGAGAGAGAGAGAGAGAGTAATCGAGAAGTGTGTGATATTGAGTGATCAGAAGTTGCCAGAGTGGGAGTGAGTGATCAGAAAATGATAAGTAGGATTGAGTGATCATAATATATCAGACAAGGACAAAGTGACCAAAAGTGATCGGGATCAAAAAATTATCAAAATGATCAGATAAACATGTGCGAATGCGTGTGAATCATCGGAAAGAGAAAATATACTCAGAAGGTGATCAGAGTGCGAATGAATGATCAAAGTAACTAGCGGCCCCTATATCTTAATGATTTGTAGGTGATGTGATGGGGCTTGTGAGTGAGCATGTGTTTGTGTATGAGTGATTTAAGGTGCTTATGCGTGCACGTGCATGTGTGTATGCGCATTTGCATTTAGATGTGCATGTGTGTGCGTGTATGTGCGTAGGTGCATGCGTGCGTGCGTGCGTGGGTATGTGTGTGCGTGCGTGTGTGTGTGCATGCGTGAGTGTGTGGTGTTGTTAAAATTTTGGTGCAAAGTGCATGTGATGTGCCTGAAAGTGTAGGTGCAGGTGGTTGTTAAGTGCAAATGTGTGCGTGTTTTCGGTGCAGGGCAGACACAAGATTAGGTGAAAATGTGTGTTATGTGCACGCGTTTTGGGTCTAGGCAGGTATGTGTGGGTGTGTCAGGTACAGGTGCAAGTGTGTTTCTTTGCAACTGCAGGTGCAAATACAAGTTAAATGCAAATGCATGTGGTTGCGTGTGTGCTATGGCGTAGGTAGGTGTGTGTGGGTGTGTCAGGTGCAGTTGCAAGTGTGTTTGTTTGCAGGTTCATGCGTTCAGCGTATGTGCAAATGCTGTGCGTGTGAGTGTATTTGTGCAATGTGTGAGTGTCTGCATGTGTAGGTGCAGATACGTAAGGTGAAAATGCATATGTGTGAGTGTATTTTTGGTGCAGGCATGTGTGTGTGGTCAAATGCAGGTGCAAGTCTGTTTGTTTGCATGTGCAAGTCTGTTTGTTTGCATGTGCATGCGTTCCGTGTACGTACATGCGTGCGTTCTCATGTGGTGTTGTGCAAAGTTAATGTAAAGACAAGTGCGATGTGTGTGCCTGCAAGTATAAGTGTAGGTGCATGTCAGGTGCAAATGTGTGTATGTCAGATACAGGTGTAAGTGTGTTTGTTTGCAGGTGCAGGTACAATTGTTGTTTTGGTATGTAATTGTAGGTATTCATGTCCAAAAGATAGGTACCAAAAAGCAAAATACACATAAAAATAAGGAGTTTCATATAATTTTTGCAAAAAATGAAAATATGGTAAAAAGTAGAAATGAATATATAAAACAAAAATGATCAAAAATGCAAAAATAAAATGAATAAAAATAAAATTTTAACAAAAATTTATTATAATTTAAAATCTCCGGCAAGTTTTGCGGGGATTCAAAAAATTTTAAATGAGGCCAAAAAGATTGACCCGGAAATCACGAGTGAAGATGTGAATAAATTCCTAGAAAAACAGAGAACATACACGATTCACAAGCCTATCAGGAAAAAATTCTCGAGACTGAAGACAATACCGAGTGGCTTCCACACCGATTGGCAGTGTGATTTATGCATATTTGACCAGTTGAAAAAGCATAACGACGGTTACAAATATCTGTTGGTATGCATCGACGTGCTGAGTCGAATGATCTTCAGTGCACCGGCCAAGTCAAAGAAGAGTGAGGACATGATTGAGGCTTTTGATCGGGTGTTCGAAAAGTCTAAAATTATCCCTATGAAAATATATAGCGACAGCGGACTCGAGTTTCAGGCTGGAAAAATGAAAAAATATTTTGAGGAAAAATTTATTATCAAAAATGTGATGTATAGCCCCGATCTTCACGCCGGAGTCGTTGAAAGGGCAAATCGGACAATAAAGGAGCGTTTGTACAGATATTTTACAAAGAAAGACACTCTACGATGGGTCGATGTAATAGACAAAATAACAACAAATAAATTTTGAAAGTTTAGGGGAATTTTGGGGGCCGGCGGAGCAGATAGGCTAAAAATGGCTATTTTGAGGATTTTTCCAAAAATCAGCATAAATCAGCAAACTTTCTCAAAAAAGCAGCAAAAATCAGCAAATTAGCATTTTCAGAATTGACCCCTTGAAAAGCAGCAAAATGCTGATAAATCAGCAGAGTTGGCTACCCTGTTGAAAATAATATTTAGTGAAAAAAAGCAAAAAATAAATAATGAATAAAATAATTTTCTTCGTAGTTTTTGGTTTGGCAATCGGCCAAATAAATAGTGATTGTTGTTGCCTATCTAATGAAGAGAAACAACAATTAAATTCTGCTAGAAAAACTATTGAAAAATGTTTTCGGGATACATTCCGATTAAATAACGAAGCCCGAGATTTTGCTGCTGCTTCTCATAGGCAATTACGGAGGCAGAAAAAATTAAAGTTCGTCATCCTGAGGCACCGGGTATGAAAACGTGGTTCGGTAGGTTATTAGAAGGGGTGAGAAAAGTACAAGGAATTTCCGAAAAAATTAACGAAGAAAGGCAGAAAATAGGCCACATTAGAAAAGAAATGGATAAGTGTTTGGACAGAAAAGATGTTTTAATGTGTCGTGAATTGGCAGACGAAGCGAAGGGAGCATTTGAAATTGTTAAGCAGTATAGACAGGACGTCGGTACTGCGTACCGTAACGCCTATACTCAATCTGACCTCGGGATTGGGGAATTGGCCGATAAAGTTAAGGAAACAATGAAGGAATATTTATCCCGCCCCGGACCTTCCCCAAGACCAACATTTAAAGACCAATTTATATCTGATTAATGTATAAAAGAGAATGGAAAGACAATAATAAATTTTTAAAAATGATTCAAAGAACAGAAAAAGGAACAGCAATTTTGTTGGAAGCCTCAAAAAAAGAGGCTGAAAGGGCATGGAAGGAAGTTTCAGTATTGGTAGAAGAAGCTGATGATTATTCCAAATCTGCTCGTGGAGCCCTTAATCGGGCAATTAAATCCCGAGAAAAGGCCCCCTATGCCCCAGGGGTTCGAGAGATGAAATCTTTCGGCTTTTACGTATCTGGGAAATTTACACCGTTTTGGATAAAATTAATGCAGAGTCTGAAAGGGTTGAGACGATGTGGCGTCAGATTGAACATTCTAAAGATTTTGATCAGACCACAAAACTTGAGGAGAAAGTATTTAAGAGTTTAAACGAAACCAAGAAGTTGCATTTCGAGTCCCGTCGGATTCATACTAAAATATTGGAGCAAGAAAGCAGAGTTCAGTCTATAGTGTTGGGATTTATTGAGCTTCACGAGTAAAATGGAGGCAATTCAGTATAATTGTCACGTAATTAACAAATTTGGGATCAAAAAACATATTACAAAGTTTATTTTTTCCGGTACATCTGATTATGAATTTAAACAATCTCTAGAAAAAATATTAGAAAATGCATATATAAAAGAATCAGGAATTTTTAAAACAATTCTAAAACTACAATATTCTAATTTTCTAGTAGTCTTGCCATTACGATTATCACAGGAAAATACAATTGACGTTCTGTTAGAACAGCCTGTATTTTCACACTTTTTACCGTTGGATGATACCGTAATTTTTGAAATAACAATTGTTAATTTTAATAATGACAACTATAGACCAAGAAATTAATTTTATAAGGACACAAGTCGAAAAGGCTTGGAAAAGGGGTAGAAAATTAGTTAAAGAAGCAGATAACTTGGTAGCCTATGCCTATGAGCTTTCGAAAATTGCTGAATATTATATTACAGAAAATGACCCACGAAATAATCTATTATTCGAAGATTTTTTGAAACAGATGAGAAAGACTTGGATTCTTTTTCAGAAAATCTCACAAGAATATAAAAATACCGCCTTTGCAATGAGCGGAATTGAGAATTGCCTAAATACAAAAAATTTGATTATTTGCCAACGAGCAGAGAATATTTCGAAAGAAAGCCAAGAATTTTTTGATAGCTATCAAAAACAACTCGAAAATATTAAAATTGAATTAGAAAAAGTAATTAAAAAAATACGTGAGCCGAAAAAAATAGAGAAAGAAATATTCTTTACGCCTTACCGTAGAGGGCAGTCCAAAATTAATAAAGTTTATGAAATATTATACACACCTTATCATAGGAAATGAAAATTGAAAATTCGAGTTCTAAAATTTACCAAATGTCAAAATTGAAAATTAAAAGATTATTTATATACCTTTCCATATCTATTTTAAATAGTATGAAATCTTTATTTTTATCCTTTTTAACTTTCTCGTTTTAATAAATTTGGTTCATTTTTAAATTTTTTTTAACTTGCTTTCAACTGATTTAATCGATATAAAAACAGACAGTTTCCTTTGGGTGGGAGGACAAAAGGAAGCGCAAAATTTTAATAGTTTCCCCAATTTTTCATCCAAATCCCACTGGCAATATCCTATGCGATGATCATTTTTGATTTAATATGCAACCTAAATTTTTGTTCATATCAACTAATTTTAAAATAATCCTTCGCTTCGACTTTTAATTAGTGTATAATATAGTTAGCACATCTATCATGTTAAAGCATTTTCTTTATAAAAATTTATTTCCAAAAAATATTTTTCAACTATTCGTTTTGCATTTATTCGCGCACTCTCTTCGATTTTAAAGGACACTTTTCATTACCGAAAATAAATAAGAGTTTTCCCAAAATAAAAATCATCTCGAAATTTTCGTAATATAAAATCGTGAACAAAGGATAAAATATTAAAACCAAAAAATTTTCGCACACTTTCATAGTCCTTTATTTCCCGCACTAATAAATTTTCGAAGATCAAAAGAGAACCAAGGGGTTTATTCCGATCGTTTTTCTTAAGTTTTTTCAATTCATAATTTCGTGTTTTAAAAATTGTTGCGTTCACAAATCGATAATTTCCGTTGATATCGATTAATTGGGGGGGGGGGCACAAAAATAAACGGCTGAACACTCGCGCAGTGGTGCTAAGCGTACCCACCCAAGAATACCATTAGGCTGGGGCTTTAGAGTTGCCGCTGTCCCTTTACAATTTAATCGTTTTTTCGAGTTTTAACAATTACTCTTTTTCTCTAATTCTCTCCTCTCTCCTATAGTGAATGCGCATCTCTCTGCCCAGGGGGGGGCCCAGATTTTTATACTAATAAGATGAATAAATTTTTATGACTATCACAAAAAAATTTTGCAAAACAAAAGGGTCCCCCCTTTTGAAAAAATTTTCAAAACTGGTCACTTTTAATAAAGCGCCAAATGCGTCCTTAGTTTGTTCCCAATTTTGTTATTTTTGTTAAATTTTTGAATTTTTATATCGCTGACAAATTATTAAAGAAGGTACCAGCCTCAGGAAATAAAAAAACAAAAAAAGTAAAGAAAATTTTCGAATTCGGGTTCGGGATTCGAAAAATGGATGTTTGGAACATATCCGACCAATTTCAGTCGTAAACAGGCACTCACGCGAAAACGACCACGCGAAACGTCCTGGCCCGCTTAAATCTCACCAAATCATTGGCATTTTATCGGTACTCAAATGTACGCTAATATTTTAGTATAAAATTGCCATTTTTTCTCCTTTTCGGTAATTTCAAAGTTTTTAATGTGAAATTACTGTTTTTCACTTTTCATGTACCTTCTCTAAATTTTGTGTTCTTTTTGCGCTCTCTCATTTTTCCTAATTGTCTATGCTTTAAGTTAACACAGTTTTTTGCCCTTTGTGACACACAAATTAAATTGAAAAAATTGGTGAGACCTGTGCTAATTGAACCACAAAAATGAACCGACGGTAAGAAAGGATTTAAAAAATTGCAAGTTTTCATTTACCCAATTTTCTTATGTTTCAGTTGGATTTGTGGTGACGTGTGGATGGACATTCTCCCATCTTTTAACTATGCCAAACTCGGCCTCAAAATGGCATTGCTTTCCGACCGTTTCGATGTTTTGGTGGACAAACATTTCGATGGAAAAAGCGAATTCACAATTTGGAGAACAATCAGAATTGTAAAGGACAAAGGACCAAAAGCAAACAATATTGGACCAAAACCGAAAGTGTCTGTGGCGATCGATGGCAAATTTGTGGATTTTCCATTTCCTGACAATCCGCTGCCCAACAAAATCAGCTTTAAGAACATTCAGATTCAGTCAGTCTTAACTTTTGTGTACGCTAAAGCATTTTTCTCTTGCTTTAGCTACATTGACCATTCCGTGATCAAATTTCTCCGTTCCAACAAGCCAATTTGGGACAGAAGAGGCACCAATTTGGAAGTGCTTGTGGATGCATTTGATATGGGTGTTCAACCGATTTGGGATGTTTTTGTCAGTCAAATTTGGCCTATTTTTGCGAAAAGCATTCGTCATTTGGGTCTTCATAATGCCAATGCTTTGGACAATTTGCGTCGTCGCACTTCGCCGACAATTCTCACTGATCTTGATCAATTGATTTCAATCGATTCCGGTCGTCTGTTCCCCGATGGAATTGCTGACGATGGGCCAAATGCAACTGCTGGCCAAGCGTTGGTCAAATGGCTTCACACTCCGAGCAAAAATGGGCACCCGAAGCAATTACGTTTCCGTGCTTATGAGGTTCCACCAAATCTCGAATGGCTCAACAATTTCAAGGAGGTGTCCCGCCATATTTTCGTAAATTTGTTTTTGTGTTACCAATTTTGTTTAGACATTTCGCCGTGCCACCACTTCTGTCAGTTACCAAATTCAACTTTATTTTCGTGTGGAAACAATGCCAACTGAACCATTTGAATTGGTGTACAAACGGACGAATGAAAAGCTGACACTGAAACAGGAGATCGAAGCATCATCCAACGGAATAATTTATAATTGGCTGTTGCAACGGTGCCCAATTGGGGAGACGGCGACGGCGCCAGTTAAGTGGGAAAACCGCGAAAATTCGGATGCCAATTTTAATTATATCATCAGATTTGAGCTGCGATATGACAATAATTCGGATGCCAATTTGAACAAAATCCTATTTTATTTGTGGGGTGGAAATGATCCCATTGGGTGAGAAGCAACAGCAATTTTTGAAATTGTCAAATTAATTAATTTTAGGCCATTGTCGCCACCAGCGGAAGAAAAAGAAGAAGATAAAGCGGATAAAAGCAACGGAAATGTCGTCTGATTAAGTGTACGGAAATGGATAATTAATTAATTGTATTTGAGAAATGATCCATATCATTTTGTTGTGCTTATTTTCTCTCAGAAATGCTTTGTTAATTCTTTCGTTCCAATTAGGGCTGGTCGGGACCGGGGCGGGAAATCCCGGTTTTTTCAGGTCCCGGTCCCGTTTTTGGAAAAACAGAAATCCCTGTTCCGGCGGGACTAAACAAGCACTGGTAAGAATGGGGTCTGGGTGAGAAAATAGAAGGGAATTGGGGAAGGAGAAATCTTTGAGAAAAAAAATAAATTATTTATTTTATTTATTGCCTTTTTTTCACATCGTTCTGTGGTCTAGTGGCTAAACCTTCTACTTCATTATTTGTCGCGTGGGTTCAATTCCCCACTTGAACAGAATATTTTCTAGTTTTTCTTACCATTTTTGTAATTGAAATTTCAATTAAAAAATAAAATATTCCATGTTTATTTTTATTTAATTTGCAAACAGGCTAAAAAATAACAAATTAACCAAATATTGGTCATAACGGGAATTAATGTACGAAACAACCTTTTTATAGCTTCGAAATTTCAAACTGAAAATTTAAACAAAAAATTGACCTTTTTTGGTGCATACCTAAATGTGAATTTTGTCAAAAATTTAATTTTCAACTCTCGTTTGAGTCCCAGAGATTCGGCGTTCGAATGTGTGTCAGAATCAGTGCTCCAACCCCAAAAACCTTTTTTTATCGCATGCAATTAAGCATTATTAACGGGTACTTTTCCGGTTCACCACGAATAATGTGCGATCCCCCAACCGCGGCAAATTGAATCCGCGACCGCGGGATTTTTCTTTCCGAGTCCCAACCCCTGCTGATGACTGGGACTCAACCTGCAGAAGAAATAACCAATTATTTGAAATCGATTTTTTTTTCAAAAAATGATATATCAAAAATTAATTTGTAAAATATTCAAATGTGATTCTAAGCCTATTTTGGTCATTTTTATGGCATTTTGTGCCTATTTCACTTTTTACGAAGAATTTTTTTCCAAAAAATAACCATTAAAAAATTTTAGTTAATTTTAGTACATATTTGGGGGTTTTTGTACATATTTCATACATATTTTAGCATTTTTTATACATATTTCGCAAATTCATTACTAGGGCTGTGAATTTTAGGTTTTAACTAAATTTTTTGCTCAATTGTTTTGAAGAAAGGAGCTCAAAAAACGCATTTCTGCATTAAAAATTTTCGATTCTGATGTCATTATCGTTCACTAGAAATAGAAATCACTATTTTGGCATTTTGTCACTATTTTTTTCACTATTTCGACATTTTTTGGAAAATTCCTTAACAAAAATGCAATAAAAACAAAAAATACACCCCTAAGAATCGACCTAAAAATTTTTCAAAAAATACCAGTTAGAATTGGAAAATTTTCATAAAAATTTTTCCCCAAAATTTTTTTTCTTGACAAAATTTTTGGTTTAAAATTTCAATATTTGCTAAAAAAATTAAGAAAGGAATGTACCTCATTTGTAACTGCAACTAGTGAATAAAGATTTTTTTTGCTTAATTTTTGGTTGAAAATTATGTCACTATTCGTCACTATGTATTTTTGACTTTTTGTCACTATTTTGGCATTTTTGCTCACTATTTTAGTTAACTATTTCGAGATTTTTGGTCACTAAAAGTCACAGCCCTATTCATTACCCACGCATTACCCACACTATATTTTACCAAAATTTGTTTGACTCTTATTTCTTTCGTCATTTTATAACTAAGTGAATTTGATAAATTTATTAAGACTTTAAATTATTACAATATGGACCAGCAGCAGCAACAAATTAAAACAAAACGAAACAAAGTTAAGTTGGAACATGACGGCGCGCTCTATGTTTTCGACCAATTTAGCGCAGTGTCAATGTGAATCCCGAAAACATTAAGAATTTCCTCATTGGTATTTCCCGAAAATTTTTGAATTTTTATATCGCTGACAAATTATTAAAGAAGGTACCAGCCTCAGGAAATAAAAAAACAAAAAAAGTAAAGAAAATTTTCGAATTCGGGTTCGGGATTCGAAAAATGGATGTTTGGAACATATCCGACCAATTTCAGTCGTAAACAGGCACTCACGCGAAAACGACCACGCGAAACGTCCTGGCCCGCTTAAATCTCACCAAATCATTGGCATTTTATCGGTACTCAAATGTACGCTAATATTTTAGTATAAAATTGCCATTTTTTCTCCTTTTCGGTAATTTCAAAGTTTTTAATGTGAAATTACTGTTTTTCACTTTTCATGTACCTTCTCTAAATTTTGTGTTCTTTTTGCTCTCTCATTTTTCCTAATTGTCTATGCTTTAAGTTAACACAGTTTTTTTTGCCCTTTGTGACACACAAATAAAATTGAAAAAATTGGTGAGACCTGTGCTTATTGAACCACAAAAATGAACCGACGGTAAGAAAGGATTTAAAAAATTGCAGTTTTCATTTACCCAATTTTCTTATGTTTCAGTTGGATTTGTGGTGACGTGTGGATGGACATTCTCCCATCTTTTAACTATGCCAAACTCGGCCTCAAAATGGCATTGCTTTCCGACCGTTTCGATGTTTTGGTGGACAAACATTTCGATGGAAAAAGCGAATTCACAATTTGGAGAACAATCAGAATTGTAAAGGACAAAGGACCAAAAGCAAACAATATTGGACCAAAACCGAAAGTGTCTGTGGCGATCGATGGCAAATTTGTGGATTTTCCATTTCCTGACAATCCGCTGCCCAACAAAATCAGCTTTAAGAACATTCAGATTCAGTCAGTCTTAACTTTTGAATGTCCGGTTTTGGGTTAGTAGGCGAAATGAATGTTTTTGGCTTAGTAGGCGAAATGTCATCGTGCCTTTTTCTCTTGCTTTAGGTACATTGACCATTCCGTGATCAAATTTCTCCGTGCCAACAAGCCAATTTGGGACAGAAATGGCACCAATTTGGAAGTGTTTGTGTATTCAATTTATACGGATGTCCAACCGATTTGGGATGTTTTTGTCCGTCAAATTTGGCCAATTTTTGCGACCAACATTCGCCATTTGGGCTTTCACGATGGCGATCATTTGGACAATTTGCGCCGTCGCACTTCGCCAACGATTCTCACTGATGTTGATCAATTGAATTCAATCGATTCTGGACTTCTATTCCCCGATGGAATTGCTGATGATGGGCCAAATGCAACTGCTGGCCAAGCGTTGACCAAATGGTTGCACACTCCGACAAAAAATGGGCAACCGAAGCAATTGCATCGCAATAATTATTTTGGTCCACCAAATTTCGGATGGGTCAACAATTTCAAGGAGGTGTCCCGCCATATTTTCGTCAATTTGTTTTTGTTTTACCAATTTTTTTATTTAGACATTCCGTCGTGCCACCACTTCTGTCAGTTACACAATTCAACTTTATTTTCTTGTGGAACCAATGCCAATTGAATCATTTGAATTGGTGAATGAACGGACCAATGAGAAGCTGACATTGAAACAGAGCAAAGAATACAATTTGGTTAATTGGCTGTTGCAACGGTGCCCAATTGGGGAGACGGCGACGGCGCCAGTTAAGTGGAAAAACCGCGAAAATTCTGATGCCAATTTTAATTATATCATCAGATTTGATCCTTGGCATGACAATAATTCGGGCGCCAATTTGAACAGTGTCCGATTTAATTTGTGTGCAAATAGTTGCATTGGGTGAGCAGCAACAGCAATATATTATTTTATCGAAAAATAAAATATTTAATTAATTTTAGGCCATTGTCGCCACCAGCGGAAGAAGAAAAAGCTATGCTTTAAGTTAACACAGTTTTTTTTGCCCTTTGTGACACACAAATAAAATTGAAAAAATTGGTGAGACCTGTGCTTATTGAACCACAAAATGAACCGACGGTCAGCAAATATTTTGAAAAATTACGGATTTTCATTTAAAATTACAAATTTTCATTTTCCCCCATCCATTTTTTCCATGTTTCAGTTGGCTTTGTAGCGACGTTTGGATGGACATTCTCCCATCATTTGACCATGCTCAACTTGGCCTCAAAATGGCATTGCTTTCCGACCGTTTCGATGTTTTGGTGGACAAACATTTCGACAGAAAAAGCGAATTGACAATTTGGAGAAGTGTCGTAATTCGCAAGGACAAAGGACCAAAAGCGAAACTGTCTGTACAGATCGATGGCAGTTTTGTGGATTTTCCGTTGTCGGACCATTCGCTGCCAAACAAAATCCGTTTTCGTTTCCTTCGGATTGAGTAAATCAAACTTATACAGAAACCAATTACTTAATATGGTTGGTCATCTTCTTCATTGTTCCCCCTTTTCAGCTACATTGACCATTCCGTGATCAAATTTCTCCGCTCCAACAAGCCAATTTGGGACAGAAGAGGCACCAAATTGAAAGTGTTTGTGTATGCAATTGATACGGATGTCCAACCGATTTGGGATGTTTTTATCCGTCAAATTTGGCCAATTTTTGCGACAAACATTCGTCATTTGGGTCTTCATAATGCCGATGCTTTGGACAATTTGCGCCGTCGCACTTCGCCGACACTTCTCACTGATCTTGATCAATTGATTTCAATCGATTCCGGTTTTCTATTCCCCGATGGAATTGCTGATGATGGGCCAAATGGAAATGCTGGTCAAGCGTTGACCAAATGGCTTCACACTCCGACAAAAAATGGGCAACCGAAGCAATTACATCGCAATCATTATGTGGGTCCACTGAATCTCGAATGGGTCAACAACTTCAAAGAGGTGGTCAACCGAAGAGATTGTTTGCAGTGATTATTTGGATCCACCAAAAATTGATTGGATCAACAACTTCAAAGAGGTGTCTCGCCATTTTTCTCAAATTGTTTTTGTTTTTCCCAATTTTGTTTAGACATTTCTCCGTGCCACCTCTTCGGCCAGTTACACTGTTCGAATTATTTTTCGTGTGAAACCAATGCCAATTGCGCCATTTGAATTGATGAACGAAGTGACAAATGAGAAGCTGACACTGATTAAGGATGGAGCTTTTCGTTGGCTGCAAACATGGCCGACGAGTTCGGTCGGGTCACATTTCTCGATGACCTAAAAATTCCACCACTGGTGTCAAATGTCGAACGCTTCATGTTAAACCGTTGTAAGATACCGATTTTTCCAAGTCTCTCTCCCAGGGAGCAGCTCATTCATCCCCACCCCGCCCCGCCGTTTCCCCCATATCGTTGATCAAAGAAATTTCCAAAAAAAAATCGAAAATTAAAAAAAAAATTTTGGGGGGGGGGGTGGTGCACCCCTCTCTCCCATTGCTCACAAATGAAAGTGCCAATATTCGTGAGCAGATATGCCGAAAATCCACCGGAAGGGATTTACAAAGGAAGGTCCCCGGGTGTCCGTGGGATTTCCGAATGAAATTTGGTGGGTGGATAGAGCACCCATGGGTTCTTAAGAAAAGTGTTTTTATTTTCTGCGAAATGAGTCTGAGTGCCGAGATATGACGTGCCAAACTTTTTTTATCGCAATAAATTAAATAAATATTTGCATTGTTTTGTGCTGCTTGGTGGTGCGGAGGTTGTGCTCCGGCCTTCCCATTTTGCCCTCGCAGGTTCGATTCCCTCTTATGAAAATTTATTTTCCCCTTTTAATCCCTGGAATATGCAACCATTGGATGTTTACATTTTCCGGTAGTTTTGTTGCCAAAAATAAAATAAAAAATAGTTTTAGAATTTGGAAGCAATTTACCAGAAAAATAACGGAATTTGTAATGATTTATGATGTGAAAATAAATTTGCACGTCAGGGATAACATTATTAAATTACAATCGTTAATCCATAACCAGTTTCAAGCCGAACGTTTTAATGGATGGATTAATTTTGCCTGGAGAAAAGCCGGTTATTACGGGGACGAGCCTTTGCCAAATTTTTGTCATCCTGTTAAATTTTGCTTTGAAGTGCCAAAAAATGACATATGTCAGAAATTAAATTGTGAAAATTTTATTTTATTACGGTGTGCTTATACTTCCTTGGAATTTTCCAGACCGGGTTTGTCCGTGAAAATTTGAAAAATATTTCCAAAATTGCCCATTTTCTCTAGAAAAAATTTCCTAACCCACTATGGATTTCGAAAATTTCCCCAATTTTCAGTGTATTTTGGGTGTCCCGGTCACTAGGAAGGAGTGATCTGGTCAAATTGGTGTAAGAGACTTTTTTGATCAGCATCAAAAGTTATACATGCATGAATTATTTCAAGTTTTTAAATGAACTATAAGATAGTTTTTCAGGATTTGAGTCAAGGCTTTTTGGGGGCACTGTATTTCTCTCACAAAAATGTAATTTGTTTGGAAATATTAAGATAGTAAATCTAAATTATAATTATGGTCAGAAATCTAATTAATAAATTAAAATAATTATATATTAATTAATTAAAATCATTTATTCCGTACTGAAATCACTTACTCTACGACAGATTAACTGACAGTCGTCAGAGTAAGTGGTTTTCGCCCTTCTGATGACTTTTTTATTTTTATGAATAAATAAATAAAAATACTTTTTTAGCTTCGCCCACACTCATACTTTTTTAGCTTCGGCTCACCACGGTTGTAAGAATATCAAAAAAAATTTTTCGTTTTTCAAAAGTTGGTAATTTAAAAAGTTCAAGCCTTTGTCCATAGGAATATATGGCAAATTGCATTTTCTTAAAGCTATACGGGTAAAGTACTTTTGGCATTTTTCAATTTTATTAAGTGAATTTTTAACTGAGGGTTCCATGCCTCAGGGGCATATTCAAGAAGAGGACGGATATACGAGATAAAAATGTTTTTTCATATTGAAATTCTTTTTGACTTAATTTTTATAAAATTAAAAAATTAAGAAGCCTGAGGCCACTGTCCCGAATGGCGAGTACCAAGCCATTGTTGGAGACGAAGCGATGGAGATGTCAGAACCATCTCCAGGGCCGTCTTCATTAATGGTGTGAATTGCTTCAATTGAATAAATTTAAACAATAGCATTTCTGCATTAAAATTTTGCTTTGGCGAAGGTTTTTAGTCCATATAAATCTATATTTTAAGGGTTTTCGGGAATAAATCTATATTTTGCCATTTTTGCTTTTTTAGTTCAAATTTCGGCCATTTATGGCAAAATTTGCACAAAAAAATGATAAAAAGGCGAAAAATACACCCATAAAATTCAACTTTTGATAAATATTATCAATAATTTTTTGCGAACTTTTTTTAATGTGAATTTTAAATTCATTTTTTGGTTGATTATTCTATTTTTAAAGTTTCTTTGCAAATATTGAATATATAAACCTTTTTGGAATTTTAAAGGGTTTAACACATAGGTTTTGGCAGTTTTTAGTCCAAATTTTGGTTCATATTTGGCAATTTAAGAGCTTTTTAGTCCATATTTTCGGCTTTTTTGTCCAATTTTTATGTCCATATTTAGCCTTTTTAGCACATATAATTTACAACCCTATTAATATTTTTTAAAATACTTAGGCGGGCCAACACATTACGTACGCCAAAATAGATGAGGACGAGCCCTCGACATCAAAAAAACGGCGCCAAAGAACTATTCTCCTTTTGGTTGTTGCGCTTACGCCTGAAAGTTTCCAAGGCGTTGCTGTGCTGGGAGGCCTCGCGAGTATATTCGGCAATTAAATCGAAATGCGATGTTCTTCGATCTCTGTTGTTGTCCCATAAGGCATAAGCCTAAGTACTTAATTCTCGAGTTGTTCACTTATCGTACATTTGCTTGATGTATTTTTATTTTGTTGTTAATTTCACTCTGAGTATGTAAATAAATGCTAGCGTGCTTTTATTTTAAAAATATTAATGTTGATCAAAAAAAAGAAAAATTTGTTGGAAATTTTTTGCTGGCGATAGGCGCACTGGTACTTCCGGGTTATGCTGCCCCCCCCCCCCTCAAAAAATTCCAAAATTTGTAATTTGGGGTTTCCAAGGTCGCTGATCACGAATTTGATATTTATTTTAACATCTGATGACTTTTAATAATTCTGCGAATTTTTGTAGCGGCAGGATGTTAAGCGACGAAATGTTGATGAATTTGACGAGATTTTGCGCAATATCGCTGCCTTTATGCCACCTCACCTGTCTGACTCATTTCATGAAATTAAATATTTTTCAAAATCATAATATTTTGTCAATATGATTAAAAATCATCAGATGTTAAAATAAATATCAAATTCGTGATCAGCGACCTTGGAAACCCCAAATTACAAATTTTGGAATTTTTTGAGGGGGGGGGGGGGCAGCATAACCCGGAAGTACCAGTGCGCCTATCGCCAGCAAAAAATTTCCAACAAATTTTTCTTTTTTTTGATCAACATTAATATTTTTAAAATAAAAGCACGCTAGCATTTATTTACATACTCAGAGTGAAATTAACAACAAAATAAAAATACATCAAGCAAATGTACGATAAGTGAACAACTCGAGAATTAAGTACTTAGGCTTATGCCTTATGGGACAACAACAGAGATCGAAGAACATCGCATTTCGATTTAATTGCCGAATATACTCGCGAGGCCTCCCAGCACAGCAACGCCTTGGAAACTTTCAGGCGTAAGCGCAACAACCAAAAGGAGAATAGCGAACAGAATCACGAGAATCAGAATGCAGAGGCACAAGCCGATGCACACCTTAGAAACACCGCCTTAAATAGGAAAATGGGAGGGACGAGTTGAGCTAATTGGAGAAACAAAGTCAAAAGTCACCCACCACCATCCATCGAACTGTCCGCTCCAAATCCCGAAGCTGCAGGAGTGGTGCCTCTGCGTCGCGTTATTCTTTTTGTTAACCTGTCGAGAAAACCGTAGGCTTCAGACATTGTGATGCGGTTTAGTTCAGTTAAATAGGTATTTCACTTTGCTAAAAATTTTTTCAATGTAAAATTGTATGAAAAAATTGGAGGTCAGGTTGAAAAAGGAATGAAAGACCAGCATCCGTTCCGAAAAAAAAATTATTTTTTTCTTTTTTATTGTCGCAATTGCTTTAAATAACAAATAAAAGGAGATTTATGTGATTATTGGGTACAATTCCGCGATTTGGGTCCACAAATTATAAAAAATGTCCGGTCCTCCAAATTGCTTACGCCACAAAAAATCAGAAATGTATGTGGAAAAAAGTGATCTGTGCGGCAAGAGTGAAATTTTTAAGCTTTTCCATTAATCAAAAAAAGCAATTGCGACAATAAAAAAGAAAAAAAAAATTTTGAAAAAATTTGACCCAAAATGGGGACCCAAACTTTACTAGTACCCCCAGTTGTACTCGGTTGTCCGCTTCCAGGTCCCGGTCCCGTGGCACTCTAGTTTTGATATAGAATGAACTCATTAAGCATTGAGCATAATTTGGCGAATAAAAGTATATTTACGATTTTTGATTTCAAAAAATTCCCTTTGTTTTTTTGATAAAATTCAAAATCTTTCACTTTTTGTTGTTTTTTTGTCATTCGTATCATCTGTTAAAAAAAAAAACAAATTCTGTATCAAAACAAACAAACAAAAATGAATGGTGGCAAAAAAGGTCTTTTTTACGCCAAAAGAAACATCAATTAGTGCACTAAGAAATACCCAAAAACTGACCCGATAACTCTCTTTGTTGAAAAAAAATGCAGAACTTTTTTCTCTATCGATAAGCAAAATATGAAGAAATTCTGTAAGGCGGAAAAAAAGTTCTATAGAGCGAAGTGAATGTTGTTTTTCCTAATAATAAAAATATTAGATAGTACGCCAAAAGGAGACAAAAAATTAGAGAAAAAAAGATAATGTTTTTCTCTGGCACTCTCTATTTATTGGTACACATCTCGTTTTTTCGGACGGTGTGTATATTTGTAATTTCATTCAATATTGAGCTTTTAAAGCACTAACTTCTGGCTTATCATTGATCTCGTTTTTCCGCGGACCAATGAATGCATTTTCTGTTTTTTATTCTATGTAAATATCAACAACATTCTTCCTAAAATCAACAAAATGCAATTTGTTTTTCCACTTGCACCGAGCTTCGAGGCGTTGCTTTCTTCTCCCGGCTACGCCATATTCATTATCTTTCTTTTTTTGATTGCCCGTTTTCTGAAATTGACCAGCTTCGATGAAAAGCCAAAAATCACGCTGAGAAAGAACAAAAGGAGAAATTCGTCTCAAAAATGTTCACATTTAATGGAGGAAGGAAGTCAATGTGCGACTGGTCCGTTTGTTGAGTTAGCTGAACTTTTTGTGCAATGTTCGATTCTGCAAGAACTGTCAGTAATTTATGCATTCATTCATTGATGGTCCAATAAAAATCCTTCCCCCCCCCCTTTCTTCAGTTATACTCCGCCGTCAATTTGGGGCCGTAATGGTCATCTCCAAACAATTGCTTATGGCCTACTCGGCCACCATTCACTTAAGAGGACATTCGATTGTCGGCATTTGGTTCGCCTGTCCGATGGAACAACTGCAACATTCGACTTGTTCGAACCTGTTTCAACACCAAAATGGGGGTGATGCCAATTAAATCGAAAGTCAGTGCGATTCTTTGTCAGGTGACTTCACGTTGGTCTTCTGTCCCGGGATTGCCAATTGTAGCGAATCCAATTACATTCGAACTTGCGTCCATCATGCCCAGGAGAAGGGTTATCGTTGTGCAGTTTTAAATCACATTGGTGTTCTAAAAAATGTTCAGCTTACGTCACAACGGATTTTTTCTTATGGTAATTTTTGTAAGCATTTTGAGTTGGGTTGGAAATTGCCAAAATAAATGCTCGAACAAAAGAATTATGTTAAAAGTCATTTTTGTATCTGATTACATAATGGAAAGGATCAGTCAAAACATGCATTGATTTCTTTGAATTCAAAACCATTTAATTATTTTTACATTTTAAATGACCGATTTTTATCCTCCCGCTTCCCTCGCCTCGTCCCATGTTAATCCCTTTTTATACGCTTCAAATTTCAGGTGGCAATGGTGAAATGGAAGCGATGTTCAGGGTTCTTGCCAAGGTGTACCCGCGAACTTATTTCATTGGCATTGGCTTTAGTATGGGTGCCAATGTGCTGACTAACTGTTTGGCTTCTGGACTTGATCCTTCTATTTCTTCGCGCATTCTTCTCGGCATTTCCGTTTGCCAAGGCTATTGCGCTTCGGAGTGCTTTGAATCGTTTTTTTCACCTTTAATTTTCCCTTTTAGTGCTTCTTCCCTTTTATTCGATTGGCAAGGCGGGCGACGTTTCTACAATTACATCATCACTGAAAGTGTTAAACGATTACTTCGGCGGAATTACGCAATGGTTGTTCAGCCCCATGTGAAGTCGGGATTGGTGGATGAACGAGTAAGCAATCACTCGGGTGGGGTATGAGATGGATTTTACTGTCCTGAAAACTTAAAAAATTTTTATTTTAAAAAATATTTTCAAACGTAGAAAGAAAAATATTAGAAAATTTGGTAATAGTTTGGTTTGTTCCCCTATTCTTCAAAAGAATAACAATTGTAAAACTACTTTATATGGGGTTTCGAGGTCGCTGATCACGAATCTGATATCCATTTGACCAATTCAGAAGGAAAGTGGATGAAATTCTAAATTTTTTAACTTAGGAATATACTCGGGGCTAATTTTCGCATTTGTATTTGAAAAACCTATTTTTATGGAATTGATTTTTTATCATTATCGATAAAAAAAGATTCCATTTTCATATCGAGTGACCCTGAAACCTTTGTGAAAATATTCTAACAAAGGGAGAAAAGATAAAAAATTTATTCAAAGTATTAAAAAAATAAATTTTTCTGTAATTAAATTGATTTTATCTTCATTTGAAGATTTAAAACTACAAATAAAATTTATTGTTATGTGAATGGTTTTAACGAATTGTCTTTTACCAATTATTTTGTTTAAAAAACAGCTACAGTTATTTATCTTTTCAGAAACTTTGGTCGTCGACTTCGCTTCTTTGGCTTGACGAATTTTACAGTCGTCGGGTGCACAACTTTGCTTCAGTTTCGGATTACTATTCCCATATAAGCTGCCTTCCACGCATTAAAGACATAAAAATTCCTATGATTGGTATTAAAAATGAACAAAAAAAAACCTAAATTTTTTTATTAAATAAATAAAATTGTTTCAGATTTTCATCAACACTTTGGACGACCCCCTCGTGCCCGAAGCTCTTTGGGAACCAGTTCGGCAGTTCGGCAGTTGTGCGAAACGCACCCGCTCCATGCTTTTGTTTTGCTTAAACATGGCGGACATTTGGGCTTTCTCGAGGGCAATTCTCTGAGGCCTCGCTCGATAACTTGGCTTGACCGTTTCATCCTCCAAGTGGCTGCGGCAGTTAGTGAAAATGTGTGTTCCATTTTGCTATTTGGCAATGCTAATTGAAAAAAACGATTTTTATTTACTAGTTGAAAATTGGCGAGATGAGGGCGAGCTGTTCAACCTTGGCCGATGTTTTTGATACGGAAGAAGAAGCCGAAGCATTTGTTGACGCCTTTAATTAGTGAAGCTTTAATTATCCAAACACGTGGCAATTGCTCATTGACCTTGTGACCAAATCTCGGTTGTTTATGTTCGATAGTTAGTGCAATTAATACATTTTTGAATCATATTTACTGCATTTTTTGTTGCAAAATTCTTTCATTTGCCGGGTTGTCATAATAGTCTGATTTTTTGATAAAATTACACTGCTTGATTTTTACTTTTTGTGTTTTGTTTTTGTCAATTACTTTTACAAAATCCGTTTTTTTCTAATTTTGCTGTTTTATTGTCAAATGGATGATTCCACTTTGTCCTCTTCGTCCGCTCTTCCCTTTCATTCCCCAATTGAGGCTTCTTCCTCTTCCTCTGCCACTTCGTCCAATTTCAACTTTCTTTGCATTGGTAATGAGGCGGAGAAGCTCAAATGGTTGGTGCTGAACCACGTGAGGCCAAATGCGTTAAAGAAAATGTTCGAGCCGTTAATACAAAAGAGGCGACGGGCGGTGAATTTGGAGGACGAATTGGTCTGTGTTCAAGCGTGCATGCTCCTCCAATCATTGGTCGGTGATCCACGATTTGATGCGCAAAAGCATCGTTTTCAACTTTTATGAGCCCTCTGAGACCGACCGGAACAAACAGCCAGTGGAGTTGGAGCAGGCGTGCCTCTCTCTGATTGGTCTGTTGAGCACGGAAAAGACCCATCTGAACGCATTGGATCGCATCATCACTAAAATAATCATGGCAGCATACGAGGAGAAAGTCATCACACTTTTGTGAGAAAAGATGGCAAAATCATCGATTTGGAAATTACCATCACCACGTTTTCAGATTGACTTGTCAGCTGTTGGTCGCCAGCATCGACTTTCGCATGAAAATTCCGCTTAACCCGCAAAAGATAAGATTTGTACGGAAAAGCATGGACCAATTGGACTACAAAAACATGCGTGACTTGCTCAAGCAGTTGTTGGTGGAGAAGTTGGACAAAATGCAGTGCCAATTGACCGAATATCAGCAGAGGAATTTAGCACCAATTGAAGAGGTGGTTCAAAATGAGAAGTGAACTCTACTGGAAAAGGATCATTTATGAGTGAGTATTAATTGTGTGTTCAGTTAGTGATCGACTTGATTGACAGAAGCAAAAATTATTGTCCTGCGCTTTTTTTCATCAACGAAATCAGTCGCATGGACCCGTGCCACACGTCCATTCACTTTTTACCGGTAATGACCCAATTATTTACTGAAATTGCTAGTTCATTGTCTTTTCCATCATTAGCGCGTTTCTTGGAAAATCCGCGAAATGATCGCTTCTTTTCGCCCCCTCGCCGAAATTGGTTCCATGCTCGGCCGTTCCTGGATGTGGCCCGTGCCCGCTTCGCCCTCCTTCTCTTGGAGTTCTCCGACGTGCAGTGCGTGGAAATTAGACGAAAAGCAATGCAAACTTTACTTCAAGACGCACTTGCCGTACAGCAGGTGATCACTCAACTCTAACAATCCCCCTGAGTTTTTTGGAACTCAACATTTCCAATTAAATCATTTTTAGTGAAAATTCCACCCCACAAACCTACTTGCAGTACATTCTCTTCAAACAGCCCCATGGCCAAGACAATTTGAATGTAATCGCCAGTTTTTAGTGAGTTTTGTTCACACTCCTCTCCAATTAAGCACATTCTCCGCTCGTCAACTTCACAGACTCCGTGTTCCCGTATCCAATGTGATGAGGTCATTCAACTGCTCATTTTGGAGGCGATGTGCGCCATGGAGGACTCGGAACAGCCCGTGCTGGCGCCTGTCAACCAGTACAATTGGCTGCACCTTTCCCACTTGGTCACCCATGCTCTGTACATGCAAAACTGCACATTGAGGTCAAATTTTGTGTCGTTTATTATTTTTCTTAATTTATTTTTTCAATTTCAGTGAGCTGTTGAAAATGTTGCTGCCACAGTTGAGAAGTTGTCAAGTAATTTCGTCCATTTCCGAATTTGTTTATTTAATCCTTTTAATAGTATTTGCGAGCCAAGGACGAATTGATGTGGATTCTGCTCCAATTGGTTGCCTACGCCCGTTCTCGCGAGAAGAATTTGGTCCAACAGCAGCAGCAACAAAATGGCCAAAGCGGGGCACAAATGCTCTCCGTCGTTGGGTTGGGCGCACAGAACCGGGAATTGGTTTTGGACATTTTTAACGTAATTTGGTTACAAATTGGCAAGAATTGGGTTTTCCACTCCAATTGCTTATCAGGTTTTGTACACCGACAAGAACATGAATTGGGCTACCACCTGTTCCACGGAGAACCCTCTGAATATGGTTTTTCTTCATTTATTGGCCATTGACTTGACTGACTTTTTGTTAATTTTATGTCCGATTTTTTGCTCCTGCCGCCATTTGGATCAATTTGGTGCATCCTGTCGCTTTGCCCATTGCGTCCACTTCGGAAGAAAGTCAGCCTCAGCCACCGGAGAAACTGAAACCACTCATTGATTTCATCGGTTTAAACTGAACATTATTTATCGTCAAATTATTTTTATTTTTTACAGAAAAACAGTTGGATGCAAACAAACCGCTGGACAAAACGTTGGCCCTTCTGGCGGTCATTGCCAATTCGTACAGCAACAATCGCGAGGTGTTCGAGGAACACGTCAGCTCCGCGGTGTTTCGGATTCTTGGCCAGAGCATTGTTCATCAGCAGCAAGTGCTTATTTATACAAAGGCTCTTTTACTTTTCATCCAATTGTTCTTTAGCCGCATCAACCCGAAAAGTGTTGGGTTTTGCCCGGCGGACGGCGAACTGAACAGAATTTGCGTGCATTAGACCTGACTTTTCTGGACTCACTTACTTTCCATGCCAAATTGCAAATTTACAAGTCAACATTTCGTCTCTACAGCCAATTATTCTATAAAGATGCGACACCTAATTTTGCATTGATAAGGTGGTCAAATGTTACTCCATTTTGTTTGTCTTTTTATAAGGTTTTTTTCAGATTGCCAACCCCGGCACTCGTGGAAAGTTTGGCACGACTTTTGTTGAGCACGGAATTGGTCAGTTTTTCGGTTCTTTCAACTATTACCAAATTCTGCTATTAACCATGTCAGATCGACCTTAATGGCACCATCTTTTACACGCACATTTTCTCCGCTCTTCATTATGCCACCAACGTTCCAACGAATGAAAATGAACAGAAACTTTACCCCGTCCGAATTGACTTCTTAGCGGTCCGTGCAATTTTTTTACAACGAATCCATTTTCCCCTCAAATTGAAGGTCTTATTGGAACTGCACAACTTTCGCCTCCAAAACATTGTCTTTGGCTGGAAGTGGAGCATCGAAATGCGTTCTCGTTTTCTTTACCAAGTCTTTACTCGGGTCTCTTTTCCACTTGCATTGTTCCGTGTTCCCAGGTGCTTGAGGCGTTAGTACGGAGTCCTCTCACCGCTGCCCCGTGTCCCTCCTCCAATACGCTGCAACTGTGTGCCCTTCTTGAACAGACCATCCAACGCTTCGTGCAATGCACATGGCCACAAGATCTGCTCAACTTTTCCCAACTGTTGATGGGCAAAACGCTGCCCAATCCGTTGATGGCCATGCCGGAGCATTACCGTCTCTTTCTGCTGGCTGTCTTTCGCGCTGTCAAACTGCTCGGCGCCGATCATCTCCAGTTCAGCGCGCAAGATCTTGGTCAGCGTTGGCCTCTGTCGGAACTCCGATGGTTTCCGCCGAACATTCTCCGTTCAATTGTGCCAAACGAAAGTGACTTGCCGCAATTGGAGCAAATGCAATTGGCACAACAAGCACAAGAGATGGTCGATCTGCAGAACATCTCCTTCCAGGAAGCACAACGACTGATGCACTTGGACGCTGAATTTTTTGGGGTTTGAGCAGTTCACACAACGATCAATCAGCATTCCCCCCCCCCTGAGTTTCAGTTGGACTCACCGCCCTGTCATCCGACTGCTCCGTCATTGCTCGTCTCAATCTTCCGCTGCCTCCACGAATTCACCAATTTCCATCCCCAACTGCCCCCCGGCAAGCAGTCCCACCAAAATGCGCCCAATTTCCCAGCCCTTTGCTACAAACTGCTTTCTCTGCAAAGCAATCGCGACTTGCACCGGTCAACAAACGCTTTGGTGGATTATTTAGTTTGGAAGTGCCAAGGGGACGCGTCACAAGCGCCGTCGGGAATGCTCACCGACGAGTCACTTTCACTGCAGCAAATTGACTTGAGGGTACGTAATGTTGTTGATGATGTTATTTAATTTGGCATTTAATCGCATTGTTTTTCCATTCCGTCAACAGATGGTTGGTGTGCTCAACGACATGCTTTTCGTCCATCAGTTCGTCTCCGTGGAGCGTTTCCTTCTCTCGTTAGCCCTCCACCCCTCCGATGACTCGTCCATTCGCACTTCGCTCTTTCTGTTGGCCGCCCTCCTCGACAACAAACTCTCCTCTTTCTATGATCGACTGCACGCGTGCCATTCCTTTGCGCCCGCCCATTCGAACACAACGAGCGCAAACTCCGAGGAATTCTTTATCCAAATCGCCGACTTTAGCAAAGTGATTGTTTGTCATAGGAATTTCTACTTTATTTTTTGCAGAAATACCCAGAATATTCGTACACTGAGATGTATCAAAAAACAATGGACTCGACTTTTCAACAGTCCCCGGGACAACAAAGGGACCTTATGAATTTGCCCATTTATTACGGCCATTTGGCCGATCGGATCCTTCCGGTCAGTTGTCCAAATGCGAAATGTGCATCGAAGTGATGGAAAAGTTTTTAGCTAATTGATGTCATTTTCCAACGTGCCTTGGAGGTGGATATTGGCCCGAAAGTGTTGGACTCTTTTCTACGCAATTTCGGCCCTCTCTACCGCCTCCACCGTATAAATCACTGAAATAATAGTAATTACCCAACTTAATTTGAATTTAGCGCAGCCAATGACTTTTTTATACGAAACGCTGCACACTTTGGACTCGTTTAACCGCGACTCGCCCATTGGACGTCAAACAATTCGGAAATTTGTGGTGAATATTGTGCTGAAATTGGAGCAGGAGGAGGGCACTCACAGCACTCGTGCCGGTGCCGGGTACCACAGCAAACTTTTGACCCCCGAATTTGTACTTCACCATCATAATGTAATCCCCATATTCATAAATTGATCACTACCGTTTTGAATTCAGATGCCCCCAATTCGTTTCTGTCGTGTGTTGGTGGAGCGAATTGTGCAGGCGAGCACATACACTCATCAACCGCCGCAATTTGTTCACAGAGACTGGCGATTTGCTGAATATCCGGTCAGCCCCTCCCCCTCCATCCAGCTTTCTACAACATTTTTCATATTATTGTACGTCTTCAGCCTGCCGGACAAGCATTGACCAGTGCATGGGTGGAACTGCTTGCCAGCCAGCACACTCCCGCGGCTATTGTCGATGCCCTCGTCGATTTGGCCATCCGTCGACCGATATTTCGTCCACAAGTCTTTGGCAATGAACAAAATAAATTAAATAAGGACTATTTTCCAGGACACTCTGAATGCGTTGGGTCTGTTGCTGACTGGGCTTCCTTCCTCCTTCCAAGCCTTCTTCTTGGATCGAATTGAGGAGTCCTTCGACTGGCCCCAAATTGCTTCTGTCGACGCTGATCCTTCGCAATTGTTCGAGTCGCTTAGCCACGAAGTTTACCTCCACTCGGAAAGTCGCATTCTCTCGATGCTGGCCCTAATCCATTCCTTTTGTCAACATGGCGGCAATGTTCGGAAACAAGCAAAATATTTTGAAATCAAATCATTTTAGAATTCGCTTTCGATTATTCCCGATTTCGTGATCAACCGACTTGCCCACAAAGTGGACAATGAGGCGCAGCTGGTCTATTTCCTTCGCATTGTGGTGCCGTATTTGCAGAGAATTCACGAAAAGGAGCGGAACAAACACATGCCCGAGGTGTCCCATGGGCACAATGTTCGATTAGGGCAGCTGCAAATTTCAGCTACTCCCTATGTTAATAATTAAATTGTTTTATTAGATTTAATTGCCTTCACTTCGCTTGTCCTTTTCCTTGCGTTTGATTGTTTGGGTTTCTTCAGATCATTTCCATTTACAAAGTTCTTGGCGATTTGGTAAAGAAGGTCGGCCAACTTCACTACGAGGACACCATTTGCGACTTGCTTTACCAGTTCAAATATATGTTTGTCGGCTATACGCTCAAAGAACAAACCGAGATTTTCATTCTAAATTTTCCGGTGAGAAAGTGGTGAATTTCCTCAATAACTATTGTTTTAATTACCCTTTTAAAGGATTCGATGCGTGAAAAGTTGAAATTTTTGTTCACCCATTCGTCGACAGCAGCAGCAGCGGTGGAAAATCAGCAGCAAATGCTTCAGCAACAACAGCAGCAATTGGTTGGCATTGGATTTGCATTTGGTCAGCAACTTTCATTTCCCATGGAATCAGCAACACATCAACAACAACAACAACAAGTACTGCCCTTCCACCATTCACAACAGCAACAACAACAGCAGCCGGCGGCACTGATCGGAATGTTGCAGAGGCAAAGTCGCGAGGACGAGGGGCAGCAACAGCAGCACCAATCACGACAAAACCAAGCTGTGCAAATGCAGCAACAGACCAACACAAACCAACAGCAAGTGGAACAAATGGGCACCGCTGGGAGCAGCACAACCGCAAGCCAACAGCAACAGGTCATTTGGCGTTGCTTTCCGTTCGCATGTCTTTCCATTCGTTCAGCAGTCCACGCCTGCCCCATTGTCCGTGTCGTCTGTCTCTTCTGCTGCTCTCTCTCCCCATTTGATGGTTCCGTTTTCCTGCCCGTCCACTTCTTCCCCAGTTGATCCTTCCACTCCAATGCAATTCATTTCCCATCATCCACAACAGCAAGGCATTCCGCCGCCGCCTCCCTACCAAATGCATCCGATGGCCATGTCGGAAGCATCCGTTGGGCCCAGTAAGTTTTCTTGCTCATCCCGTCTCTGTGTTATGAATGCTCTCTCCCCGAACAATGATGTTATATTTATAAACTGTCGTTATTTCCTGTTAAGTCCCTTCCCATGCTGCTTTTCCTGCCTCCTCCTCTTCTGCTGGTCCGTCCGCTTCGACCTCCTCCTTTCCGCAACATCCGTCGATGGTTATGCATTCACACGCAGCTCCGTCGCCTCATCACCAACAACAAATGGTCTCGTCAGTCCACTTCCAACAACAGCAACATCAGCAAATGCTGCAACAGCACCAAATGGCCTCTGGCGGCGTGCCAATTTCATTCGGTTCAGTGCCTAACACATCAGCCGAGGCTTTGCCATCCGGCACTTTCTTCCCTATAGGCTTTCAGCCTCACCAAGTAAAGGCACAAATTAAATGAAAACCAACAAATGATTGTTTATTATACATTTCTCTCTTTTATCAGATGCACTCTCATCAAATGGCGGCAGAACATCATCAACCTCCACCAGAATCGATGATGGCGCAACATTCTTTTCCCTCCCATTTTTCGCAGTCAGTGTCTTCTTCTTCGGGCATTCCGCCCACCGCGGATGGCTTTCATAGGCAAGGGATGTAACAAAAATTACCCACTTTTCATTTTTGTGTATTTCTTTAATAAATCATTTGTTTTTACACTAGAGCATTGAATTGATTGATTTTTTAAATGGAGTGCCATTTGCCCAACCAAACATTTGGGTTTTGAATGGAGAATAATCCATTTAAGCCAGTAGTTTTGGACTAAATTTAGCTTGTTTTGGTCAATCTAGGAACAAAAGTGAGAATTCTTAGAATTTGACCAGCGACTCTGAAAACTTCGTCTGTAAAAAGAAATTTGGCATAATTGAAAAGTTAAAATTCCATGAATAATCCGTCCCCATGACGGGCGTGGGTCGGTGGGTCGTATACTTTGTTAAACTTATGTAAATGCTCAATGGCCCTGCAGTGAAAATTGGAGTGCGAAATCCTACGCATGAAATGAAGTTAGAGGCCGCTGATCACGAATATGATATCCATTTCGACCAATGCGAGATCCCTGACCCTAATTCGAAAAAAGCCGAAAACACGAATTTTTGAAAATTCTCACTATTGCTCTAAAATTAATTAAAAAGTCACAAATCATTGAAACATCAAAAATGATCTTGTTAGGTATTTTCAAAAATTCGCTTTTGTTCGAATTTGGTTTCGGGGTTTGTCATATTTGTGATCACTGATCAGCGACGCAATGAATGTTCTCTACCCAAAACTTCATCTGCGTTATCTCAAGTCCCTCTTTTCGAAAGCATTTGACAGATATTTCCGATTGTTGACCTTTTGTCAAACTTTCGTCGCCTCGTCTCCGCAAGCGCAATCAAACGGCTGCTCAACGAGCTAATTTTATTATGATAATTGCCCAAAGTAAAAGTACCAAGACGAGAAATGGGTTCAATCTGACATCTAATTCGAGGTCATGGACCCCATAAGCCCAGGGAATAAATTTTCATGACTATATATTAAAAGATTTCGCAAACCGGACAAACCCGTACTGGAAAATTCCAAGGAAGTATTGGGTTCAGAGCGCTCTTTTTTCAAGGGCCGACTCAGTCCACAAGGATAGAAAAAAGAAATAGGGAATGTAGGATTTTCCGAGTGGGCCCGACGGACAAACCCGTACTGGAAAATTCCAAGGAAGTATTGGGTTCAGTTAATGCCTCGTCCCCCGCCAATTTCATCGTCGTTTTTTCTTGGCGCCCGTGGGCCGGCGACACCGTCGTGCCCTTTGAGCTGACCAACAAATTACTGGAAAATTCCAAGGAAGTATTGGGTACATTGAAGCAGTATGAACGCAACCGCTTTTTGCTTGTGCGTTGTCCGCTTTTGCGTGACCAGCGCAAATGGGCCGAATGGGAAAGAGAGGCGAAAGAGTGGCGATTTGAAGAGCGAAGTATTGGGTTCACTGATATATAATTTCAAGGGCCGACTCAGTCCACAAGGATAGAAAAAAGAAATAGGGATTTTTGGAAATATTTTTCAAATTTTCATTGCGGACGGACACCAAAGAATGACGGGCGGCACTATATCTTCCCACCTCGCTCCCGCCGTTTCCCCCCGTATCAGTGCCCCCTCCCGCCGTATGGTATCCCCAAAAAAATTATTTGTTTAAATCTTATTATTAGTAGGGCTGGGATTTTTATGTTTTAACATGTTTTCCCTGATATATAATTTCAAGGGCCGACTCAGTCCACAAGGATAGAAAAAAGAAATAGGGATTTTTGGAAATATTTTTCAAATTTTCACGGACAAACCCGTACTGGAAAATTCCAAGAAAGTATTGGGTCCCTGATATATAATTTCAAGGGCCGACTCAGTCCACAAGGATAGAAAAAAGAAATAGGGATTTTTGGAAATATTTTTCAAATTTTCACGGACCTACTTTACGTTTCTTAAGCATTTAGAAAATTTCTTTATATATTTAAATGCCTAAAGCAGCCAAATCAAACGCTGTGTTAAATCGTCACTGGATTTCAAAGTTCCCGGAAGGAACATTTTTATGGACAAACCCGTACTGGAAAATTCCAAGGAAGTATTGGGTTCACTGATATATAATTTCAAGGGCCGACTCAGTCCACAAGGATAGAAAAAAGAAATAGGGATTTTTGGAAATATTTTTCAAATTTTATGGACAAACCCGTACTGGAAAATTCCAAGGAAGTATTGGGTTCACTGATATATAATTTCAAGGGCCGACTCAGTCCACAAGGATAGAAAAAAGAAATAGGGATTTTTGGAAATATTTTTCAAATTTTTAAAAATCCCAGCCCTAATTATAGAAATTAAAAACCCGAGTTTTTTAGAGAACATTTCAAAGTAAAAAGCTGATAATTTCAGCAATTTTTCAAAATTTATTGATGAATTACTAAGTTTTTTTTTAAATTTTTTAAAACGCTAAAAAATTTTTCAAATTATTCTTTATAAAATTTTCCAAGATTTTTAGGGATTGGCACGGGGGAGCAGACAGCTCGTTTCCTCCCCCACCCTCCTCGTAGTTTTCCCCTGAGAAGAGGAAAGGACCGCGCTTGGTGAAGGTGGTCCTGCCGGCTTCAACCTTCCAACGTTTTGCGCTGATGCAGTGGGGGCGTCGTCGGACGGAGCTGAAGAAGAGACCTGGATGGGAGCGTCTTCTGGTCAGGCCATCCCTGACGAAGGAGGAGTTGGAAATTGAGCTGGGTTCCCTGATATATAATTTCAAGGGCCGACTCAGTCCACAAGGATAGAAAAAAGAAATAGGGATTTTTGGAAATATTTTTCAAATTTTCACGGTCAAACCCGTTTTAAATTGTTTATATTTCAATGCACGAAGTTTGGCGAACAAATTGGACAAGTTAAGGTTTTTGTTATTAGAAAATAGGTTTAAAATCATAGCTGTATCTGAGAGTTGGTTGAGTAACAAAATAGAAAACCCCCAAATTTTGGAAAATCTCCCCTATTCTATAATAAGATCAGATAGACTTAACAAAAAAGGTGGCGGGGTTGCTTTCATAATATCGAATTTAATTCCTTTTGAAATTATCAAAACTACAAAAAACAAAAATTCCGATATTCTTTGTGTTGACCTATTTTCACCTCTTAACCACACAAAATACGTTTTATTTTGGTCTATAGACCCACTTCACATGAAAAACAAGAAGATTTCGAAAAATTGGTCGAACAACTCTCTGTTTTAGTCTCGGCTTCTGCCAAAATTTGCTGGTTTAAAAATTTTAGGTTAAGAAATTTTAAAAAATTTTCTGGGGGGCGAGCTTTTCATTTTTTGCTACGGCAAATGCCACGGAGCAGGACAAAACTCCGCCGGCCGAAACTCTGCCAAAAAAAAATTTTTTTTTAATTTTTCAAACAGAAATTTTTCAAAATTAGAAATTTGGAAGAAAAAAAATTCTAAAAAATTTCCAGCGATTTTTTCAAGACTTAATGATGAAAAACTAAGTTTTTTCAAAAAATTTTGAAAAAAAATCGCTGGAAAATTCTTAGAAAATATTTTTGTCTTCGTGTTTTCTAAGAAAAAATTTTTCTAAGATTTTTTTCTTGAAAAATTTCTAAGTTTGAAAATTTTTTGCCCGCCGGAGTTATGTCTCGGCGGAGTTTCGGCGGCGGAGTTTTGGGGTGCACCGCAAATGCCAACCCTCAAATGAGTGCATTTTTTGTTGTTTTTGCTTTTCCCCACCGCTTTGATGCCGTAGTGCGTCCGGGCCAAGGCACAAGCATTCTCCACGACCATTTCGTTTTGGGTAGGGCTCAACGTGCACGTGCTGTACACCACCGAGCCACCGACGCGCACCGAACGCAGCGCATTTCTGTGGGGAAATGATGGGAAAAATAGTATTTTTGTTGAAAATTTTAGATTTTCCTTGCTGGTACGTACCCCCCCCCAGACCTAGAGCATCAACCAAATTTTTCAAAAAGCCAATCTGCTAAAAATGGTTCGAAATCGCAAAATTTGTCATTTTTTGGACAAAAGTCTGTTTAACAAATTGCATTTAATGCAAAAAAAAATCCGGATGAGGTACCCACCCCAAGCCGAAAAACCGTCCCTGGAATTTAGGGGTTTTTCTGGAAATTTAGCAAATTTTTTTAGCCAACATTTTGGATTTCAAAAAAACTTTAAAAGAAACCTTTTTTAAATTTTCTTGAGGTTTTTGATTTTTTGCGCGACATTTTGTCCTGCGGACGAGTTTCTCATTGATGACTGCCCAAATTCCAGAAATATGGAAAAAGTCAATTATTTGCCCTGTCCCAAAAATCATCCGCGTCTGCAACTGTGGCAAATTCAAGCGATCTGTGCTCATTTCGGTGAAAAAATGTTGCCCTCGTCAACGGTGGCCGACCGTCTGTCGGTTGTGCACGGCACGTCGACGAGAACATGAAAAAGGGGAGGCAAAAATTAGGGGAAAATGCCAAAACATAAATTTTCCATAGGGAAAATGTCAAAACGTAAACTGGGGCCAAAAAAATTGTAATAGCACTGAACTCGTTCTTAGGACCGACAAAGCTGCGGGGAATTGTAAAATACGGGAGCAGTTCGTTTCCCCACTCCCCCATCCGGAAAATTTTTCTCACAAATTCCAAAAACGAAAAAAAAGTCGAAACATTTGCCTGACTTTGTCATAGACTTCCGTTTCGGCCCACGACTCGACGCTGGCGGCGTCCTTCCGCTTCAGAATCACTTGGGAGGACACCTCCGACTTGGCGGGCACGTGCAGCGCCAACGCACGGCGCAGCTCACCCAGGCGGAACAGACTTAAGTCGTTGCAGACGAGCGAAGCTGAAAAGGGGGAGAAATGAAAAAAAATTAAATTTAAAATGAAATTAAAATAAAAAAAGGGTCAAGAAAATAAAGCCCGTCGAGAAAAACTCGACGGGCTTTGTTAACAGGTTCACCGCCGAAATGCATTTTGTAACATTGTTTAACTATTTAAAATGTTAAAATAAATTTTCCATTCTTCCGGAAAAATATAAAATTTCCTGACCAAATTTGCCCGTCTGAAGAATCATCAAACTTTTGCCGCCCGGCGACGCGCACATGTCCAACACCACGTCGTCGTCGCGCAGGTCGAGCGCAAGCACCGGCAGCACGGAGCCTCCGTCCAACAGCCACCAACCCAAAAAGGGGGACTTATTTTTAGGGGGGGGGGGAAGACATTATTGCAAATTCAGGTACCCAGGGAGCAGTTCATCCCCCACCCCGTATCGTTTTCTGCCCACCGAAAAATTTATTAAATTTTTAAACCGAATTTCTTTTTAAAAAATCATAGAAACCCGTCCCCGACGCATTTTTACTGTTGCCTCCAAAAACGTATTAAAAAATTTCGAACTAAAATTTTTCAAAAAACAGAATTTTTTTTTATAACACTAAATCTAAAAAAATAGAAATCTAATCGTAAAAATTCACCAAAAAAGAATGATTTGTTAGTAAGTGGCCAAACTGACTGGAAATGTTGTTGCGGTCCTTCAACGGTTCCGGGAAGCCGTCGATGCACAGCCGCGGGTGGGAGAAAAGCGCCAATTCGCGCGGGTAAAGCAGCACGTCCTCCACCGTGGGCAACGGTTCGTCCACACCCTCGAGACCGGTGACGCTGAAAAAGCGAATTTTAGAAAATTTTTCGTGTCTAAAAACTGAGAGGCTTGGTATAACATTTCAAAATTAGGTAACATTTAAGTTGGTGGACACCTTTTCGAATTTTTTTTTTAAATTTCGAGATGAATTGTATTTTAAGGGGTTTCAGGGTCGGAGAATCCGATTAACTGAATTCATTTTAAGCCATCCCATACCGAACCGAATTGGAACCAAAAAGTCGACCATCAAACTTCAACAATACACACATTTTGCAATATTATCAGTCAAATGCACGAAATAATGAGTTTAAAAATTGAATTTTTTGACATTTTTTATTCGGGCTTAGGGTTCAGAACAGGTTGAAATAGATGTCAGAATCGAAATCTCCGACTTTGAAATCCCAAAAAATAATTTAGAAGGGGGTCCATTACCTTAACTATTACCCAATATTAATTAATTATGGCACAAAAAGCTGTTGCCATTTATCCTAAATTTCTCAAATTTTCTCCCCGGTGGCGCTGTCGGAAGTGAAGCAGAACCCAATTCCTTATAGTGTTCCTTAAAAATGCTCAGATTGGTCGGTTTTTAAGCAAAATCGTTGATTAAAATGAATTTAACAATGATTTTGGTGGCCAAAATGACAAAAGTACGGATAATTTTGAATTTATCAAAATTTCAGAAACGCGACTCATAAAATGGTGGAAAATTTCCGCCCTCCCAAAAAAACACCCAAAAAAGGACTTGAAACTGCTGTCGTAGATGACCCGCTTGGTGTTGAGCATTTCGTACGCGCCCTTGTCCCATCCTTTGCTTCGCTTCGACCGTTTGACCTCCTTCGTCCCGAGCACAATTTCATTGGCGGACGGTTGGAATTGGGCCAACCCATCGCCGAGGCGCGAGGCGATGTCATCCGAGTCGTCGTCAAACTGCTGCTGGTCCTCGGCACCATCACCAACGGAGTGGGACTGAAATGGGCGCGCGCGAGTAAAATGAAATTTATTTTAACTTTAACCTTTTTTTTGACACCCTCCCTCCCCAATAAACATTTGTAAGTTTAGGAAATTTTGGACGAATACCCCTAAAATTTTTAAAAATAAAATATGGCAAAATTGGAGCAATCATTTCAACAGCTAGGGGTTTCCAATTTTCCCAGGCGGCACCTCTCGGCAGAACGGCGACACAAATTTGTTTTACCCATTTGGAAAAAAATTCTAACAAATGGAAAAGCGCATTTGGTCCCTTCAGCAGTCCGTTTAAAATTCATTTGGACCTTCCAATGTTCAAATTTTTATGCCAAAAAATCATTTCAATCGACCAAGATTTCATTCGGCAAGTACGCCAAATGCCTTGGCACCCTCGACGGCCGCTTTTTGTGAAAAGCTTTTGCGCTTCAAAATGCTCACGCAATGCTCCATGCCTATGGGCAATGAACTTTCATCGGCAAAAAGTTGTGCCGAACCCTGAACAGCCAAAAAATAATGAAAACTAAAATTTTCAAATTTTTTAAAAAGGGTTTTTAAACCATTTTTAGCTAGAAAATTCGGATTTAAAACCGCAAAAAAATTATTTGTCTCTTCGGTTCGTCCCCCAAAAAATGTTTTTGGAAAAACCGCGCCACAAAAAAAACGGGTGTGAAAAGCAAAAAAAGGTCGTCGCCCGGGGGAGGTACCCCCCCCCAAGCCAAAATCCTGGGACCGTCCCTGCACCCCCGCCCTCAGCGTTTTTTTTGAATCGTAATAAATTTTGAATGAGATTCTATGCCGGGCTGTACAAAAGTGGATGCCGTTAGACGTTACCCCAAAATGGCATAAAAAATTCTAGAATAATTTGACAGAATCCAGGCCTCCCCCTGGGGGTCCGTCACCTCTTCTTCGTCCTCCTCCTCGTCGTTTGCGCTTTGTGCCGCCTTTTTGTCCAACTTGCGCTTCATCTGCTCAATTCTGTGCGTCATTTGCTCCCCAATTTTCATTTGGTCCTCCATCAAATTGATCGTGCCGAGGCTTTTCAGAATTTCTTTGTTCGACTAAAATGAAAATTGTTAAAAATTGTTAGGCTCAGTGTTTTTGGAAATTTTGTATTTTTAATCAACAAATTTTTTTTCTTCCTTTTCTCTTCGTCCCAAAAATATCATTGTGAGTAATTCTCCGAAGGTGTCAATTTTTGGAAATTGTTAATAAGGAAAAACATTTCCAAAATTTGCTCGCATTCAAACTCTAACAAATTTGAAATTTTCTGGATAATTAATTAATTTAAAGTTGTTCGGTTATGTGCCACAGATTATTTAAATCCCTTAGAAAATGCAAAATGGCCACAAATTTTATTTCTGATCCGTAAAAACAACAATCCATGCCAATTCAGAAAATCGAAATAAAATTGTGAGACATTTTGTGTTTATTTTTTAATTGGACGACCTCAAAATTTGCAGAAAAACGGTTGGCCACCGCCACAAATTTTTTCCTCGTCAAAAGTGCGAGTCGAACTGAGGGCCATTTGTCGCCAAAGATTGGCCCGTAGTAAAAGTCGAAGTTGTCCAGTGCCAACATTGTCGGTGTTCGCAACGGCTTCACCCGTGCCATTCTTGGCTTAAAGCGCGGCGCACCGGACTTTGTCGCCCGTTGCTCTAACAGTGCGGGACGGAAGCGCAAAATTTGCAAAAATTTATGATACATTTTCGGCACCTCAATTCAAAAATAAAAATTAAAACGAATTAGGTATATAAAAAAAAGAGAATTGTAGGAAAATTCAATCCAAATTTTGCTCTAACTGCGTGCGCCATGGCCAAAAAGTCAACAAAGAACAGCAGAGGCAGAAATGTAGAGAAATGGCGAAAAATGCACACGAAAGGAGAAAGAGAGAGTGAAAGAAAGGTAAAAAAATACAAGAAAATCTGAAAATGCACCCTAAAAATTGACTACTTTACGTTTCTTAAGCATTTAGAAAATTTCTTTATATATTTAAATGCCTAAAGCAGCCAAATCAAACGCTGTGTTAAATCGTCACTGGATTTCAAAGTTCCCGGAAGGAACTTATTCAACTGATGGAAAAATTAATCCGGGACTTTACAAATTGATTGATATCGCCAAAATTTTGATTGGAGGTCGGGCGAAAATTGATAAAGACTGATATTAAATATGATTTTTTTTTGCGTAAATACACTTGGTTTTTCCAATTTTTAGCACATATTTTTGCATTTTTTAACACATATTTAGGCCTTTTTTTTGGTTTTTAGCACATATTTTGGGTTTTTTTAGCACATATTTTATTACATATTTCAGGATTTTTAGCACATAAAAATCCCAGCCCTAATTATAGAAATTAAAAACCCGAGTTTTTTAGAGAACATTTCAAAGTAAAAAGCTGATAATTTCAGCAATTTTTCAAAATTTATTGATGAATTACTAAGTTTTTTTTTAAATTTTTTAAAACGCTAAAAAATTTTTCAAATTATTCTTTATAAAATTTTCCAAGATTTTTAGGGATTGGCACGGGGGAGCAGACAGCTCGTTTCCTCCCCCACCTCCTCCTCGTAGTTTTCCCCTGAGAAGAGGAAAGGACCGCGCTTGGTGAAGGTGGTCCTGCCGGCTTCAACCTTCCAACGTTTTGCGCTGATGCAGTGGGGGCGTGTCCGTTTGCGCAAACACTTTTGCATTTATTCCTACACGGTCGAAATTATATATATTTTTTTTTTTGCCGTAAAACCGGTATAGTTTAAAAGATTTTCTTTGGCTTTTACTTTTGGATTTTATTTTTGTTATGATGTCATATGAATTTAAGCCCCGGAGGGCGTCAAAAAATTGCACATGGCACCGCTTTCGCAGGCCAAGGCGGGTAATTGGTAAAAGTTTTCAATCAGCAATAACAGCAGCTCGGCTAGGCCTCATTGCTCGCTGTATTGCCCGAGCGCAAGGCTAAAGAAGCGGGGGAAAGGGAGAGGGAACAGGCAATGAATCGAATATTTATGATGGGTTGGAAAAGGGGAGAGAACGGCAGAGAAAATACATTCTCTCTCTTTCCTCTGCAGTGTCTTTCCCTGTGCTATTTCTTTCTTACCTATTTTCTTTGTCTTTTCTCTTTCCTCACGCGGCAGGCATTCTCTTCCTCCATTTTTTAGAAAAAATAAAAGGAGAAATAAGACCAAAAGACAAATGAGGAAAAGAAGACATACAAAAAGACAAATAAAAGAAATATTTCTCTCTGCCTTCCTCAATATTAACCCCATCATAAATTTGTCTTAATTATAAGGAATATTAGCCTATTTTGCCAGTTCGTTCGACCCTCAAGTGGGGGGTCTTTGTGTCTCAAGGGTAAAACCCTAATTTTTGGACTGCACCTTCTCTAGGGAAGGCGCAAAAAATATAGGATTTAAATTTTATATTTTGGATAGAAACAAAATCTTTTTGAAAACTATGTAGGTCTTTGAAAGATGAAAATTCGTTAAAACAAATACACTCTTGTTCATCTCTTATTTGTTAGTTTATGATCACTAGGGCTTGTAATTATATGCAGATGCATATTTTTTCCTGGACTGTGGGAGATCTGAAACGTACGAAAAACATATTTTAGCTTGTTTTGAAGCTTCTAGGCCGTACTTCCATATGCATATTTTGCATATTTCTGCATATTTCGCGATTTATGTGCATATTTGCATATTCATGCATATTTTGGCATTTCGTGCATATTTTATGTGCATATTTGAGCATTTTTTCAACAAATCCTCTATTAAAACGGCCCCCTCTATTAAAGCAGCCATTTGGATCTCTAATGACCGAAATTTTTTTCAAAAATATCATTTTTTGTATATTTTCTAATAAAAGAGTAACTTTTTTAAAAAATTAGAACTTTATGCCAAAAATAGTAAGAAAATAGAAATTCACCATTTTTTACTCAATTTTCTTCAAAATAAATATATTTTACTTTTTTGATTTTAATGATTATTCATACTATATTTAGCTATTTTCGAGATTTTTATGCTAAAATTTAACAAATTTGAAGAAATTTGTAAAATGCCCTAAATTTGGAAAAATTTATGTGCATATTTTTCATTTTTTATGTGCATATTTTGCAATTTTTGGTGCATATTTCATGCGCATATTTTAAGATTTTATTTGCATATAATTACAAGCCCTACTGATCACCTCCTATGTGTAGTAATTTCCAATAAAATGTAATTTTTCAAGAAAAGTTGTATTTTGTTATAGCATTTTCGAGCTCTATTAAACTTTATGAGTCCAATCAATTAAGCATACTTTGTTTTTATACAATAACTTTGTTCATGTTCGATATGCTTTTTGGTATCATTCGAAAGCACAAAGTTTGAAGAAGCTAATATATATAAAATCTCAGCGTTTGGGCAATCGCCAAAAAATATATTTGATCATTAAATAATTGTTTATTATTTTCGTTTGTAACTTTCCTTAAATGTTAGCATTCTCTTGTTTTCTCGTATTATTGAGGAGGAAAGGAAAAGTGATTTTAGTTTTGCTTTAGAAAATAAAAAATCAATTGATGTAATTTATTTTGATTTGGCTAAAGCATTCGACACGGTTCCACATAACCGGCTAATATCCATCATAAATAGTTTTTAAATTTTACAAATATTTTCCCACTTCCGCTGATTATCCGTTCCCAAGTGGAACTCCATTACTCAAATTTTTGGAACTGCACCTTCTCTAGGGAAGGCGCTAAATATTTAAAAATATGTATCAGATTTATAATATGGGTTGCCAACTGAAAATTTTAAAAATCAGCATTTGGCCGAGAAAAAAAATCAGCATTTAGGGTCAAAAATAAGCATTTAGGAAAATTCTTTACAAATGAAAAAAATCAATAAAAAATGTTTTTTGAGGCGTGCTTTTTCAAAAAACTTTTGGGGAACGGGAGGGGGTGGGTCCGGCGGTGCCGATAGGCGCCGCCGGGAAAATTTTTTCAGAATTTGGGATTTGTTAACAGATTTTCACCAAAAAGTGACCAATTTTGCGATTTTGTGCCAATTTTTATGAAAAAAGTAAGTTTATGGGGCCCGGCGGTGCCGGCGGTCCCCGCCAGGGGAAAAATTAGAAGTTTTAACCATTTTTAACAGATTTTCACTAAAAATTGGCAATTTATTGGTTAAATTTTGAAAGTTTAGGGGAATTTTGGGGGCCGGCGGAGCAGATAGGCTAAAAATGGCTATTTTGAGGATTTTTCCAAAAATCAGCATAAATCAGCAAACTTTCTCAAAAAAGCAGCAAAAATCAGCAAATTAGCATTTTCAGAATTGACCCCTTGAAAAGCAGCAAAATGCTGATAAATCAGCAGAGTTGGCTACCCTGTTGAAAATAATATTTAGTGAAAAAATTATAATAAATTTTTTGAAAACTTTTTTACGCCGGTGAAGATGACAACCCGTTTAAAATTTGAGTGTAATTTGTTAACAGATTTAATCCAAAAAATGTCCAAATTTTTGCGATTTTGAGCAAAGTTTTTATAAAAATAAGTTTTTGGGTGCCGGTGGTGCCGATAGGCGCCGCCGGGGGAAATTTTGACTTTTAGTGCACTTTATGAACAAATTTAGTCCAAAAATAACAATATACGATTTAAATTGATAAAATTGTGATTGAATTCCCATCGAAAAGGGAATAATTTTGAAAATTAGAAGAAAAAATAACTACTTGAAGAGGAACTGATCCAACGCAAAAACGAAGAACATAACCAGGAGCACAACCCAGTAGACCACGGATAAGAACAAGTAAATTAAGCAAAAAGTTACCAAAATACATTAATTTTAGATTTACAAAAAAGTCAATCATTAGGGGTGTAAAAAAGACTTAAAAACCCGAGACCGAGACTTAAGACTGAGACCAAAAAACCCGAGACTTCTCGAGTCGAGACTCTCGGACAGCACTATTAATTATATCCTTTCCTTTCTGTGTCTTTTTCTTTCCCAGCGAACGTAAAGAATTAAAGGAAAGAAAGAAGCGCCTTTCGCTGTTTTTTCCTTAGCAGAAAGAGAATACACAAAGAGAGACGGGGGCAAAGAAGACATACAAAAAGAGAAATAGAACGAAAATTTTCTCGGTGTCCCACCTCTATTGTGACTCAGCATAAAATTGTTTTACTCTTTTTCCAAATATTCTCCCATTTCCCTTGGTTTTTATCCCTGGTCCCTTTGTATTCGGACGATGAAATCTTTCGCCTTTTACTAAAGGTTTCCGTGCAGGGGGACGCTTATGGGTTAAACCCAATTTTTGGACAGCGCCTTCTCTAGGGAGGGTGCGAAAAATTTCTAATATATTTTAAAATGTCTCTCCAAAAATTGGTCTAATGAAACAGCAAAAACGCCTTACGCAATTGAAAAAGTCAATTAAAACTTTTTGAATAAATTTGGCAATGTAAGAGGGAAGCTGGCTGGGCGGTGAAAACTCGGAAATTGTGGGTTGATAAGACACATAAAAAAGAAAGGGCAAATGTGCCTCGGTAGCTCAATGCGTACTCGTGGTTTTATCACCCTTTGAATAATTTTTCAATAGTTTTTTCTAACCTCTGGTCACGAATCTGACTTTATTTTTAGTTATCATGTGTTTTATTCGGTGCCTGACTTTTGACAGCTGTATGTATTAAACATTTAATGCTGATAAATTCGATGGAATTTGGAAAATATTTCAGATTATATTTTAAAATTTGGAATTTCATTAAAAATCTTAGATTCATGGTCTGCGTCAAAATTAGGCTAAAAATTAGTTCCAAACCCGGAAGTACCGCACAATGGTAGAGCTGCCATTTTCTCCTCGATGAGGGTGTTGCCTCGGACATTTTTTTCAAATTTCTCCAGCCATCCCTTGACAAATGTTGTTGGGGAATTTCTTCCCCGATTTTTCTCTCCCCGAGGGTCGGGGGAAAACCCCAAATTTTAATGCATTCATATTTTATTTAAACATTTTTTATGAGTAATGCTTATGTTATAATTAAAAATCAATTTATTTTTGCTGTAAAACTGCTTATCAATCGTTTGTCTGATCATTCTTTTGTTTTCTCCACTTTCTGATCACCAGTAACCTCCAATAAAAAATGATGTAAAATTTTAATTCGAAAGGTCAAAATTAACCTTCTACATACTGTGACCAGCAGAACCCACAAAATTGTCTAACAAATTCAAAGTTTCAATTGAGGGATCGATTCCCTAAATAAAATTTAAAATACATTTTTGTTTTGTTTTTTCCATTTATTATTTTACCACATTCTGTTGCTGATTTTGATCATTTTGATTACCAACAAAATTTGCCAATAAATCCTTTGTTGTTTTCACCTCATCTAAATGGTCCCGTTTTGCACTTGTGACTAAATAAGCACTGGTAAGAATAATTTCGCTTTCTTAATAATTGAAGGGAATTAGTTTATTCAAAGGTGATTAGAAATTTATCAAAATTATTTATTTTCATTTATAGCGTGCGGCCGTATTTATAAGTGGTCAAGTGGCTAAACCTTTTTACTTTCATTATTTGTCTCTTCGGTTCAATTCCCTGATGGAACAGAAAATTTTTAAAAATTTTCTTTACCATTATTTTAATTGAATTTAATTAATAAAAAATATTTTAATTTAAAATTATTATTTTTTTCATTTTTAATAGCCTAAAAACCCATAAATTAACCAAATATTTGGTCATTTTTTGACAAATTCTGTTAATGGACTCATAAAGTGCATTAGAGCCCATTTTATTATCTGACATATGAAATTAATTTTGTACTCAGATTTTTAACAAGAAAAACATTTTCGTAAAAAAAATATTTCACGGTCAGCGCAACACAAATTGAAAAAATATTTTGTTCCTTCATCAATTTGGTTGGCCACAATTTTAACATCAAATGTAAATTTAAATATTTTAAAGGATGGAAAAACCTTAATTGGTTTTGTTTTTTTATATTCATTTTTATTTCGAATTAATTCGATAAAATTTACTGTAAAGCCTGGCAATACATTCGTTACTGTACGAATACCATAAACAAAACGTACGAAAGTAAAATCAAATTCTGTCACAACAAAGGTAAAATTTTGCACATTAATCTGGAAATGCATTTTAAATCGATTTTAAATTTTGCATCATTAGGCTGACAAATGATGATTAATTACCGCCGCGAGGCGGCCGACGGAACGCCGGCGGAAGGGAGGGGGCAAAAGTTTAACTCAATATTGTATAGTTTGGACAGAAATCCCATTCATAGGATTTAATCAAGCGCCGCGCCTAAAATATCCGGGGCGGCAACTTCAAAAGGATATTACACCCCTTCAATAGGCATGGGATTTTGGAGGGGTCCCCACGAAACTAAAAGCTTTGGAAAATCACCAAAGGGTCCCTGGCGATTCCGCGAATTTACTCCCAAAATTTCACGGTTATAAAATATTTAATTTTAAAATGTCATTTAAATTTAAAAAATTCACTTGCTCCGTTGGTATAATGTTCATGTACGCGGCTTGACCATCATTTGACCGGAAAATACGAAATTTTTGTGCGCAAATTGTGAATTTGAAAATTTGGGTATTTAAAATGATTTTTAAAAATGCCAATCCAATTAATCCTTGGGCTCGCATTACGGCCAACGGATTTTGCTGCCCGACAGTTGGATAAATGTGATCCGCAAACAATTTTAGCTAAATTTTAAATAAATATTATTTTTTCAAATATTTAAAATACTTCATAAAATTCATTTGTTTGAAGGGCTACTCCATTTCTTATTCCATGTTGTATTTGAAAAATAAATCTCTTTTCAATTATTCCCGTCGTAATTTGTGTGAAAAATAAACGGAGAATTAAAATTAAATAATAATGAGAATAATGATTCATTTCCAAATCAGATAAATGATAGATATTATAACTTAAATATATTTCTTCTGTGAATGAAAAAATATTACAAAAAATTTTATTTTATTTTTTTCGTCAATTAAATTTAATGGCAAAAAAGCAACAACACATTGATTTTATTTAAATATTAAATCATGCATTTATTATTTCTAATAAAAAAGAAAATTAAATGTAAATAAAACCAATCAAAATATGTAAATAAATTTTCAAAATTTTTATTTCAATTTTACAATAATTGCTGGCGAAAGTAAGGGGCTTTGATAACAGCAGATGTCAAAATACCATAGGTGAAAAAATATGAATATTTTATGTAACTTTTAAAAGTTATTTATCTAAAAAAGATAAAATTTTGAAGATTTATAAAAAAAAATGAAAACCAAAAAATTTATATTAATTTTACATTTATTGTTTATGGGTCGTTCGCAAATCCAACATCCATTTCGACCAATTTCGAACCTCGGACCCGAATTCAAACAAAAGTCGAAAAATCTTTTTTCACCATAATTCAAATTTATGTTTATTGCGTATGAATTTTCATTTTTCTTTTACGACGACATGTCGCTTCTGTGCTGTATCCATCCATGCTTAAAACTGTTTTGTGGCTCTTAAATTTTGATTACTCATTTTTCGTCGTCCGCTCGTTAAAGGCCACAATTGACAGTGAATACAATTACAGAAATTCCGAATTTTTCAAAAATTCATCCAAAATTTATACACCGACTCACAAATTATGTACAATAAGAGATATTTGGAACATATTACAGACAAATCGGATCAAATGGACCATTCTCGACGAGAAAGGTGACTGTGGGGAAAAGAAAGGATGGGAAAAATTAGTATTTTTATTATTATTTTTTTGTCTGCCAATTTCCATATTTGCGGCGGCGATTGTTGCTTTTGCTGCCGGCGATTGATGCGCGTAGTTTTCGTTAGATTTGAGGTCGCCGCTGTCTGCGGGGGCGACGACCCTTCGACGTCGAAAGGGCTTTTTGAATTTTTTTGAAAACCCCCCCCCCCCCGTAACAGATCCCAAACTTCAAAACAACGAGTAAATTATAGGAGGGAATTTAGGAAAAAAACAATTTCAATAATTTTTTAAAATTAATTTGTGAATTGTTTTTTTTAGAATTTCCGATTTGTTCTTTTTGACAAAAACATTCGATTTTCCTTATTGGTATCCCCTCCAAGCCAAAATCATGGGACCATCATGAATTAGCGGGCATAAAGGCAGAATGGTGCCAAATCCTATTTGAGCCGTTACTTTTTCCGTAATTTTTAGCATTTTATAAGCAAATCGACAAACTCCTCCCCGTCGGAGTTGTGCACAAAGCATTGCCCGAAATTGCGCTGATTCATGCGGAGGACACCCATTAAAGGAAGAGTGTCATTAAAAAACGAGGGGAGGGAACTTGGCAATATGGATCACAGATTAGGACCTGCTTTATCCATTTGTCAATTACTCCATTTATTCCTCCTCTTTAATACATATACAAAAATGAAAATATTTAGAGACTTTTTACACAATAAAATTGGGGCATGGCATTTATTTGAATTCAATAGCACACTTTTGGCACTTCATTCTTTAACTGCTAGGCTGATTATTATTCTCGGCCGCCTCCTCCGTCTTTGGCGGTGTGTCCACGCCACTGTCATTAGTAGGGATGTGTGAGAGTCTCGGTTCCCGACTCGGGAAATTTCCCGGGTTTTTCGCTTCCCGGTCTCGGGTTTTTAGTCTCGGAAACCGAGAAATTTTTACACTGTTCGGCGCCGCCGGCCCACGAATTCCCCTAAGATTTCAATTGGAATCTGAAATTACCCTTTTTTCAGTGAAGTCCGAAGAAAAATATTCAAAAATTCCATTTTTTTTTCTAACGCGGCGCCTATCGCGGTAAGGGATGAACTCCGTCTAGCCATTCCGTATCAGCAAAGTTCAAAAATCTATCTTTTTCTTTGTTGATAAAACCAGCAAAACAGTATCATTCAACTTTGTTTTTCTATAAAAATGGCCTTTTTGTCTAAAATCTATTACATATGAAATCGTACAAAAAATCCAATTTTTTACCGCTGGTGCCTGTGACGCCGCCGGTGAATTTTCTTAAAAACTGACTTAAAACAAAAATTGGTCACTTTTAGAAAAAATTTTCAAAAAATCACAATCAAATTCCCAAAAAAAAATTTCCCGGCGACGCCTAAGGCACCGCCGGATCCTTCCGCAAAGGAATTAAGGAAAAGCGCACCGCAAAAAAAACTGTTCAGGATCCTGTCCTGCGCCGGTCTCTACTAACCACTACACCACCACTTCATTTGAGTAGAAAAATGCAAACCTATGTTGTTGTTGTTTTTTTTGCTTTACATTAGAGTTGCTCGGTAATCGGTAATTGCTAAAAAACATTCAAATGTTTTGAAATTTTATGCAATATTCGTAATAAATGGCCTTAAAATTTTCAAAATTTTTCTCGATGGCGCCTAACGGCACTGCCGGACTCCCATTTTACCATATTTTTGAAAAATGGTGACCAAAATGGCAAAAATAGTAATTTTTGGTGAAAAACGGCTAAAAAATTTTAGATTTCTCGGTTCCCGATTCCCAAGTCGAGAAATTTCTCGGGTTTTTTGGGGTCTCGGTTCTCGTATCAACATATACCAATCGATTCCTCAATGTCTGCTATTCACGAATCGAAGGAATTTTTGGTTAAAAAAGAATTTGGCAAAAGTTATGGGTCCTCAAAAACGTTTAACTGCTCAGTCAAAAAATATATAGCAAAATCGTCAAATTTGAAAATTGAGTTTTGCTTTTTTGAATAGGGAAAAAAGCTAATGCCTAAGAAACTGAAAATGGCCATTGATTGGACACCTAAAGTGCAAAAGAGCTCTAGTTTTAAGCGATGCTAAAAACGAAAAATCCAACTCGTACTGCGATTTGAGATAAATTTCTGTTTTTGCACAGTACAGTTGGGAAAACTAGTACGAATTGGGTTTAGTCCGCTAAAAACCTACCAAAAATAGGTTCAAAAAATCTTAGTTTAAAAATTATTGCTATTAAGTTCAAAGAGTCTGTTAGCATTCCCATGAAATAAGAGAGCATTTTCCACTTAAACAAAATATAAATGCCAGGGAAATATGCAAGAACAACAAATCCACATACATATATTATACATATGAACATTATCACAACATTAGTGGGACAAATACAATTATCAGCACGACAAATGATGATTATCAACCCTTTTTTTCATTTATTGTCCATCAGTTTTCACTTCGCATTTCAAAATCCAATCCGTGTCCAAGTCAAATGTGCCGCCGGCTGTCACCAAATGCCAAAATGCTCATGGCACACGTCCAATAGACCTTCCACCTCCACCACGCCTGTGGGAAGACATTTGACGAAGGAATCGCCTCTCCCGCGCATTATTTGACATCACACAGGAGCAAATGATGAAAATCGGAACACAGCAGATGACACAATAGCAAATCAAAATGATCAGAATATTGACGCCCAGAAAAGCTGCCCTGAAAATAATGAATGGAGAAAATTGCTGTATATGAGTGTATTTGGTGGTTGGAGTTATTGTGCCAAAAACAGAAAATTTAGTAATAGTGCCGATGGTAGTCCTCCCCCCCCCTTTTCAAAAAAAATTTCAATTTTTTTTCTCGAGATAAAGTCATTTTAGGGGTTTTCAGGGTATGAGGATCCGATTCTGATATCCATTTTGACCCAATTGCTAACCCCGGACCCAATGGGGCTACCATCGGCACTATTGCCGAAAATTTTTTTGCAATTTCCAATTCATAACTTAAAATTCAAAATTTTTTTTTTTTGAAAATCAATTTGCGCGGTCATCGAATGATGCCATGAGAAATGTATTTAATTGAGAAAGAGGTCATTTATCCGTTTTAGGATGTGCGATGGATAAAACCAAAACAAAAAAAAAAGCGCAAACGCACAAAGAAGACTTGTTGTCGAATTCACTACGAATTGGCTCAATCTCACTGAAAAATGAGGGGAAAATTAAGTATTTATCATGAGCAAATTTGAAAATTAAGGGGGTCCTATTCAAACACCGACAAATGTTCGGAAATATTCATAAAAATGGGAAAATGAAGGGTATTGCAAATATGCTACCCCATAAAATGTTGGAATTCCGATTCCAAAATGATGCATATCTCTGGACACGTGCCGGACCAAAAAATGATGCTAAAAGCCGCCGCGATAAACGAATTGCGGTCGCGTCCCAACAATATCTATGCCGTAGAATTTAGTGTTTAATTTTCGTTTTTCTAAATGGTGGGCTTTTAAATTTTTGGATTCAAAAAATTGCTGTTCATCAAAATCACAGCACCTGCTGCTGCTGTTGTTGTTGTTATTGTTGTCGTTTTGTTGCTGATGACAGAAGCCATTGTTGAAAAGCAAAGCGACGATGAGGAGAAAAAAGAGCAACAGAGAATTATTTTTGTTGGAAGTCATGGCAAAAAAAAGAGGACGAAAAATGGAATTCTGTTAAATTTGAAAAAAAGAGAAAAATGGTGAGAAAATTTGAAGAAATAACAGAAGAAAAATTATTGTTGAAAATAGTTGAAAAAAAACTGAACTTCGCTTTTTTTTATTTGTTCAATGTGAGAAAAAAAATATGCAAAAATTTGACACATAAAAAATGTTTTTTGAGAGTAAATAATGGCCTTAAAAAGGTTTTGCCATCCGACAAACTCCAACTCCGACTTTTCCCATGTCGAATTTGGGGTGCTGCGCTAATATGCATTTTAGTATAAAAATGCCCTTTCCCCTCTCAATATTCCATTCATTCATTCTCCCTATAAATATTTGCCAAAATTTCGAAAAAATTCTTTTTTTAGAGTGTATTTTTAAAAATTCCCAGAATGTCCACCCTTGGGGTGTATTTTTCGCTTTTTTTTGCATTTCTCTTTTGAAAATTTTTTTTTATAAATGGCCGAGACATGGACTAAAAACGCAAAAATGGCGAACTATGTATGGATTTATTCCCGAAAACCCCAAAAATATGGATTTATATGGACTAAAAATCTTCACCAAATTAAACAATTTTAACGTTGAAATTTTATTTTGAGCCCCTTTCTTATAGCATATACGCAGAAAAATATGTAAATCCATACAATTTATAACCCTAATAAAAACACACAAATAGCAAAGTCCGACATAATAAAGGTTAAATAATTGCATCAATCAACAAATTCATTTTTGCTGCTTCTGATCACCACTCGGCCCGGGGGAAGAGGCGTCGAGAAGACTTCAGCAGAAGCAAGAAGAGAAATTAGCATTGAGTGAGGCTTTTTAAAAGTTCATCTTTTGTCAAATCCGTAGTCTCCTATCGAAACCCCAATTTTGTTTATTTGTCCATTAATCGCTTCTTCCGTCTCATTTATCCATTTTTCCTCATCGTCTGCTCCAATTGGACAGCGCATGAGCACACAACCAATTTCATCTTCTTCTTCATCTTTGGACAGTTCCAATTTCTCCCCAGTCAATTGGTTGGTCAGTTCAAATGGCACAACGGAAGAAAATGAAGAGAAAGATGGAAAGTCAACGCAAATGACGAAATTGACAGGAGAAGAAGCGATAGAAAACAACTAAAAAATACAAATATTTAAAAAACGAATTAAATTGGACAAATCAAATAATCACCGCTTTGATTTGTTCGACGGTTTTCGACCATTGTTCCTCAGCTAATTTCTCAATGCACAGCACCTTTGACATATTGTCGGGACGAGGCGAGAACAGCCCTTTGGCCACCGCTTGGCCATCCGACGCATTGGCACTGTCATCGGATGGAAATTCAGGCAAAAATTTCGTTGTACAAACGGAGAAAAAACGGTGAAAATGGCGGAGAAAAATGAGCACATTTTGGTCGATGAAGCTGAAAAACAAAACAAAGTGTGATTGATGGGCACAAATCATTTACAAATTCAATTTTTACTCGATCGAAATGCTTTTGAATCCGATGACTTTGTTCGGCAACGGATTTGAGGGATTGGCAATGCTTTTCCATTGGAATTGACAATTTCCATTTCTTTTGCGCCATTCTGTCCAATTTTGCTTCGAATTTTCATTTTATCCAATTCCATTTGCGCGTTTTGAAATGTTCGTCAACGAAATAGTCAAATCGGGGGCTGATCAGTGCAATTCCGAGTCCAAGCTGAGAGGGCGGCAACAAATTGAACACTGAGCCAACCGTCGGCAGAGATGAAGCTGAAAACGAAAAAGCAATAAGATTACTAGAAAAAATCATATTCAAATTATCACATCGCTTTTTCCATTTCTTTATTTGCTTCTTTCGGATTTTCCGACTTTTTTGAATTGGTAAACACACAAAATTTTAAAAGTGAACTGAAAAAAAAAATTCTGTTTGCCGAGGCGGGAAAGATAAAGTGATCACTGATCAGAGGATGTGAAGTGCGATATACAGTAATTTAAAAAGTCGCACCACGCTTAAATTATCGCCTCTGGATTCAGCCAGTCAAGTTGACCAAACTAATTTTATGTATGAGCCAATCTTTTGTAAATGTTAAATGGCAAAAATCTCCACTGAACAAATTTCGGGGTTTGGTAAGACTTTTTTCCACCAGTTACGAGAAAACAAGAGAATGCTAACATTTAAGGAAAGTTACAAACGAAAATAATAAACAATACTTAATGATCAAATATCTTTTTTAACAATTGCCCAAACGCTGAGATTTTATATATATTAGCGCTTCTACAGACTTAGTGCTTTCGAATGATACCAAAAAGCATAGGTTTGGTTCGAACATGAACAAACTTATTGTATAAAAACCAAGTATGATTAATTGATTAGACTCATAAAGAGCAATAGAGCCAAAAAATGCTAAAACAAAGAAAAATTTTCTTGAAATTGCAACGAATTTTCATCTTTCAAAGACCTACATAGTTTTCAAAAAGATTTTGTTTCTATCCAAAATATAAAATTTAAATCCTATATTTTTTGCGCCTTCCCTAGAGAAGGTGCAGTCCAAAAATTAGGGTTTTACCCTTGAGACACAAAGACCCCCCACTTGAGGGTCGAACGAACTGGCAAAATAGGCTAATATTCCTTATAATTAAGACAAATTTATGATGGGGTTAATATTGAGGTTTAAGGCACGAAAATCACGAAAAAGGCAAAAAAAAAGGCATAATAAAAGTCAACGTAGAAGCCTCAAACCAAGTGGAAAATGCGTTTTTTATGCTTAATATATCGAAACTAGTGCGCAGAAAAAAAGGCATATGCCTCAAAATCCGAGCTCTTTCATTACCAACGCTTTTTGTAAATTCCTCTTTTGGCATGAGTGGAAAACGAATGTTGAACAATGTCGGGCCAAGCATTTCGCGCCGATTTTCAGCAGAACATTCGATGCCATTTTGACGGCACTGTTCGTCGGCCCAACGAAGTGACTAAATTTAAAAAATAATTAATTGTAATTAAAATATTTATTTTACCGCATTCCAAATTTCAATTTCACTAATTCTCAGCGGATCTCTCTCGAGAATAACACATTTTGATCAATTTGTAAAAAGGCTTCTGATTTGATAAAATTGCTCGCATTTTGATCAATGTATTGCAAACAGTGGAGAGAAAAATCCCAAAATAAAATAATAAATAAATAATAATAATAATAATAATAATAATAACTTTTATTCGTCGGGAATCGTACCATAGAATTTTACCAATGTTTTCGGTTGAGAATTTATCTTAGGTTTTTTTATAGGCCTATTTCGGTTAATGAAAACATTTTTTAATCGAATTTTTTTACCAAAAAATTGGAAAATAGGTGCCATAAATAAAAAATATCATTTTAATGTATTTTCTTTGGGTCAAAAATATTAGTTTATTTTGGGGAAAAATTTGGCTCTATTTGTACAGATTTTCACAGATTTTCATAAAATTGCAATTTTGGAAATAAAAAAATTAATTAAAATATTTGTGGAAATATTTTAAGAAAAAATTCAAAAATAAATCAGCTCCCTGACAATGAACAATATATTGGTCAATAAATATTCTTTTGGCGAAATCTTCGGTATTTTCAGTTATGCCGGTTTTCGGACCCCCGGTTCTCGATTTTTGGCCCAAAAACCCGGAGAACCCGGTTTTCGGTTCGGTTAAACGACCGTGCACAACCGTAATTTTTAGGTGTATATTTCGAATAAAATTTTTAAAAGAGGGTATTAGAGTCTCTGTGCTTGATACTTTGCTGTACGGGTACTAATTATTAATCACATTTTTCTGTTTTCTCAGCACAACATCCAAGTCCCATTAATTTGCGTTTATAAGACATTAATAATATTTAAATTCTTTCCTCACCTCCATGTTCAGCAACAGAGCCTTTTCATAAGCCAAAAAAACATTTGGCAATTTTTCAATGGGAAAGTCGGCACATTCCTTTACCAGGCCAGTGATATTATATTTGTCGGCTGAATAAAAAATATATTTATTTAAAACCCAATTGATAAATTTTACCAGCCATTAGGACGTCCAGCCAATTATTGGCATCCAATCCGTTAAAATGTTTCGTGTAAATAAATGTTAGCATCGCTTCGAACGCCCCAATTTCAATGTCGGGCACCAAAATTGAATTTTTCTTAGTGCCATAATCTTAAATTAAAAATACATTTAATAAAATGGTGGTTTTAAAATGAAATATTTTATTACCTTCTCCAATGGAATTCTTTGAATTTTGCTCATCGTAACGGAACATTGCTTCAAAAACTTTGGAAGCACTGGAGAGAATTGCTCTATGAGCTTCTACAATCTTAAAAAATCCCAAAAAAATATTAAAAGTTTTGAGAATTATAGTAATTTTATCTACAATTAAAAATAATAATAATTTGAATATGTTAGGACTCGGGTGGGAATCGAACCCGCGCCTACACCCAATCCGTGGGCATCCGACCACTGAACTACCGAGGCATATTTATTTATCTTATCAACACCGTTTTCACCTTTTAACGCCCAGTCAGCTTCTTCCTTACAAAACCCAAATGTAAAATTAAAAAAAAAATTTTAAATTAACTTATTAGTAGGGAGTTGAATTAATGGAAATCCATTTTTTTCCCTGGACTGTGGGAGGCCTGAAACGCACGAAAAACAAGTTTTTAGCTTTGTTTGAAGCTTCTAGGATGGGTTTATATATCCATATTTTCTATATTTTTCCATATTTCGCGTTTATGTCCATATTTTATGTCCATGTTTTGGCATTTTTCCAAAAAAAAAAACTCTATTAGAACGGTCCCCCATCAACTAAATTGGGATTTTGACCCCCCAAAATCGGAAAATTTTTCCGAAAAAGACATTTTTTATCAAAATTTTGTCGAAAATTTTGATTAAATTTAAATTTCCTTAAAAATTGGTTATTATTTCGAAAATAAGCAAAAAAGCGAAAATTTCGCTTTTCAGATTAATTAAGATTATCGTGTTTTTTCCTCAAAAATGATTTTTAATAGCATATTTAAACATTTTCGAAAGCGGCCAATTTTGCGAAATGGTCCCGGCCATGTAATCGACGACCTTTTTTTTTTTTTTTGCTTTTCAAAATCCCATTTTTTTTGCGGCGCACTTTTTCCAAAAATTTTTGGTGAACCGGGGGCGGGGGGGCCGACGGTGCCGGTAGGCGCCGTCGGGAAAAAATTTTGAAAATTTGAGTGCGGTTTGTTAACAGATTTTGACCCAAAAACTGCAAAATTTTGCGATTTTTTTGCAAGTCGACGACTTTTTTTTTAAAAAAAAAATACACAAAATAAATCCTAAAATTGTAAGCCCTTGGCTTATCCCTGGGCATTTAGAGATGTTTTTTGCTTTTTTTTTTGACTCACCTCCTTTTTGTCGTCGTTCCCAACCAAAAACTTAACATCCGAATATTCTCTTTTATTCAACACTTTCTCCATTTGGTCTGCCAACGAATCTGCAATTTGTCCATTTCTGGTGCCTTAAAATTAGAAATTTATTGAAGAGAAGGATATAAGTAATCTTTTATGAAATTGGATAAGGGGTATAGCCAGCGGATTTCGTATTTCAGGAAATTCTTTTGGAACGCCATTTACGGCCCTGGTTGAATGATAATTGAATTGTTGAACATTCCGGCACGAACTTAGAGAAAGTTCAATAAATATTTACAGATTACCTGCTTTATCTTTTGACGGCAATGCTTTTACATGCAAATTGCTAAAGACGGTAAAAATGGTAAAATAATAGAATGTATTTTTCATTCTGTCACCTTAAATTATAAATTTAAAAAAATTAAATGTTCTGTTGGTCTTAGAGCCCGGAATTAGGATCCGGCATCGGTATCAGGCCGTAATAGTATACTGTGATTGAAAACCCTAGTTTAGCACGGATTAAGATTAAAATCCCGATTTTTCATTTCAACAGAATTGAACAAATAAATAATAACAAATGGGGGAAATTTATAAAAACAAGGAATTTTTTTAATATGTATGAAAAAATAAATTTTAAATTTGGATAATTAAAATTTTATTGAAAAGCAAACTCATTTAAACTATATTAAATTGGTCAGATTCCTGATTCTTTATTTTCTTTATGGTGCTGTTTTTTGGCTTGCTTCCTCTGGGGTGACCGAACGTTTTGTCACTGAAATAAAATAAAGAATTTTAAAAAGAAAAAAATTAATTTTTAAATTAGTATACATCATATATACAAATAGGTAGGTAATATGAAAACATATCATTATTTTTTTACAATTACTTTCCGATTTAGCTTTTTCTTGGCTTCTGCACTAGTCAGCTGATGACAACTCAGCTGATGAGACAATTCGGCTGATGGACAACTCAGCGCCGTACAATAAAAATTACAAAATAAAGCCTACGCTTAAACCTAAGCCTAGGCCTCGCCTAAAGCTTAGGCCTAAGCCAAAGCCTAGGCTTAGCTTAAGCCATTGTACGAGTTGCGTTTTGTAAATTCTCGTAAAGCTGAGTTGTCCATCAGCCGAATTGCCACATCAACTGAGTTGTCTGTCAGCTGAGTTGTGCTCGGCTGAATTGTCCTAGGCTGAGTTGTCCCCATTTGACTGATCCTGACACGCTTTTTCTTGATTAAAGTATTTGCTTTTTACTTGTGTTTACAATTCCCTAATCTCTATTAATTGTGGGCATTTTTGATATTTGACTAATTAAAAGTGAATTTTAGATTTTGTTTTCAACTTTTTTTCGAGTCCAGGTACGAAAATCAGCGACCTAGAAAACCATAAGACATGTTTTTACAAATTTTTAAAATTTCTGTCAAAAAGGTGTGATACCAGCTAAACTATTACTGAAATTTAATAATCCTGATCCTCATCTGTATTTTCGAAAAATCACAATCTTAGTTTAAATAGCTTAAAATTTAAAAAAATGCAAAATAATACGTGCAGAGTTTTTATGTACACAAAAAAAAAGTTAAAAATTAAAAAATAACAAAAGTTAAATTTTCGAATTCGGTTCGGGGCCGAAATTGGTTCAATGGATGCCGGGGATTCAATGATCAACGATTCGGAATTATGGCTCAATTTTTTGAAATTTGTTTGTTTTTTCGTTTGCTCATCGTTCCGTGCCATCTTCGTTTTCCCACGTGCCACCGACGGGGCAGCCCGTGGTGTTCACCAAATGTTCAATGTACGGCGTGGGTAGACGACGGACCTGTGAAAATCAGCGGAAAATGAAAAAAGCTAAACATAAAAGAGGAGGAGCCATGGGAGACGGACAAATGGCATATTAGTGAAAACAGTGGCAAAATGGCATAAGTTAAGGCTCTATTACAGTTTACACGGCCATAAAATAATTTGGCAATTTTAATGAACCATATTAATATTCGAGACATTATTTGATAGCCCAAAGAGTCTTCTCTATTAGTCAAACAATGGAACATTCCCAACTGATGAGTGTCCAAATCACTTTAAAACCACTTTTATCGTGTAGAGCTTAGTCGATTTGCTATTGTAAATTTTCGGCTTTTTTTTTCTCTGACCCCAATTCATCAGAAAAATTGATCAAATGTTTTTTAGTTATTTATTTTGTTATATGATACAAACTTTGAACGATTTTTCTGATCAGTTTTGGCGATCAGGGCCAAAAAAGCCGATAATTTACAATAGCCAATCGACTCTATTCTTATGGTCAACATTTTTTTTAAATTCAATTTTTTGAGGTTTTCTGACCATAACTTTTTTGAACATAACGGAATTCTTTGCAATTTTGCAGGCTAATGGAGGAATATAAGAGCTACCAAATCATATTCATCCAACAAATTTTATAGTCGTGTCTCTTTTTTTATGCTCGCAATAGAGCCATAACTTTATGTTTTTTCAATCATCATTGTGATCAATCACCTTCTGCATCAAGAAATATTTGAAATGAAATACTTTTTGGATTTAAAAGGCGGAAATGGGAAAAGAATTTGCTTTATCCAAATCCAATCGCTTAATTGTAATTTTGGATTTCAAGCAAACTAATTGAACCAATATTCCCGACAAAATTATTGCGCAGTAAAAACATACTTCTACACATTTACAATCAAAAAGTACCGTAAAGTGTGACGGATGGGTCCAGCAGTAAGTACGGTAAATGTCGCGCAGCAGAGACAGTGACGCGGTGCGACGGCGGCGACCGCTGCGGCGATGGCGGCGGTAGTGGCGCCGTTTGCTGCCACCGTCGTCACTTCGGCACATTTGTCGCCGTTCTGTCTCTATTTTTTCGCTAAAATTAATTATTTTAAAAATTAAAATGTATAGGCCGCCAAGGTTGAAAAGGCTCCGGATAATCCGTCTGTAGACAATCCGTCAGTGATGAACAATCCGTCAACCCTTCAGCAAATTTTGTATTTAAAATAATTGAAAAATAAATTTAAATTGAAAAAATCAAAAAATAATTTATTTTAATTTTACAGAAGTAAGGAATAAGCATTTTAAAAAAATTAAAGATAATTTCTATAAAAAGATGAATTAAATTAAATTGTTAATTAAATAGAAATGTGTAAAAAGCCATTCAATTTTTTTTTATTAAATCACAATCGCAAAATTTTTGATCATTTCTCATAAATGAAATTTGCTGACAAATTATCCACTGACCAAATTGTCCACTTACGAATTGTCCGGACCCCGTTGAAAATAGAGACAAAAGGGCAACATTTTGAACGTAGGAACAGAAACTTACACCACCACTCCGTGCTTCCGTACGCTTCCCGCCATCGGCGGTCGCGTCACTCCGTCGCCGTTTCCTCTACGAATTGCGCACGCGCGTCGCATCAAAGAGCGCGCACAAAGGCGCTGAAACGGCGGCGCGGCGGGCGGCAAACGCGCGGACGGACCACCGGCAAAATGAGAAAGGAATAATTGTTGGTTCCGATCACTTTGATCAGCGATTTTCATCCACATTAAATGCTTTTCATAACCATGGTAATTAGGCACATATTATAAATTTGCTAATTATAGGCCGTGAAGAAATTCATCGGTCGGCTAATTTCTAATTAGTCCGACCTCCGCCGGTGACAATGCGAAATGAGCTGGTGATTCGTGCGGAAAGCATCCGCTTTAGCCGCGTCCGTGCCGTGACCTAAGGCAAAGATTTACAAGAAATAGCTTTGCCAAACAATCGATTGACTTGTTAATTGTTTATTGATTGTTTCGTCTAATTGTTTTTATAGATTGCCATGTCCGCGTTGTACGCCATGCACTCGAGCACCAGCAGATTGATGCAGGCGGAGAAGATGGCCAACCCGAACAGAATGAAGAACAGCGTGAACAGCTTGAAATTGGCGGAATAAATTGATTCTCGTAATTATTTTCTTATTCATTTGTTTTCAGGGGCGTAGCCAGCGAGGGTGGCTGAGGGGGCTAAAGCCCCCCCCCCACCCCCGAAATCCAAAAAAGTGAAAATTTTCCAGTAAATTGTTTGAATTACGCAATTTTCTTAAAAATTGCATTAAAATTTTCAAAATTTTCTCGGCGGCGCCTAATGGCACCGCCGGACCCCCATTTTACCATGTTTTTGAAAAAAAAATGTTGACCAAAATGGCAAAAAAATAGTCTTGTCTTCAAATTCTTGAAAAAACACCTCCTAAATTCAGGATTTCTAAAAAAAGAAAATACACCCAAAAAATCGAATTTTTGAATTCAGCTCCCCCCCCCCCCATACGCCTTTGTTTGTTTTCGTAGTGTCACTGTATGCCCTTCATCTTTGGTTGTCTGCTGCCGTAATATTCTATTTTACTTCTCTTCTTATCCGTTTTTTAGGATTTCTTTCCATACTATTTCTCACATTTTTACATCTTTTCTCTATCCTCAAGAGGAGAGTTGTAAAGATGGGAATGTTTAATTCTCCCCCATCTTTTTTTATTTCAAAAAAAATACTGAAAGGAACGAATGCTCCCCTTCGTGCAATTGTCGTGGTACGCGTTTTGCCCTAACCATTCGTTTGTGGCAAAGTAATTTTTAGACTGTCCGGCCAAATGGCTGGACTTAAATAAAGCCGATTGTGAGACGGATTATGGAAAATAAAACGTAATGAGCATTAGAAATGGATTGAAATTAATGAAAAAAATTCTTCGCAGCAATTTTTGTTGGTTGACGTTTCAATTTTGCCAGGCCTCGATGGCTTGAAAATATTCGAAATTCACCAAGTAAAATGGCTCTTTGTGTAATCGCTGGTCCGTTTGCGCTGGCACGTAGTCGCCGAAACCAATTGTGGATACTGTAGAAGTGTTTTTGTTATTCGTAAGCGTGTGCTTGATATACGGTAGGCTGGAACTAAAGGGAGGGAGTACCGCACAAAAAAGGTCCGGGATGTGTTCGGGTAAGCACGGAAACCCAGCACTACTACTGTAGTGGTCCTCAAGTGTTCCAATGTTGTGTTTCTCTGTTGTGCAGTGGAAGTGAAAATAAATCAACCCACGTTCCCACGTGGAGCGGACTCGAACCCTCGGCACCTGCTCGCTTAATGCTCTAACCACTCTGCTAGTGTTTTTCCCTTGCTAATTCTTGGCAACTGACGCGTGATCAGACAGTAGTAAGCCGAATTGAACACGGACCATCGCTCGTGTTGATGGAATACACAGGCTGAGAACATTTTTTGATTTTTTTGGATTAAAAAGTCAAAAACCAAAATGGAAAATTTTTTATAAATGCTAAAAAACTGACTCGCCACCGAAATGGTCACACATCCAATGGCAAAGGAAACGCACAGCAAATGGCGCGACTTCACATGGACAAGCCAATCGATGTCACTTTCGGATCAAAACAAAAATGTAAAATAAACACAAATAATCCAAAAATGCACCATTTTCGCTTCAGCCAACGGCCGATTTGGCACAATGCCAACCTAAACCATTAAAATATCCAAAATGAGAATAGGTCATCTTTAAAAATCCCCCAAAAATGGCAAAAATTGTATTGCTATTAAAAGATGCTTTAATTTTGCCCAATAGACTCGCCCGATGAAGTGATTGATTCGTTCGCCGACCGACTGGAACATGATCAGCCCCAGCGGAATGCCGCCCAGCGCGTACATCATACAGAACAATTTGCCACCAACTGTGATCGGAGTGGAATGACCGTATCCAATGGTGGTGATCACCTGAGTAAGGTATAGAATAGAAGCCATTAAAGCCAATCTTGGGAAATAATTTTGATAAAGAAGATTTAATTTTGGTATCGGTCTCGACTTGCTTTTCTGTCCCTTTACTTTGATTAATTACCAGGCCTAATGTTAAGATTAATTTGGGCCCCGAGATTCATTCTGGACAAGTTAAGTCTTGCTCAGTCTACTACAGTAAGCGACCGTACACTGACCACCGTGCAAAAATAAAGCGCGCCAAGAAATTGCCATTGCGAGCCGGCGGCGAACGGAATTGACTTGACAACGACACGCTCGAGCAGTGCAAAATCCCTAGGAAATATTTAATTTTAAAAAAGTTAAATAAAAATTTGAAAAGAAAAAAAATAATTTTAAATTTAAAATAAAAGAAAATGCTCACCTTGAAGTGAAATTGTATTTTCTCTGCATTAATTTTCGCTTCACGGCAATTTCGGTTCTGGTTTTCTTGTCCTAAAATTTGAAGTAAAATGAAATTTTTTTAAATATTTTTCTCGAAATTATAAACGAAACTTTATTTTAAAAATTATGTTTCAAAATTTAATATTGAGTAATTAAAAAGGTTAAAAATTGTATAGATAAATAAAACCCCCGGAAAATTTTTATTAGTATATGCCTTCTCCATGGCACTCGCCTGGTCGAATTCGAACGCGTTGAACACCGCGGCACCCATCGTCAAATATGCCAACATGGCACCCATTAGCAGCAGCGCACGGCGACTCTTCGCCCCTTCGCCGGTCGATGCCGTGGTGGTGAACAGTCCGCTCATTGATGGACGGGGCAGAAACATTGTGAGACGGCGTGCCAAACGAACGGGAGAAACGGCACGGGGATTTTCTAATTTTGGGATGGAAAATGGACGACTTAATGGGCAGCAAATTAGGGACATAAATGATGATGGATGGACGGGAGGGAAGGAAGGAAGGGAAAAGCGGGAAGAAAATGACCCAAATGGCATTCAATTACGAAATTGGGGAAATTAAACCGAGGGAATGGGCCATTTTTTGTGAATATATTTTGAATTAAATTATTTTAACACATTCTTTACTCATTCTCTCCTCCTCTTCCCATTTGAACATTTTTGGCCAAATTAGTGACTCTTTGTGTTTGGCACTTTCGTTCATCGAAATCTTTGCCGGAAGCTGTAGCTTTGTGGGACGACACTAATTCAAAAAACCAAACAATGAGAAAGTGGTGGCCAAATTTGTGAGCATATTTATTTATTTTATTAATATTTTGACCCCTTACCAATTTTTAACCAAAAATTATGGAAAATTGGCCCATTTAATGTCTAACATTTTTTTTTTGCTTTTCAAACCGCTTTTTGCTGTGCGTTTTTTTCAAATAACTTTTGCTAACGGGGAGGGGAAGGTCCGGGGCGGTGCCGATAGGCTGCGCCGGGAAATTTTTTTTTTAAATTTTTGACAGATTTTGTCAATCCGCAAACTCCCATCCTGCTGCAGGTGGCGAAGTGGTTGTAGACAGTCAGCGTAATTACTTTGTTGAGTGACATTATATTTGAAAAAGCTAAGTACATTTATTTGAACAAATCATTAAAATTATCCTAAAGCATAATACAAATCCATGTTGATCACTCCAACATTTAATGAGCACGTCAATTTCCAATTCCATAATCAAATTGATCGATCGCTTCTCAGCAAATCATTCGCTTCTGTCATCACTTGGGCCGGGAGTTGCATTGAGAAGCCTAAAAATAGAAAAGCAATAAAATTGGATTTTTGAATAATCATTCGCTGACCCTTCCCCGATGCCATCCGCATCACAAATTTGAATTCCAATTCTGTTCCACTGAGTATAAATTTCCCAAACAATCGCTTCTTCTTCCCATTTTGCCCATTTGCTCGCGTCTCGCTCAATTGGACAACGGATCAGCAGAAAACGACGGCGATAGTCAGTGCTTTTCAGTGCCAATTGTTCTCGAGTAAATTCATTGGTTTGATCAAATGCCAAAATGGAATCAGCAAAATATGACGAACGAAACCAAACGACGACAATGAAAGCGGCGGGTGAAGAAGCATTGGAAAATGCCTAAAAGATGGAAAAAATGATTAAATGAATACGAAATGATAAAACAAAGCACCGCTTTTAAGGCTTCAACCCTCGACGACCAATTCCCGTCATCGATGTCCAAAGAGCATTTGAACATCTTTGGCACATTGTTTGGATGGGCAGTGAAAAGCCATTTGGCCAACGCTTGTCCATCCGACGCCATGGCACTGTCATTGGCCGGAAATTCGGTGAAGAGATCGCCAAAATACAATGAGACAAAACAAAGCGATGGACAATCATTGAGAAATGACGAGACGCATTGTCGCAAACGATCGAAATCATCCGCATATAATCCAAGGCCATAAATATTTTTCTCGAACATTGGCCAAATGTTGGGCAAAATGAACTCCAAAACGCGGTAGGTGTTCGTGCCGAAAGCCAAATTGATAGGACAGGAAGCGAAAAGCTGGCAAAAACGATGGAGAAAAGTGATCACATTGCTGTCGATGTAACTAAAAAGGTGAAGTGATGCATTAATCTTTGCCATAATTCCAATCTACGTGATTGTGATGCGTCTGAATCCGATGACTTTGCGTGGCAATTGGATTTGCGGAATTGGCAATTCTTTTCCATCCAAATTGACAATTTCCATTTCCTTTGTGCCATTTTCTCCAATTTTGCTTCCAATTCGAATGTTTCGCAATGTCCATTTGCGCGTTTTGAAGTGTTCGTCCACGTAAAAGTCAAATCGGTGACTGATCAGTGCAATTCCGAGGCCAAGTTGAGAAGGCGCAAGCAAATCGAACACCGAAAGCCAACAATCGGCGGAGATAAAACTGAAAAATGAAAAAACGAAATTTAAAATTGAATGGAAAATTGGGATTTTAATTTTACATTGCTTTTGCCATCTTTTCCTCCGCTTCTTTTCGATTGTCTTACATTTTGTTGAGGCAAATTATTAACGATTTTTTGCACTTTTGCAGATTAAATTGGTTTTTTTCTTCAAAAATTCATATAAAAATACTTTTAACAAAGAAAAAAAAATCAGTTGACACTTAAAAAATAATCATAAGAAAATACAGTTTAATATTTTATTTATGTTAGCTAAGAATGAATAGTTATTTCCATTTTCTCTGTCTTTTATATGAATTTAGAAGACAAAAAACGAAAAATAAGAACCGTGCCCATAAACCGGACTCGCTCAGTTCGGCCCCCACGGTTGCGCGCCAGCATGCTTTTCCACTATAACTTTTTTCTTTATCATCCAAGTCCAACATTGTTGGTATTATTCGAAAGCTCTTCACATGCTCTATTAGCTTTACAAAAAGCGAAAAGATTTTCAAGCCTGGAAAAACTCTTATTAAGATCAAATTTCGACTTTTTCACAATTTTCATGTATAACTTTTTTGGTAATTGTCTAATCGCAAAGCAATACCTTACAAAAAGCTTCTAAACGTGTTAATATTTCGAATGAATGCACTAAAATATGCTTTAAAAATTAACCAAAATGTCTTTTAACCCTCAAAAAAATGCCAAAATTGTGTAAAAATACAGAATTGACTTTAAAAACATCAAAACAATGGCTAAGGAGCGTTTTTATATAATTGCAAAAAATTTTGATTTTCTAAATTTATATATGAAATTTCGAGTTTTTAAAACTTTTATAATATGCTAAAACAAATTTACATTTTTCTTATATCAACAATTTTTTTTCAAAAGTTCTAAAAATTCAAAATATTTTCCGATTTTCAAGGGTATATTTTTATCCAAAAAAGTCGATCTTTGGGGGTGTATTTTTCACTTTTTTTGCATTTTTCTTGTGAAAATTTGCCAAAATAGGCCAAAATATGGACTAAAAACGCAAAATGGAAAAATATTTCAAATTTTTATTTTAAGCTCCTTTCTTCATAGCATATGCGCAGAAAAAATATGCAAAATCATACAACTTATAACCCTAATTATAATTTGTTCAATTTGGTGAGGTAATAAATAGTATTCTCCAATTTACCAAAAATGTTTGCTTCTTCCAACTATAAATGTTTGCTTTTTTCCATTTTCCTCTCATTATAAAAAATATTTCTAACACAATTATTCCCCTCTTTGTGTGACATCCTTCGAAATATTGCAAATTGTGCTAATTGCCACAAATGAACCGACGGTTTGGAATTTCTCTTCAAATAACCAATTTTAATTTAGCCTAACTATTCCACAATTTCAGTTGGGTTTGCAGCGATGTTTGGTTGGACATTTTCCCTCATTTTGACCGTCCTCAACTCGGCTTAAAATTGGCACTTCTTTCGAACCGTTTTAATGCGCTGGTGGACAAACATTTCGATGGCAAAAGGGAATTGTCAATTTGGAGTGACATTACAATTGGCAAGATGGGAGCAAAAGCAAAATTGTCTGTGGAGAAGAGCAATGCCAAATCTGTGCGCTTTCCATTGCCCGGCCATTCGCTGCCCAACAAAATTCGCTTTAACTACCTTCAGATTGAGTAAATCAAACAAAATTCAAAGAATAATTAACTAATAAAAGCATACCCTTACAGGTACATTGATTACGCCGTCATCAAATTTCTCCGTGCCAACCAGCAAATTTTTGCCAAAGGCACCGATTTGGATTTGCATGTGCCTTTCCCCTATAAGGCCAAGGATGTGCAGAACTTTGCCTGTGAAATTTGGCCCATTTTTGTGACAAACATTCGCCATTTGAGTGTTACTGATGGTCGTCATCTTGAAAATTTGCGTCGCCACACTTCGCCGACAATTCTCTCCGACCTCAACATTAATGCCATCCATTCCGATGATTTGTTGCCCGATGCAATTGCTGACGATGGGCCAAATGCAACTGCTGGCCAAGCGCTGTCAAAATGGTTGCACATTCCGAGAAGCGATGGACAGCCAAAACAATTGAGTTGTTGTGGTGCTGTGTCAAGAACCATTAAATTGGTCAACAGTTTCAAAGAGGTGTGGCCACATTTTCGTTGCATTGATTGCCATTTGGGTAATACTACCGATGGTACCTCCCCCCTTTTTTTGCCAGAAAATTTTTTTTCTTCTAAAAAGCCTTGAAAATATGCTTTTGAGGGTTTTTGGGGTCGCTGATCACGAATATGGTCGACCTATTTCGAACCCCTGACCTAAATCGAACAAAAATCGAAAATCCAAAAATTTTCAAAATTCACTTTTACGTTCGAATCTGTGCAGAATGATTATTTTTTGGTCTTGCAATGGTTTCTGATTAAGTTTTGCTAGTTTTTATCTATTTTAGAACCAAAAGCGAATTTTGGAAATTTTTCGATTTTTTGTTCGAATTCTGGTCCGGGGTTCGAAGTAGGCCGAAAACATGCCATATCGTGATCAGCGACCCCAAAAACCCTCAGAAGCATGTTTTCACGGTTTTTTAAAAGAAAAAAAATTTTCTACCAAAAAAATGGGGGGGGGGGTACCATCGGTAGTATTACCGTCATTTGTTTTTCATTTCCATTGTGTTTAGGCATTTCTCCATGCCACCACTTCTTCGGCCAGCTACATAATTCGACTTGAAGATTTTGAACCAACGGAAATTGAGCCATTTGAATTGGTGAACGAACGGACCAACGAAATGCTTACATTCGAGAAAGAAGACGACCATCAAAATACTAATAATGTTGCTTGTCTGTTGAAGCGATTTCAAATTGGGGGGACGGCGACGGTTCATTGGGTGGACGAAAACCTGGACAATTTGAACAATGTCAACTTTCATCTTTATGAATTTGGGTGAATTGGGCAACACCATTTTCTTTTGTTTCAAATTTCACTTCATTCATCAGGCCATTGTCTCCACCAAAGACGGGCCAAATGAAGTCAAAAAGTCATCGGAAAATGAAACTCGGGCCCAGCGGACAGCGAAATAAAAAGAAGAAAAAGTGAATGAATTATTGGGAAATGACAAGTGATTGATCATTCATTATGAATGGAAATTGATCTGCTGATAATTGCTCCTCACATTTGTTGTTTCTTCTTTCGTTTGAATACATTTAATTTGCTTTTTGACCAAAAATATTGAGTTTTTTAAAATAAATTGTAATGCTAATGGTCAGCATATAAGCACTCAAAAAACAGGGTGACTTTTGTTTTTGTTTTTTAGTTAGCATATTGAGCAATAAACTAAGCGAAGATTTAGCATATGGGGTGGGGGATATTCTCCATTTTGCATGTCATTCCGTCCTCTGTTCTCGAATCATTCGGTTCCAGCCCCCTCCCCTGAGTTTGTCAATGTCTTCCGAAAAGGGCAAAATCATGAGAATTTACCTGGACCTAATCCTCGCCAGGCAACCGAAGCTGATCAGATTATTTTTCGTGAAAAAATCGACGCAAAACAAAACAATTCTCTGTAAATTCAATTCGAGAACTTGGTAAACCTAGGATAAGGAAAATTTTAAACCTAAAATTTTTTAACAAGAAAAAATGAAATTTTGGCGATAAATTTTTGAGAAAATTTTTCAATTTTTTTAGGGGTGTATTTTCTGAAATTTTTTCAGGTCACTTCTTAGGGGTGTATTTTCCTGATTTTATTGCATTTTTTATGGAATTTTTCGAAAAAAACGCCAAAAAAGGCACAAAAATTTTCAAACCAAATTTACTTCAATTATTCAAACAATTAATCATTTTTTGACTCAAATGATCGAATATTATTAGAGGTTAGAAATAAGAATTTTGTGAAATTCTAAGCATGAAAAACCGAAGTTGATTTTTTGCGGCGCTTTTTCCAAAAAACTTGGGGAATTGAGGGGCCGGCGGTGCCGATAGGCGCCGCCGGGAAAATTTTTGTAATTTTTAATGCGATTTGTTAACAGATTTGTCCACAAAAGGGGAAAAATTGAGAATCTTGACCATATTTTTAGCAGATTTTCATTAAAAAATCATTAATTTTGTGCTTTTTTGGAAAAAAAATTGGTTCTTTTCTGGTTTTTATAAAACATTTAGCAAAATTTTTTGGAAAATTTGGGTGAGATTTTCGTTTTGATGCTCTATTAAAAACCCAAATTATTAAATATGTATTGTAAAACATTATGCCAATTTATCAAAATTTAAAAGATTCTGAGGATTTTCCCCAAAAGCCTCAAAATTTCTCAAAAATCCTCATTTTCCAAAAAATCCTCATTGCCTTATCAAAAAGCCACAAAATGAGGATAAATCCTCAGATCTGGGAACCCTGTTAAACCAAGTGGAAAATGTGTTATTTATGCTTAATACATCGAAACTAGAGCGCAGAAAAAAAGGCATATGCCTCAAAAGTTGGTCTCTAATAATGCGAAAAATTTGGAGAATCAATGAAAATAAATAATCATTTCTTGTGCGGTTTTCTTTTTAATTTTCAAAATATTGGTAAAGCCTGGTGCCATTTCTGTCCCAAATTGGCTTGTTGGAACGGAGAAATCCAATGACGGAGTGGTCAATGTAACTGAAGAAATATAAAATATGCTTTAATACATACAAAAGAATAAAGTACTCAATCTGAAGGAAACGAAAACGAATTTTGTTTGGCAACGGACAGTCCGGCAATGGAAAATGCATAAAATTGACACCAGTCAGTACAGACAGTGTCGCTTTTGGTCCTTTGGCCTTGCAAATTATGATTTGTCTCCAAATTGTCAATTCCGTTTTGCCATCAAAATGTTTATTCACCAAAGCATCGAAACGGTAAGAAAGCAATGCCATTTTGAGTCCGAGTTGAGCATGGTCAAAAGATGGGAGAATGTCCATCCACACGTCGCTACAAATCCAACTGAAACATGGAAGAAATTGGGTAAACGAAAATTTAATTTTTCAAAAAATTCCTTACCGTCGGTTCATTTTTGCGGTATTGTGCATCCAAAAAATGTTTTGACGTCTTTATATACCCAAATTAAAGTGAGTTTCCAAGAGCCTAAATTACCCTGGCTCAAAAAATAAAAACTCAAAATTTTAATTCCAAATTTTCTGATTTACTCTTCAATATTTCGGGGGTTTTGTCAATGTTTTAGCATTTTTCATGTAAAATTCAGAAATTCTTTAACAAAAATGCAATAAAAATGACTTTTTTTGAGGCGATGACATTTTCTGGCGACATGTACAAAAAATTTCAAAACTTTCCATTAAATCTGTCGAAAAATAATCCTCCCGTCTGCATTTATCCCACCGTATCTAATAATCCGCCCTTTCTGAGGAGGTTGAAAAATAATCTCCCCGGGGTGAGAACATGTTCTGCTTCTACTCTATACTAGGAATTTCTCATTTTTGCTAATTCTCGTTCCTAGGAATACCTTTTTGTCTCGTTAGAGATCATAAGTCAATTTGATCAGTAGGGTTCCCGATTATATGGACATAAAATCGCAAAATATGGCCATAAAATATGGCCCAAAAATCACGAAATATGGACATAAAATGGCAAAAATATGGACATAATTTCTCAAAACTTCTTCTAATTTGCTTAATTAAAGTAAAATTTTCAAAAATGAGAAAATATGGCAGAAAACATTTTAGAAGAAAAAAAACACGATAAGTTAAAATTTACTCATTTTTTGGTGAAAAACAATCCGAAAAGCGAAATTTTGCTTTTTTGTTAATTTTTAATAAATTTATTCAGGGTTTTCGAGAAAATTTTACTAAAAATGATTTTTTCGGAAATTTTCCTGACTTTAGGGGTCAAAAACGCCATTGGGGCCATTGTTGCACATAAAATATGGTTATAATGCCAAAATATGGATAAATATGGAAATATGGACATAAATCGCGAAATATGGAAAAATATAAAAAAAACGGATATAGAAATCCATCCTAGAAGCTTCATACCAAGCTAAAAACATATCTTTCGTGAGTTTCAGGCCTACCACAGTCCAGGAAAAAAATATAGATTTCCATATAATTGGGAACCCTATTGATCAGTGTCAGCTTCTCCCTAAAATGGGCAAAATTAATTATATTAATTTGATCGAATTTTCCATATTTATTTAATCTAAAATGCAAAAATGTATCATTTTAAAACAGATCGCTGCTTCTTCTTTATCTCCGCGAACCATCGCTGAATTTGCATTTTTTATAATTATTTTTTCCCATCGTTTGTCCGCCATTTCTCCCGTCCCATTTCCCTCTTTTTTGCTCCTCCATTAATTTTTTGTTGCCTTCGTAACTTTGCAATATTTCTTTTAAATGATTTTATGTCCCAACTTTTAATGTCCTCCGTCCGCTTACGTTTATCAGTTTAAATCCAACAATTCAAGCAAATTGCGTCCAAGCAAATCATTTGTTGAATGAAATGACTGAATTACATTTTTTGGAAATTTGCAATTTGCTGCCATCGAAGGGGACGGGCTGATTCATAATTATTTTTTAATTGACTGACCAATAAAAAAGGTTCCCAAAATTTAACTCTGTATGACAAGCCGGCTAACATTTCATTATCACATATTTCGAAGTCAAAAAATTTTACAACTTTTTTAATGCTTTAAATTATAGGGAAAATAATGGGGTACGGTAACCCTTCGCTGTTCCTTTTACTTTGGCTCCCGGTAAATTGGACACCAGAAAATTGGACACTGTTGTAAATAAAAATTAAAATAAACAAAATATATTAATAAACAAAAATTTTGGCTTGGCCTAAAAGATCTTTATCTTAATCTGCACATATGTTGTTTATAAGCGTAAATAATATGGAAATGAATTTGTTATTATTTTTGTAACATCAGCAGGAGAAGAAAAACATCATATCATTCATAAAGAAAAAGTTTTATTACCCATTTTTCGTGCATTATTTGGCACATTGATCAATCACCCCCCATTTTTGGTGCACTACCGAATGCCTGATCCACTCTAAGTGCCTTAATCATTTATCCACACCATTTAATTTTCAACCTAATTCCTGGGTTTATTTTTTAAAAGCGAAATTTGGTGTCCAATTTTCCTTTAGTGTCCAAAATTCCGGCGGTGTCCATTTTTCCGCTTGGTGTCCAATTTTCTGGTGTCCAATTTTCCGGTGTCCAATTTATTGCGAAAAGCATTCGTCATTTGGGCTTTCGCAATTCCGATGCTTTGAACAACTTGAGCAGTCGCACTTCACCAACGATTCTCACTGATCTTGATCAATTGGTTTCAATCGATTCTGGTGCTCTGTTACCCGATGGAATTGCTGACGATGGGCCAAATGCAACTGCTGGCCAAGCGTTGGCCAAATGGCTGCACACTCCGACAAAAAATGGGCAACCGAAGCAATTGCATCGCAATAATTATTTTGGTCCAACTTTTATTATTTATTTGGATAATTTTTTTCTATTATTTTCATTTCATTTTTACATTTAATTTATTGTTTTTTCATTGTTTTATAATTTAAATTCCTTAATTTCCACCAGAATTCCTTTGTCCAACCAATCAAGTCGTTGTTAAAAATGGGTAATGCCATCAGCAAAGTGGGCAATTTTATGGTCAAGGCAGCAGCGGTTGTTGCCGACGGATTTTTGGCTGTTGGCGAAATGACTGGCGAAGCGTCCAAAAGAATGCGCAAGCGAATGCGGGCACTTTTGTCGCCGGAAGAGTACGCCAATCCTCTGATCACTCATGTGCTTTTGCTTCGAGGCCGTGCCGATCTGATCCCGTGCTTTCGTAGTTACTTGGAAAGCAAAGTAATAATAATTTTTTTTTAAATTTCCTTCCATTTTTTGAAAAGAACTTAGGCATTTTTCATGAAATTGTTTTTCACTTTTCATTTTAAGGCAATTGCGCCGGACATTAATTTTTTAAATTAACCATTCTTGGCTAATTTGAAGCTCACAACTTTCTCTAAATTATTCCAAATTATTAATTTCCATTATTTAATGTATTCGCCGCCTTTTGTCAAATTGCATTAAAAATCCAATTAATTTAAGAACGAAACTGCACTTGAAAACATCCGTGATGAACTGAGCGACCTCGGCTTGGACCACATTTCGTACGCATTTGTTAAGGGCGTCGAGTGAGTGAAAAAGGGAAAATGTGAAATATTTTAAATTAATTTTATTTTAATTTCTCTATTAAAAATTGACTAAAATTGGGTTTTCAACACGTTCAGAGTGGACATGGTCTGCAACAAATGTGCCACCAAATTGGAGAAACTCGACGACCTTTGTTATTGTGTGGATGCCAAAGAGAGATGCCACCACCGCAAATGGTAGGAGAAAAAGCACATTTTAATTGGGGAATTTATGTGCATTAATGGAGTTTCTCAATTGATCAATTAAATGGATTTTAAATGGGTTTGAAATGTGTTCGATCGCCTCTAAAGCCGAATTGTAATTAAAAATATTGTGAAAATTTGAAAAATTATTAAGGGTAATCAATTTAATTAATAATAATATTTTATATATTTTTGCTTTTCAGCTGTTCTGTCCGCAACAATCTCGCTTTGAATTTTCACTGATTTTGTTGATGCAAAAAAGAAAATGAATATATTTTTCATTTTATTTATTGAGTTCTAATTAATTGGAAGAAATTTATTGCGTAAATTTATGAAAAATTCTTTTCGGATTTTCCCAATTTACGAATTTTAATACTTTTCATATTGAGAATTTAATTTAAATGTTTTTTCCATTTTCTCACTTTGTTCAAATTGAAAACAAAGAATTATCATGCCCTTTGATAGCTGCTGGTGGACGCCTTCAAATAAAAGCAACATTTTCAGTGGAAACAGTGAAAATGTATTAATCCCTTAAAAATTTAAATATTTTAATTTAAAAGCATTATTAAAATTAATTTTCATTTTCATTTTAATTTAGTTGCGTCCTCATGAGTGGCTTTGCGTGCGTCAAAATGCCACACCCGAGGAGATCAACAAAAACTACAAGAAGCTTTCGCTTGCCACACACCCGGACCAAAACAATCAATGCAGCGACAAATTGTTTATGGTAGGACTAATCGCTGGGATTACTGTACAACGAAATTTTAAAAAATAATCAATAAGAAATTCCTTTTTATTATCTTAAGCTGATCAAGAATGCCAAAGATGTGCTCCTTGGTCACCCCGGAAACAGCTGCATGGCGATGGTCAGTTATTTTTTACTAATTCATTTTTATGTGTCCCCAATATTCCATTTCAATAAGTGGTGGTATTTAACGAGAATTTTTAAAAATTTATTTTATTTTTTTCCCTGTTCAATTCTTTCAAAAATTAAGTAAACCTTGCCAAAATTTTCGGTAGTGTCAATTGGCAGGTTTTCCAAACTAAAAAATGGGTGCTGTGTCAAGGGACAAAAAGTGCAAAATTTGCTAAATTTCTGACTAAATCAACTCATAACTTTTCTCATACACGACCAAATTGCACAATCTTGGTATCATACGATAGCCCTTGAATTGTATTATTACTTGCCAAGGGCTATCGTAGATACCAAGATTGTGCAATTTGGTTGCGTCTGAGAAAAGTTATGAGTTGATTTAGTCAAAAATTTAGCAAATTTTGCACTTTTTGTCCATCGGCCAACCACGAAAAAATGTACTACTGTTTTGGTGTTACTGTACAGCAGGACTATGACCAGCAAATGGAAATGGTGCTCGTGCCTTTCACCACGGTGCTCAACAAGCCCAAGTATCAAGCGATTGTTGCCCAGCTGAACACAATGCCAAAAAGTGCTGCTGATTGTGCGACTTTTGGATACGGTAGGACAAAAACTAAAATCAAAATTTTGTGAAAAAATACTTTAAATTTACAGATGTTTTCTTGGTGGACCCTTTGATCGAATATGCTAAGCATTTCGCATTGGAAGGAATGTTTAAGGCCTACAAAAAAGTACAGTTTAATTTTTGTCAATTTTCTAAGAGAAATGAGGCAAAATATTAGAGACCGGACAAGAGGGTCGGTCGGTCGGTTTCGGTATAAAAACCGAAAAAAACCGAAACCGAAAAACTCAAAAATTTCTCGGTCGGTTTTTTTCGGTTAAAACCCGAAAAAAACCGACGGTCCGATCTCTACAAAATATGGTCTCGGCTTTCCCACGCCTCCCTTCACATTTTCTCATTAACTAATTCTTCCACTTATTTATTAAAATTATGATAAAAAACTCAAATTGGCATTTTTGGGTAAAATCACATCAATCAATTTGGACCAATTCCTCCTAATCCCGAACACGAGCTCGAACAAAATTCCCTCGAAAATTGAATTGTTGACACCCTTTATTTGATTGAGTTCGGGTTAGGGATTAGGAATTGGTCAAAATTTATGTCAGATTCATGATCAGGGACCACCAAAACCCCTTGGACACGACTTTTAAATTAGCGCAAAATCATGGATTAAATGATGTCATACGATACATTTTACCCCCATCTACCAATTTTTCGGTGCCAGGTCGTTTCGTAAAAACTGCCAAATTATAGATTTTCGCGAAAAATCCACATAACTTTTCTTAAATACATCCTAAAAAAATAATTTTGGTATCATAAGATAGCTACTTCATTATCATGAAAATTTCAGAATATTTCATTAAGTTTACAGAGTTATGTCTATTTTTTTAACATTTTTGGTCAGAACTTTCTGGAAACCCAATGAAATTTTCTGAAACTTTTTAGGCTAATAGAGCAAGCCAAGAGCTATCGCAGGATACCAAGATTATTTTTTAGGATGTATTTAAGAAAAGTTATGACAGATTTTTCTCGAAAAATCTGTAAATTTGGCAGTTTTACGAAACGACCCAGCACACCAATTTTCAACCTAAAATAAAAAAGTTAAATTAGAAATTCCACTCTTTAGGATTGCCGTATTTTATTCATTTTTCACCTTTTGGCATTTTTTTTTGTTCGGGAGAATTGGGGCTGACTCTGATGAAAAAGGAATTACTTTGAGTTTAACGATTTTCAATTTCTATCAAAATTAATTCGTTTTTCCAATAGAAATTATTTCCATTTTAAGGCGTTGGAATCGGCGTTCGTCTGCAAAAAGTGCCGGAAGCAAATGCATTTGGACGACATTTGCTACTGTCACAAAGCGACGACCAAATGCCATTGCAATGCGCGAAAGTGCTGTGACACGAAGCTCGAAGAGTGTGGCAACTTCCTCTAATTGATCAATCGATAAACAAAGTGATCAAAAATGATTATTTAGGGAAAAATTAAATTTTGGCAAATATAAACTCCTTTTTCTCGTGCTGTTGTGATTTATGGCAATTTGAGAAGAGTCAATGCTTATTACATTTGTTTATTTTTTCCTATGAACATTTAGTTAAATTACCAACAATTTTGATTATATTAAATTAACAAATAAATTGAATAGTTAAATGCAATAATTATTAACAAAAATCCAATGTTAGTAAAATTATTCGGAAAGCATTTTGGACCAAATTACAGACCCGGAAATGAGATGTTCAAATATCTTAAAGACGCATTGGCTGATTGCATCGCATATTAAACTCGAGGAGAAAAAAGTACGGCACCGAAAGTGAGCGAAGCAAAAACATATGAAACCCAGCAAAAGTGCCAAATTCTGTCGCTTAATGAACATTTGTAATTTAATGCACAAACTCATTTATGCTACATTTATTTATTCAAAATATGAGGGATGCTAAAACAAAAATAATCACGGAAGAGTATCACAGAACTCAGAATTCCATGCAAAAGTCCAGCGCAATTTGGCGTCCAATGTCATTGACCGGCGAAACCGTGGTGGTCGTAGGGGCTGTCGGTGGCGCGGGTGTTGCGGTGCCATTTGCCTAAACCATTGAAAATGGCACGCTGAGAATGGTGAGTCGAGAAATTGGACGCCAACAAATTGGGAAAATGGAAATTGGCATCAAAGACAATCGGAAGGCACAAATGGAGGAAAATAAAATGAAATGATCAATTCATATGATTTAGCGAAGCCAGCTGGAAAGGAATCTGAAAAGCTTCACAACCCTCGGGTTTTTCTCGACAGCTTTCAACTCTCGTAAAACTATTTTCTTGGGACAATTTTCGATTCCTATAGGTAGGTACTCACAATCAGCTTTTTTCACATTTCCGAACTTTGTCATATTAACAGTCTAATTATCTTTTTTTACAATTTTTTTACCTACGGTAACTCACCTCTTTTAAAACAGCAAGAGATACGCGATACTTTAATTCGTATCATTTTGGCTCTCATTTAGCCGTTTTGCCATTTTGATTTGTTCCGTTTCAATTTTTTGGCTTCTGCCTTTTGCCCATCACCCTCCCCTCCCACTTTTTCCGTTTTATTTTACGTTTTGTGCGCCTTGCGGCTTCTGCTGTTGTATCTGTTGGCTTTGTTGGGCCAACATTTGACGTGCAAATTCGTCCAGCTGTGCCTTTTCCTTCTCCGTCAATTCGCGCGCAAATTTTCCCGAAATGTAAACTTTGTGATTTTGGACGGTACAACCGGCCAAAATGTACAGTGTCGTCTGAAATTGGGGGAGAGGGGGCGGAGGGATGAGTCAATTTACTTTTTTAGATAAGGATGGTTTATCAGCCCAAGAAATGAACAAAAAAAATTAAAATTTTTAGAGCAATTGGATATTTTAAAGTCGGGCATCATTCAAATTTCATAAATTTTTTAGCTTTTCATGGTTATGAACCTGAATTTCTCCTATACTTTTGGTTTTGGTCAAATTGCTTCGATAAAAATGACTCATAGCCAAACTAATCCCGATTTTATTCATTTTTGTTTTTCTTGGCTCTTGAACGGATTCCCTAGTTAATAGCATTTCGATAATTCGTGATTCCTCATTTTAAAAATTGATTCATTTATAAACAAAAATCCTTGAACTTAAAGTCCCAAGAATCGGGACCTGATTTGATGTACAGAAAGTCGGAAGTTGCGGACGAGGCGGAATTGTTGGCAAAGTGGTGGAGTTTCGTTGCACAGCTTGCTCCAAACTGGCATATGCATCATCAACCTTCTGAATAATTTTTTAAATTAATTTGGGCACAACGGAGATTGGCCAAAATTGGAAAATGCCATTTTGTGTTCTTTTGTAACATATTTAGAATATTTTCGGAGTTGTTAATTGCTGTAAATTTGCTCATTAATTCTCCACCTGCTTCCATTCAACCAATTCACGTTTGTACTTCTCCATCTCCGCCAACTCTTTGGCACTCAGTTCACGGATAAAATTCTGCCAAAATTTAAATGAATAAAATGTTTCCATAAGCGCATAAAACATGGTCGTTTGGGGGGGGGGGTATTGTTTTCGTAGGGTTATTTTGGCGAGATTTAAACGTAGGGATTTAAACTGACAAAGGCAATCGTAACGCCTGACAAATTAGGCACTAATTCGAGAGGGGCGAAGAGCAACAAATTTATTTTTTCCGTTTGGTTTAAAATCCGAATATGAATCATCAAAAAAAGGAATGAATGATTCGGCTGCTGGGCTTACCCCATGTGAGTACAGCTTGTTGCCGGTGGCCACGCAGCCCGAGCCGGTCATCATCGGCGGGCTGTAGTACTGGGCATTGCCAGCGCTGGGCAAAAGGAGCAGCGACGGGAGCAAGAAAAAGAGGCCAACGCGGATGCCAATTTTTGGTGCCATTCTCCCTTATTTTTGGTAATGCCCACAGAAATTTACAAGTCTACTGAAGATGAAGCAGAATTGAGAATTGGATTAAGGAATGGGCAAACTCTCGAGAGATTAATGGGTATTGGTGGTCCTTTTATTTTGATTTGTCTGACTAATCCCCCCGCCCATTTAATTGTGCTAGCACTTAACAGTTAATTTGTACCAACAAAACAACAATGCGTCTTTAAAAGATTATTTAGCAGTCAAAAATTTGCGGGCCTCAGAAATTGGGCGGTTGTAGAAACAAAGAATTTGAATTAAAAGTAAATGCTTGGATGAATGCATTTAAGGATGGCCGACCAATTGAAAGCGTCACAAAATGAGTGGCCGGTCGACTGAAGTGGGGCTATAAGCAGCAGAAGAAGCAGCAGAATGAGGAGGAGGAGGAGCAGAGATTAGCAAATGACCACCCATTATTCACCGATCTCCGAGAAAAGCAAACATTGGCAGCCCAACAGAGAAAGGGGAGAACAAAGGGCCGAAGAAGCGGGGGAGAAGCAGCGAAAGCGACGAGTGGTGGTGGCTGTGGAAGATCGACCGACCGAGCCGAGAAGCATTTGTTTTCATCGGGGGAATGGATAAAAGCGCATTTATTTTGTGGATTTCGTCCGCGGGAGGGGGAGGGGGAAAGTGTATTGTCCGCCGACGATTGTGCATTTTCTGCTGCTGCTGAACTGCTCTTCTTTCTCGACACCCGAGCCGCGCACAATGGGCGACACTCTTTCGAGAAGCGGTGATGGGACACGACGACGAGGCGACAACGGTGGGCCATGGGTAAAGAGTTGTGGGCAGAAGCAGCAGCAGAGACCACTGACCGGTCAGACACAAAAGCAAAAAAAGAAAGAAGTGTGCCAATAGAAGAAGATGCGGAGAGGAATTTATGTGATTTAAACGAAATGAAAAACAACTTAGAATGTAAGCTTTTTTGCTCCATTAGTACACAATCTTTAAAATTTGCAGGATTAGCTTGCTAAATGAAAAAAGGTGTGATCAATTTTTCGCAAGCCATATTTTTTTCATACTAATTTATGAATGTTTTATTTTTAAGGTCGATAGAGCCAGAAAAGAACATTTTGCAATAATGACATCGACAAGCTCAAGTCCGGAAAGTACCAAAAATGGCATACACAATATTCATCAACGAATTGATTTTTATAATAAAAAACGGTAAATCAGCGGTCAGTCACTGCCCTTCGCTCTTTTTTCTCTCTTCTTCTCTTTTTTATGCTTCTTACTCTTCCTTTTCCTCTTTTTCTTCGATTCCGCCTTCTCTCTCTCTTCTTCCTCCATTTGCTTTGACTTCTCCCCGGTTTCCTTCTTCTCGTAGTGCTTCTCGAACAGCTTCCACACCGTGCTCTTCTCCTCCACGGTCATTTTCGGCTGGTGACTGCTGCTGTTCCCTTCTCTTCCACCGCCTCCGTTCTGCTCATCCCTCCTCGTCGTCCCTCTCCCTTCGCCTCCTCTGCTCCGGTGATGATAATCCCGCTCCCTGTCCCGATCTCGATCCCTTTCTCGATGGTGATAGTCTCGATGCTCTGTCCGGTGATGTTTGTGTTGGTGCGGTTGCTGCTGCTGATAAATGCCACTGCCTCCGGCACTATTGTTGCGCATCAGTTGGAAATTGCGCTCCGCCTTTTCGTTCTCTTTCCGCTTCAAAAAGTTCTCCCAAACGGACAACGAGTCCTCCGCCGAAAGTGCCATTGTCGTCGTCGTGGAATACATCGGCGGCGGCGCGGAGAGCACAGCGCCGCCGGCGACCCCGCCACTGATTAGAGTGGTCGTTGGAGCCGTAACTGCCGGTGTTGTTGCTGTTGGTGGTTGTGTTGTCGGACCCGCACCGGCAGAAAGCATTTCCGGCGTCAGTGTCGGCGGTGGTCGGTTTGGGTCGAACAGTGCGGCCAACTGAACGGCGGCGGCGCCGGGCCGAACGGTCGTCGACGGCGATGCCGAGGACGCAGTCGCTGCTGCACTTGTGGTGATTTGCGCGATGGCGGTGCATGTTGGCAATGTTAGTGGCTGTTGCTTAAACAAAGAAATAAATGTTAATTTAAAAAGAGATTAAAAGGATTAATTTTTGGGTATGCTTCATTTTCGTTGACCAAGAAAATTTGAAAAAATTAACAAAATAAATTTTTTTGAAAATATGTATGATAAATTCTTTTCATAAAATGTTTCGATGTGACTTTTAAAAGAAATATAAAATATATTTTTGAAAACTTCAAAATTTTAATTTAATTATTTTTTTCAATTGAGAAAATCAAAAGAATAAATATTTCTAAAAATGAGAGTAGAAAAATTTCTAATAAATTTATGGACATTTAACTAATATTAGATATATACAAAAAATAAAAAACATTTGTTCTGTCTGGGAATTTAACCAGCGACCAGCAGCAGCAGAGGACAAGGGCGCGGGGCGGAAATCCCTGGCTCGGTCCCGGTCCAAAAATAAAACTTGAAGTAGTGATTTGTAGGGCTTCCTTTTTTAGGCATAAAAAATCGCAAAATAGGCATAAAAATCCTCAATTAGGCACAAAAATAGGCAAAAAAATAATAACGCTTTTTAGGTATTAAAACACGTAAAAACTTAAATATTTCAATTGCTAATGAAATTATTTAATAGTTTAAAGTTTTTTTTTCTAAATAAGGACAAATTTTTAGTATATTTTTAGCTTAATTAAAACAATACTTTAACTAAATTTTCAGCCAAAGTAATTAAAATTGACAAAATTCACAGGCTATAACTTAAATCTCAACAGTCGGCTTCCACTACCACTGATTATGAGCATGTTTTTCTATTATTATTATTTTGTGGTCATTTTTCGCAGTGAGCCTTATTATTTGCGGCTTCTTCGTACTATAGACAACGTACGAACAAAAAGGATAAATAAATATGCGCACAGAAACTGTAATATCCAACTTTATTGTTCTCTCAAAAAGGAAAATAGAAAAACAATCCCGGCAATGGGTCGGTCGGTTCAGTCCCTCTCCGCCGTCCGTTCTCCTTTGCTCTTCTTCTTCTCCTTTTTGTTCTTCCTCCTCCTCTTTTCACTAAAATCGGTGCCATTCGCCTCACTGTCGCTGGTGCTGTTATGATGTCGTTTGCGCTTCTCCCTCTTCTGTTTTTTGCTCCTCTTCTTCCTGGAACACCAAAATAGTTTCAAGCACGCAACAAATTGCCCCTTTCTCAATAATGAACTGATGATCCGTTGAATATGCCAGCATTTTGCATCTCATCAACTGTTTTTAAAGCCCCATTTTCACCGGAACATACATAGCAGTTATATTATAATTCGGATGAAATCATCACTATTAATTGAACATGAAAATTGGCTGTAATAAGGCAATTTTAAACATCACAGACTTGCTAATATATGATATAATATTTTGGACAAAAGAAAACCGGATAATACCAAAGTTGGACTTACAATCGGTACCTTCTCTCATCTCCTTTTCCGCCCTCTTCTTTCTTTCGTTCTCTCTCCTCCTCTCTTTCTCTGCCACCGTCTTCTTTTCTTTGTTCTTTTCCCGCTCCCTCTCTGCCCATGTCAATGAACAACTCATCCCCAATGTTCGCTGGTGATTCAGTGCGAACCTGTTCAAGAAATAGTTAATTGGCCACTAATTAATAAACTTAATCGAATTATCGTTAACTAATAATTAACAAATGAAGCTATATTTATAAACACCTGGACTTCCGGGAGGGGACGCCATCGATTTATGTCCTCAAAATTGGGCGGCGAATGCGGCGGTGCGTGCCGAAGCCGACCCGTGCGCCAGCCGATGACTGTCTCCTCTTGTGCCGAAGTGATGTCCAATTGGTTGACAGCGGCGGTGGAAGGTGAAGCAAAGAACTGGACAAAGGAAAAACGTGCAAAGAAAAAATTTCTCAAAAGCCCAATTCATTCTCACTCGTTTTTCTTCTCTTCCGGTCTCCTCCTTCCTCCGCTCTCTCTCTTTTTCTCTTTCACTCCTCTCCCTCTTTTGTCCACTTTCGTTCGTTTGTTCTCTTCTCTCTCCTCCTCTGGTGCTATGCTCTTTCCTCCGTTCTCCTATCCGTTCATTGTCCTCTCGTTTCTTCTTTTTCGGTTCTTCCTTTCCGTTGTCTTCTTTCTCCTGCTTTCTGCTCTCTCTTTCTTTAACTCCTTTATCACTATTTTCCTTTTTCTCCTCTATCTCTCTGCTCTTCTTCCGCTCTTCAACTCTTTCACTGTCCTCTCGTTTCTTCTTCTTCGGTTCTTTCCACTCGTCTTCTTTCTCATGCTTTCTCTCAACTCTTTCTTTGACTCCTTCTTTCTCACCATCTTGCTTCTTCTCCTCTCCCTCTCTGCTTTTCTGCCGCTCTTCATCTCTTTCACTGTCCCTCTGTTGCTTCTTCTTTGGTTCTTCCTTCCCGCCGTCTTTTTTCTCCTGCTTTCTGCCCTCTCTTCTTTTGCTTCCTTTCTCACCATCCTCCTTCTTCTCTTGTTCTCTGCTCTTCTGCCGCTCTTCATCTCTTTCAAATTCATTGTCCCTCTGTTTCTTCTTCTTCAGTTCTTTCCTCTCTTCTTCTTTTCCGCCGTCTTCTTCCTCCTGCTTTCTCCCCTCTCTTTCTTCGCCTCCTTCTTTCTCACCATCCTGCTTCTTCTCCTCTCCCTCCCTGCTTTTCTTCCGCTCTTCAATTCTTTCATTTTCCCTCCGTTTCTTCTTCTTCGGTTCATTCCCAACTTCTTCTTTTCCGCCGTCTTCTTTTTCCTGCTTTATCGCATCTTTTTCTTTACCTCCTTCTTTCTCCTGGTTTCTCCCCTCTCTTTTTTTGTCCCCGTCCTCCTTTTTCTCCTCTACCTCTCTGCTTTTCTGCCGTTCTTCATCTCTTTCACTGTCCCTCCTTTTTTTGCTCTTCACTTCATCCTCTTTCCCACCATCATCTTCCTTTCGCTCTGCTTCTCCTCCGCTTTCATCTTTCTTCCGTTCCTCTTCCTCCATTTGCTTTGACTTCTCCCCGGTTTCCTTCTTCTCGTAGTGCTTCTCGAACAGCTTCCACACCGTGCTCTTCTCCTCCACGGTCATTTTCGGCTGGTGACTGCTGCTGTTCCCTTCTCTTCCACCGCCTCCGTTCTGCTCATCCCTCCTCGTCGTCCCTCTCCCTTCGCCTCCTCTGCTCCGGTGATGATAATCCCGCTCCCTGTCCCGATCTCGATCCCTTTCTCGATGGTGATAGTCTCGATGCTCTGTCCGGTGATGTTTGTGTTGGTGCGGTTGCTGCTGCTGATAAATGCCACTGCCTCCGGCACTATTGTTGCGCATCAGTTGGAAATTGCGCTCCGCCTTTTCGTTCTCTTTCCGCTTCAAAAAGTTCTCCCAAACGGACAACGAGTCCTCCGCCGAAAGTGCCATTGTCGTCGTCGTGGAATACATCGGCGGCGGCGCGGAGAGCACAGCGCCGCCGGCGACCCCGCCACTGATTAGAGTGGTCGTTGGAGCCGTAACTGCCGGTGTTGTTGCTGTTGGTGGTTGTGTTGTCGGACCCGCACCGGCAGAAAGCATTTCCGGCGTCAGTGTCGGCGGTGGTCGGTTTGGGTCGAACAGTGCGGCCAACTGAACGGCGGCGGCGCCGGGCCGAACGGTCGTCGACGGCGATGCCGAGGACGCAGTCGCTGCTGCGCTTGCGGTGGTTTGGGCAGTGCATGATGGCAATCCCATCAGCTTTAGAGAATTTTTCTTGGTTTACATTTAAAAAACATTAATTGTGAAAAATGACCATTTTGAAAAAAGTAAAAAATGATGTAAAATTGAATAATATCCAACTGATAGTTTTGAGAGACACCAATCAAAAACAATGCACACCAAAACACAGCGACCAAAAACACAGCCAAGACATAACACAGCCCCGGGAATAAATTTAAAACCGTCCGTGTGGGGAACAGGGACGGGCGAAACTTCGAGCTTCGAAAACTTCGGGTTTTTTGGGCTTCGAGCTTCGTGAAAATGCTCGAAGTTTCGGGAAAAATGCACCCCTAAAGATTGAGTTTTCGAAGTAAAAATACTCCCCTAATTATTGATCTTAATGTGAGTAATGGTGATAATGTTTATGAATTTTATAAATTAAATATTTCTTCAATATTACCTATTTTATATTCTACATATTGCATATCTCTTTTTAAATGATTTTTAACACATTTTACATTTTTAGCTTGAAAATGCCACCACAAAGCAAATATATTAAATATTTTAAAATTTCTCAATTGTGACAGATTTGAGAAAAAATTTAGCAGGAGAAACGTTGAAAGAACTCCTTTTTCTTCAACAGAATTTGCCTCTTTATGGATTTAAATTCGAAATTTAATTGAATTTTACTATCTGGATAAATTTTTTGGATTAAAAAATTGAAAAACTTCGTGCTTCGAGCTTCGAAAGCTTCGAAACTTCACGGTTTTTGGGCTTCGAACTTCGTGCTTCGAAAAAAATTGGGCTTCGCCTTCGGCTTCGAGTGCCGAGCCGAGCTTCGCCCGTCCCTGGTGGGGAAGGGGCGGTCTGACCATTTACGAACGAAGGCCCTCGGGGGTCGGAGGAATGGAATTGGGGTAGGTGTCCATAACTACGAACGGGTCTCACCGGTCTCAACAAAAATTAATTATTCCTTGCTTTTCCCAGTGCCCTGCTCCCCAGTGTTTTGCCCACCATTGGCGTCCCGTCGGGTGCCGCTGTTGACGTTGCCGTCGGTCTGGTGGTGGTGGTGTCCAACTCGCGCTGTGCTTGCGCAGCGGCCAGTCCGGGCAACAGTTTGTGCAGCAACGAATGAGTGTCGGTCAGCACACTCGGTTTGTTGGCACCAGACTGAAATTGGTAAAATGGTTCATTTTTAAATGTAAATTTAATGTGTTTTTTGAATTTTCATTTAAAAGCACTCGTTTTTCTATCTCACAACGGTCGGAGGCGGAGTCTGCTGCTGTTGTCGTTGGTCCTGAGCCATAACCGCAGAAACCAGCGTTGTCGCCACTGTCACGGCATTTCCCCCGGCGATTGTCGCCGGTGCCGTCGTCGTCGGCTGCTCCAACGCACCGATGCCGAGGATCAAATACTTTTGGACCGCGTCCCGCAACATTTTGTTGGGCACCAGTGAGTCGGCACTGATCTGCTGCACACAGTCCGGCCCTGGGCACAATTCCGTCGGATGGGTCAGCAGCTGTTGCTGGTAGCACTCGGCACAAAAACTGTGGCCGCAGCAGGCGGACAGCACCGCGTCGCGGAGAATGCCACCGCACAAGCGACACCTTTTTGAGGGGAGAGAAACAGAAATTAAATTTATTTTTCATATTTTTTCGGGTAAGGCAGCAAAATGTACCATGTTTTGACACATTTTTAGAGGGAAGAAAAGAACGGTGAACGAGCAGAAGCCAATTTTCGTTTCTGATTTGTCAATGAGATTGGGTTGCGTCAATCACCTGAACTGCTCCGGAACTGCAGATATGGCGGACTGTTGCTGACCAGGAGAACGGCTTTCATCCGGCTGACCAGGGAATGGCTCCTGAAAATAAAGAAAAATAGAAATGCACAAATTGAAATCGTGTTTATCAAGTCGTATAGAGAGAGGTCAAAAAATAGGGAAATTTTTTGAAAATGTACATTAGTTTTCTTAACAAGTTTAGTAAAAATTTGCCCGATGGATCCTATCGGCACCGCTGGAATTCCTAAAATTAATTGTTAGAGGAAATTGGTCACGTTATTGGCGAAAACTGCTAAAAAGCGATTTCTTCGCCTATTCGAATAATGGCCGAAGAGCAAAGAATTTCTCAGTCAAGCTTCTTTTTTCAGGTTTAAGCCTGGTCGCAGACAAATTTTTATAAAAATTTTCCATTTAAATTATGTTAATTTCCATTCCTTAATTTCTCGCCCGACATGTCAATCCCCGAATCCCCCCCCCCTCTGCTGGTGGCTTACGTGTTTTCGCTGCATTCGTGCCTGGTGGTGCATGATCGGCTTGACAAATTTGCCGGACGGGTGGAGCATCGCCAGCGGGTCGTCCCGGTCCGTCTCCATCAGCTCTTCCATTGTGATGCCCGCTGTGCGCCGTAAGTTTAGCTGAAAAGTGAAATTTTCGGGCATGACTTAGGCCGGGTTTCAGCTTATTTAAAATTTAAAACTTTGGTCATTTTGGCTGAAATGGAAATTTTATTGCATTAATTTAAAAGATTTCTATACAAATGAGATCGGACAAAATACATTTTTGAATAAAATGAATGGAAAAGTGTGCCGCCATTTTCTAGAGGTGCCATTTTGGACTAGGGCATGAAAAATTTGTTTTGCCTTCGTGCGACAACTTTTCCATTATTATGGCATTATATGGTAAAACAGATGGAATATTTTAAGAAAAGAGTGAAAAGTCGAACATTTATATGCATGGAATGCGAAAACGTCCACCAAATTATGCATTTCGAATACCAATTTTTTTTTAGTATTTTGCGCTAACAAAATGCATAATTTGATGGAGAGGTATTGAGGATTGACGGACAATAAAAGGCTGAGTAGGGTGGGCAATTATTGACACACTTAATTAGCCAATTAGTTAATGGAAGTGAAGGGTAAAGCATGACGGGGAGGGGGAGACTGACAATTACAACGCCGACAAAGGAAGAGTGGCCATTTTGAGATTAATTTTGAAATTCGCTGATCCATCACCGACAGACAGCACAGTGTTTTTGCCTGCCCAACCAATGGGCGGAGCAATGGGAAGGAGAAGAAGAAGCATTTACCAGTGGACAGCTTTTGTACCAATGCCCGGGCTGGCCGCAACGGTTGCACACGTACGTGGCCGGCGGAGGGCCCGTCATTATACCGCCGCTGCGTCGCTGATAACTGAAAGAAGCGGACACATTGTTGGTCATATTCATAAGCTTTTTTGCTTGAAAAAAGCCCAGTGGTTGAAGGTTCCGAAAGATGGCTCCGAAAAAAAGAAATTTTGGAAAAAAATTCCCGATTTAGTGGGTGGCATTTCGATGCCAATTTGCCTATAAAGGTTGTTTTTTTTTACAAAAATGGCACACTTTTTCAGTTGGGATGGGACGATACATCTACTTAACAACTTTTTTTGTTTGAAGAAAAATTGAAAAAACCAAACAGTTCGTGTGCAGCAGAGATTTGCGCCTATGCCAAAAATCGGTTTCAAATTTAGTTGTTTTGTCAATTTTAAATATCATAAAGAGCATTAAATAAGAGATGGAATTTGACTAAATGCGATACCTCATTCTTAGAAAATTTTTGAACCCAATTATTGTCAAAAGAAGTTGGTTTCTTGGTACTTGTCTAGTTTACAGGAGCAATTCCACATACCTTTTCAGATTCCAATAAATGTGTTTTAGAAATTAATTAAAATAAGTTTTAAGGGGTTTTTGAGGTCGCTGATCACGAATCCGGGCTCAGTTCAGCGCTACCGTTCATTACATGAGCTGTACAGGGACAATAAATTGACAGGCTTCCTGTACCATTTTAATACCCTCATGGCCAAGGGGCCCATGAGGATATCATCCGTACAATTTTCGAATTTTATTCTTCCTGTACCAAGGGTACCCGCATGGGCAAGATGTCAATGAGGATATTATCCATACAAGTTTTCTAATTTTATTTTTGTTCGAGTTCGCGTCAGGGGTTCGAAATAGGCAAAAATGGGTGCTGTATTCGTGATCAGCGGCCTCAAAAACCCCTTAAAACTTATTTTAATTAATTTCTAAAACACATTTATTGGAATCTGAAAAGGTATGTGGAATTGCTCCTGTAAACTAGACAAGTACCGGTTTCTTTAATTGAAATTATCAAAAATGAAAAAAAGCATTGATATGAAATCGCTTTTAGGCATTCGCGCCAATGTTGCGTAACCAAAAGGTTTCCATTGTTTTCTTAAAAACGCGTCCCACTCCAACTGCTTAAAAGTGCTCATTGTCAATGCCTTGCTTATTGTTAGCTCACTTTGTCGAGCTGTACTTCTCCGTTGACACTCGTTTGATGTGTGCCAGGCGCTGTTCTTCGCTCATTCCGGCAAATTCCTCCTAAAAATATGAAAATGAATTGAATTTGAAAAGAAATTTCGAAAAAAGAATATTCAGTCCTAAACTTTTGTTTAAAGCTGCTACACAACCAGTTTTTTAAATATTTAATTTTAAGATTTTGGTTTTATAAACAAGATTTTTTTAAAAATCTCTCCGCAAGAACTCCGCCGAACAAACGAATTTTGGACCAGATTTTAAATACAATACAATAGTAAAAACAGCCACAAATCAAAACTCGGCAAGAGCACTCAAAACCCGGGCAAAGTACGAACAAAAATTTCCCGACTCGTTACAATAAAGACAAAGCAAACCGGGTTAATGTAGCTGTTGGCGCTGTTCTGTTGGTACGTCGACAAGTTTCTTACGACAATTCCGCTTGTGCTGGTATCACTAAATTGGAGAAAATGAGCAACTTTTTCAAAATGGGATTCCCATGTTAAAGGCAAAGAAAAGAAAAATGATTGTACTCATTTAAAATCTCGAGTTTTTTTCTCAGAAATGCAAAAACAAAATACGAGAAAAATCGACAGAGTAAATTCGGTTCTCTCCCGCTTCAAACAATTAACTTTTGAGAGGTAATCCCACAATTCTCAAATCCAAAATGGGCCCATCGATTGGCCATTTTGTGCCAAAAAAGGCCATGCCGTATTTTCTCGCCCATTCATTGTCAGCCCAACACTTACTGCACTTTGGGCAATTTTTGCGCATTTTCGCGCGGAATTCGCTGCACAACCACCGACGAATTGCGCGGCACCAATTCGCCCACTGCATATTCGCGTTTGGTGTGCGCGTTGGTCAGCAGCAGGTCGAACGACTCCGTCCGGATGTTCTCCTTGTCGCAGATGGCCTTCTTCAGCTCGTCAACGCCGATGTGCAGCCCGTCAAATGTCAGCGTTTTGTACTCGAGCGTCGCCTTGAATTTGTAGTGGACAGAGAACATTTTGGGAGGCCAATAAATATTTTTGTCTAAAAAAGAATAAACACAATAACACAATGAAAAAATGTTAGAAAAAGCTTCTAAACATGTAAACTCTCGAATGATATCAACAATGTTGGATTTGGTCAACAATGAAAAAAGTTGTAGCCCAAAACATCGGCTGGCACCGAACCGTCACCTACCCAGACAAAATTGCTCATAACGCCAAATAGCGTAATTGGCGTAATTATTTGCGCGGTAATTCAAAAATTTACACTGGTAATGTCTTTTTTGTATTGTAAGGCGTAAAAGGGTTCAGCCAATAGCGGGAAGGGACCGCCCCTTGGATCTCTCCCGAGGGCCCCCTTATAAGCTCGGGATTTCCTTCCCAAGAGATCTCAGTCGCGACTTATCAGCAATATCTCCTATTCAATTCCCTATCCATCGATCTCGTCCCCCTTCTCCAGCCCAGGGAGTACTCAGCGCGAGGGTTACGGCCCGGGATGGACAAGAGGGGATCCGTGGGACCGGCACAACTCTAACTGGTAGCACCTGATGGTTCTGACCTTACCCTGGGCCCAAGGTTTTGGCCGATGCCGGCCAATGAGAAAGGAACATGGCCGATGCCGGCCAGTAAAAAATGAAAATAACAAAAAATGGAAATGGCCGATGCCGGCAGACAGAAAATAAAGTCGGCCGATGACGGCCAACGAAAAAAAAATCAATTCTAACCGAAAAAAGGCCGATTAAAAACCCCGGTGAGGGCTAAGGCCCTAAACAGAAAAGTCCGGAGGTAAAGAACATTGCATAAAAAAGAGGCTGAAAAAAGAGAATCCAGTCGAAAAAGAAAAAAAAAAACATAAATTCCGGCTGGAAGAAAATGAAAACAAGCCGATGAAAATGCGCAAAACAGCCAAATGGGGGTTAAGGCCTCAAATTAATTGAAATTTGATTATTATAGGCCAAACGAAGTTATGTCAATCCTAAAATGGCACATTTTAGTAATCCAAAACCGCGAAAAAGCGGTGTTGAAAGCAAAAAAAAAAGTTAATCAATTTACATGGCGGACCAGACCCCCTTGTCTTGCAAAAAATCTGAATTTTAGTGTTCTTTATCCTGAATTTGAAAAAGAAGGCTGGTCAACCTGTACATATACTTCTGAAAAATTCTAATGCTAAAAAACAAGCACTCGCGTGAAAATTGAATAAAAATTTCGTATTTGAAAAATTTTGTCCAAAAATTTTTACGTCGTAAAATTACCGGTTTTTACCGGTACTGGTGGAAAAGTTGGTACCGGTACCGGTTTTTGCATTACCGGTACCGGTATTTTACAATTACCGATTATCGCTCAACTCTACTTTGAAGACATGTAATTTTTTCTATAGGGTAAAAAAAAATCTGAAAAAATTCATGTAAGCATAATTTTTCATGCTGATCAAAAAAGTCAACAGCACCAAAGTGATCAGTGCACTCCTTCAGGGTGACCTGAAAGCCCCAAAATGGCGTAAAAATTTTTTCCCAAATTTACTCTGTTTTTAAGCCATTTTGGGGTTTTCAGCGGAAAAAAATCGTATCAAAAATTTTTCTTTTACACTTTCAGATTTTTTGTGTGGTTCTTAATATTTATGGGGGAGGTATGCTTGGTAAAAATTCAGCTCAATTCGTCCACGGGAAATAGAAGAAGTGGCAAAAAAATTCTCGAGTTTATAATTTTGGAACGGAGCATATAGAACAAGTTTTTTTAAAAACAAACTTCACTGTCGAACACTAACAACCAAGGGCGTGGCCAGACCCTTGGCTTTGGGGGGGGGGGGCTGAAGTCAAAAATTCGATTTTTAGGGGTGTATTTTTCTTTTTTAAGTCGATTTTTAGGGGTGTATTTTTGGTTTTTTGAAATCCCTAATTATGGGGTGTATTTTACAAAATTTTCGCCGTTTTTCGCCAAAAAATTAATATTTTTTGCGATTTTGGCCTCCATTTTTCAAAAATATGGTAAAATGGGGGTCCGGCGGTGCCGATAGGCGCCGCCGGGAAAACTTTTTTGAGTATTTTAATGCAATTTTGTTAAGAAAATTGCTTAAAATTTCAAAAAAATTTACTGAGTTTTTTACTTTTTGGGTTTCGGGGGGGGGGGGCTTTAGCCCCCTCAGCCCCCCCCCCTGCCTACGCCCTTCTAACAACACCGTTTTTTTAGAATGACCAAAGGGCGGCACTTGGTCGCTTCGTGGCAAATTACAAAATTCTAATGGTCAATAATTTTCGACTTGGATCGGATGTTTTTTGAAAATATTTTCTTATTGTTAGAGGGGAAGGGGGCATATTTCATTTCTTATACCATTTTTATAAATAAGTTAATTAACGAAGAGCGAAATAATATATGCACAGTGACTTCATATTTTGTCTCAGAAAACATTTATAAATGAATAATAAATGCACAATGAGCATGTGTGTATTATATAATAATGACCAATGACTCCAGTCAGAATTTCTTTAATGATCACTCCCTTCGCCACAGTACAACAATAAATGATCATTTTTCCTCAATGTTCAACTGCTCACGTTTGGTCCAGTTCAGCTGTTTAAACGACTTGGAAGTTTCCAATGTGGAGACCTGATGAGGGAGGAAAGTGGCACTTTGTTAATGAATCATTAAGGGATTGAAAAAGGAACATCAAATTTGGCTTCCATTACAGAGATGCACTTTTTATTTTTATGCCTCTTGTCCTTGCGCTCAAGTTCATAAATGACAAAGGGGGGGGGGTCAACCGAAATGGCCCGGTCTTGTAAATTGACGTTTTTTTTTCTTTGCTTTTCAAAACCGCTTCTTTCGCGGCGCGCTTTTTCCAAAAAACTTTTGGGGAATAAGGGGAGGGGGGTCCGGTTTTGTTTCAATGCGATTTGTTAACAGATTTTGTCCAAAATGGCAAATTTAGCGATTTTGAGCCATTTTAAAAAAAGTTAGGGATTTTAAATTAATTTTGTTAAGAAAATTTTTTCAATTTTAAATTTTTCCCTTCGTTAATAAACAAAATTCCTAAGACAAAAATTTCGCTGGGTAAAGAACAATAGATGTTGTACACAAAAACTGTCACCAAACTCACCTCTTTCCGGGGCATATCCGACGTCCAAATGCGATACCGGTCCGCTTCGTAGCCAAGCGTTGCGGCGTAGACGAGCAGCACCTCCAAACTTTCACACTCCCTGAACCGTCGCATCTTGCCTTGACCGTTTGGGAGGCGAAGACGGATTGTGATCACTTCCGGCTCGCTCTCAGCTGGTTCGGTGGGCAGCAACTTGGCCAAGCAGTCCAGGTGTTCTTTGCGCTCCTTCTCGTTCTGCGCCCGTTTTTCCGCTTCCTCTCTGTGAAGCAGGGGAGGAAAGAACTGTTACAACAAACAGACCTTTACAAGATGAATGATAGCTTAAGACACCGAAAAAGTGGAATTTTGCGACTTTTTGTTCGAGTTTCGGGTCATGAGAATCGGAATTAAATGAATCGGTCAGTCATTTGGCTACAAGTCGTCTCGACAACTCAATGAAAATGCGTCATTTCGCTTTGAAATTGTACCCAATTGAGGTGAGTAAGGCCTGCCATAGGAAGGATAAAGAATCGATGAATAGTGATAATTTCTTACCTCAACTTTCAGAACCCACCCAAACTAAATTTTTAACAAAAATTGTCTCAAATTTTTCATTATTGTCACAATTTTTTCCTGTGATCACAGATTGCTTTTGTTCATTTTTTATGGTCTCCATCGAAGAACAATAAAATTTTAGACTCAATTCTTAAAGTTGTTGAACGAAGGACGGTCTTAAAACTACCCATTTTACTATTAGTAGGCGAAACGACTTGTAGCGAAACGATATGAAGCCATGAGTGCCTATCAATGATAAACTATCATGAAACCCCTATGGCAAGTGTTTTATGTCGAAATAAAATTTTAGTAAGCCAAATATGGGACCTAAACTGGACTAGAAATGGTTCAGCTACCATCATTTGCTACTCAACTGTTCCTTCTGCTTTCGGCGCCTCAGCTCCTCCTGCCTCGCCCGGTCGGCGGCCAACCCGCGCTGGTACTCATCCGACTGCTCACGCCTGAACTGCTCGCGCTCGGTTCTTCTCCGCTGCTGCTCTTCGTCCTGCTGTTTGATCGCCATGTACTGGTCCAACCCTTCCATCAACTTCTGCACTGCGTTCACAGCTGTGTCTTGGCCTGTTCATCAGAAAACAACAATATGAAACTCGTAAAACGCAATTATGGAGAGGAATTTGAAAAACTTTTTGTAAAAAATCCATTTTTAGGGTTTTATGCAGGGTGTTTGGTACAAGAACAATCTTGGATTTGTTTCGTTCCTTTGACCAAACCGATGATCTTTTTTGCTCTGGCCTTCATTTTTCGATACTTTTTCAAAAAAAAAGAGGGGTAAACGCGGCGGTACCTATAGGTGCCTCTGGGGAAAGAATATAGATGTTCAACAAATTTCTTAAAAAAACGTTAAGCTTTTTAAATTTTTATGCGTCCAATCAATTTTTTACATCGAATTGTATTGCATTGACAATATTCCACCAGGATTTTCTGGTCTATTTTTACAAAATTTTGAATATCTTAGCAGAATTACCAGTCATATAACATAAGTTGTTTTCCGTTTCTTAGCTAGATTCGTTAATACTAACGACCTTTATGGTAGCTTTTGTTAGTATTAGGACAAACTCCGCAAAAAGGCCATGGGTTCGCTCTTCGGTATCCAAATTAGCCAATGATTAAGCCATACCATTCCCTATGATGAATTAAGCTGCAGCTAAACGGAAATAGAGCTAGCATAAACATGATCACCGGATGAAAAATTTGATTGGACGCATAAAAATTGATTGGACGCACAAAAGTCCATTGGACGCAAAAACTGTACTTGAGCCAAAAAACTTAGTAGTTCATTATAAAATTTCTAAAAAATCGTTGAAAAATTTGTCAAAAATTTTTTTTCTTAAAATTTTCGTACTAAGAAAGGTCCTATGAATTTTTTTATGAAAAATTTCTAGGTTTGAAATTTTTTGGGAAACGACGTGGGGGGGGGGCGACCTGCTCCTCCATCAACTCACCAGGTAAAAAATCACAGAGATTGAGCAGAAATGCTGAATTAAAAAACTAACAAAAAAAAACTTAGATGTCCACCTCCATTCCAATTCAAACACCAAACAACTTTTTCGTATTTAATCTACCCTGAATGGCGGAGGCGCGCGAGATCACGGCACGCTCCTTGATCAGCACAATAAGCATCGGAAATTTGGAACGCGGCACCATTTTGATGTAGTTGGACACTTCGGTCAGGTTGGCCAACTCCAACCAATCGAACAAATGCTTTTTGTTGTCCGCCAACGAAACGTCCCAAGCCCACAAAATGAACTGACACTTGAGCAGGTTGCTCACATTCACATTGGACATCACCTGATTAAGCAAATAAAAATTAATCACAGCAAAAAAAAATGGGAAAAAACCCGAAAAATTTTAGTTTTCGTCTCAATTTTTGCATTACACCCGAATCGGATGTTTCCACGTGTTTAATCAGTGTAACCCATTCATTTTCGAGAATATAGCAAGAATCAAGCAAAAAAAGGTGTGAAAACCGTTTGAGCGAAGATGTGCGCCGCAACTGATTGGTCGTCGTGGAGGTAAATGGCCAAAGGCCGTCGATGTTCAGCGCCACCCGCGGGCGAGTCGAACGCCTCGGCAATGGCATCCTGCAGAGATCCATGGAAGAACGGCGCATGCTGGGCCCCGTATCTGTACAAATGATAGTGAAATTATAAAATTAATATTCCTCAATTTCAGGACCCCAAACGAGTTAAATGACGATTGAATTCCATTTTTGCAAGTCTTCAAAATAAAGCCTTCTTCTCATCGGTGATTGATGTGGGCGCTAGTTTAAAAATGGCAACTTTTGAATTTTACTAAATACCAAAATGAAGGACCCATTTGTTTTTGGGGTTTTAGGGGTCGATGATAACGAATCTGACATCCATTTGGATGAATTCCTAATCCATAGCCAACAATCGAAAGATAGACCACAAATTCTTTTTCGAATCAACCCAGAACTGGTCGAAATGGAGGTCAGGTTCGTAACCAACGGCAATTTTGCAGGACTAGACAATAGTCCATAAAGAGTACAAGGGTCTCCTTTTTTGGATTTTAGTGAAATTCAAAAGTTGCAACTTTAAACTAGGCACCATATCTCACAATGACAAACCGGCTCAAAATGTTGAAGACACAATTGACAAACCTCGAGTCAAAAACGGCATTAAAATTCTGCATGGCCTCCGGAATGGAAGTGAATTCGGTGGGCACCAACGGCAGTTGGTTGACATTGTTCGCCGACGAGCTCCGCTCCAACTCCAAGTCCGAGTCGCAATAGCTTTCGTCGCCGTCCCCGTCCATTTTTTGCACGGCAATCAAATTTTAATAGAGAATTCGGAAGAGAAGGAAGTAATATTTATTATAAGGGGCTTCAATATGCTGAAAAAGAGCAACAAAAATAAAGAAAATAGGTAAGCAATGAAGGAAAAAGTCAAAAATTACGTATTTTGTAGGAAAAAAATTTTAATTTTTGTTCGAATTTAGGTCGGGGGTTCGGAAGAGATTAATTTCAGTAATTTTTCCCTAATATTTCATTCAAAATGGGGGAAAACTCAAAGTTTCGCTTCGGACTTTATTAATTGGGAATGAGAAGAAAATAACTCATTCTCATCAAATTTTTGTTTCCCAAAGAAACAAAATGCCACACTTTTTAAAAAATTCTCCTAAAAATGCGCAAGATATGCGGTTTTTCATACGAAATTTTCCTCTAATTAATTGCCTTTTGATGTTACCTAAATAGAATGATATCGACCACAAAATTTATTGAAGATGTAAAAGAAATTTGTTTGCATAGCAAAAGGATTTGCATGGACGAGCCATGGACACTGCGGGAAGGGGTAATTAACGAACCGAAAAACTAAAATTTACACATTTAAATGTATAAATTTCGTAAAAACAGGCCAAAACTGTTGGTGGTGGAGGCTTCTGGATGGAACAGACGAGTTTCATCAACGATCCGCTTAATGGGAGGCCAGTGAAACGGAATTTTGCTGTGTGCTTCAGGTGGCATGATAAAAAACCAAAATTGATTAAAAAAATAAATAATTTGCATCCTCTAGCGAGACGTATGGCGTGCCCGTCTTCTGGTTCAATTTTTACGATGAAAGTAATGTTTTCTTTTCGCGAATTCGGAAAACATTTAAAAACGGTCTTTAAATTGCCCCAAAAGAAATTTTTTCTAATTTTTAACGATGGATAACTGAGTCCCTGTTGGAAACGGACACCTTAAAAGCCCGTTTTTTTCCTTGAAAAATGCCAAGCGCACCATAATTTGCATTTTCCTCGTCATTTTGGGCCATTTTAAATCGATTAAAACCGTTTTTAAATGGCTTTGAGTTTGGAAGCTAAGAGACATATTTACCGCCGCGAGTTTAATTCGTTAATAAGGGTGGGTCGTCGTAGGGTCGGGGGGGGGAGGGGTCGTAACGAAGGGGCAAAAAATTTTTATTGAGAAATTTCCTTAGCGAAATTCAATTAAGGTGGCCGTCTCCTTTTGTTCGACTATTTCCAACACTTTGCATTTTCTTCCGACGAAATTCGATCGCAAATAGGCGAATCCATTTCTCAGAATGAGCACCCTTTTCTGGGCATTGCCTTCTACAATTTGCACCCTTGCAAAGTCGAGAATTGAATTCTTTTTTATATTTTAGTATTAATGAGTTTTTAAAGCCTTTAATTTTCGGTAATTTAAGGGCAATGTGCGAGAGAGTCTCTGTTTTTTGTGCCCAAAGCAAAAATTGTCATTTTTTGATGAAACTCTGTTAACAAATTGCATTAAAAATTCCAAAATGTTTTAAGTACTCTCGAAATTTAATTTCATATTTTTTCAAGTATTCCCGAATTATTTGTAGATTCTCGAAATTTTTAAAAATGTTTTCAATTTTTGAAGAATTTTTTAAATTGGAGGATGGCAATTTTAAAAAACGAGCCAACACGGTTGAAAAACATTGATTCTTTTGGTTATATTTTGGGAAATTTCTTTTGAACAGCAAATGTTTTTGATCAAAATTTTTTCTTATAAATTTGCCCTTTTTTCAGACTTCCGAACTGATGCGATCGCTTAAGCCACGCAATTTTGTCCTCAGGTCGTCGTTTATCGATCATTTAAAGCAATTATCAAATTATTTATTCTCTCCCTTTCAGTTTCCTTTCAACGATCGGTTCGCTGTTCAAAACAAATTGGCCATTGGCACTTTTTACTAATTAAGTTTAATTGCCTTTTTCATTTATTTAAAATTTTTAAGTATCAATGAATAAAAAAATAAAATAAATATAAAAATATATTTTTTTAATATTATGCCTCACAAATCAGCATCAAATCTGAATTTTTTCCGAGTAAATGCATTTTTAGAGCGTCAACAACTTAGCTACAATCGACTTAAAAATTACAAAAAATACGACACCAAAATAGAAAATTTTTTAAAAATTTGACCCCAAATACATTCTCAAATTCATGGATGCTAATTTGAATATTTCTTTGCTCCAGTAATGTTTGAATTTTATTTCCTTTTCGTCGTCACACATCATTACAAAATTGTCGACGTATGCATTTTCTTTAAGTTCTGTGCATAGCTCTTTGAATTGTTTCTCCTTTCCACTAATACATAATTCCTCATCTATTTGTAATGTTTTAAACTTTTCAAACATTTCATCTGTTTTTGATAAATGAAGAGTAACCAGACAGTCAGACAGTGCACTATTTCCTTCTTTATTTTTCTCACTGCTTCCCTTTTCCCACACACAATGCTGTTGCACAGCGAGCACACGGCTGTTTACTGTCTGGCCTTCCACCCGCCGCGGCCCCACGTAGACAGACAGTCAGACAGTGCACTATTTCTTCCTTTCTCCAGTGGCTATGCGTAAGAAAAGAAGGAAATAGTGCACTGTCTGACTGTCTGGTTACGCTTTTGAAAAATTTGACCAAAATATAGGACCCAAACTACACTAGTACCGGATTTTTCCCTTTTGTGGACTTTTTCTTTATTGACAAATAAATAAACAAAAAACTGGTCGAATTTTTGTGGTGTTTGAACTCTCTTTTATAACGGGGTGATGTGGGAGATAGTGAATTAAATTTTTGGATTTGAAATCAGCAATGTTCCCATGTCAATTCGTTGGTCAGAACAAAGGGCACAACGGTAACCAAAATGACCTAATACAACAAGAACAGACCCATTTAGATCTGATCACCTCCAGTTTTTTTTCCTTGGTGATTTGGTCATTTTTTAGCTCCTGTCAGATTCTATTCAGCGCTTAAATTACTGCAGAAAAAATATTTAAAAATAAGGTTGAGGGGAAAATCAATAAGAACACCTTTTTCATCTCATTTTTTGCCCCCCCCCCCCGCTGCTGTTGATGTCCTTCTTTTGAATCAATGTTTTCCCAACATTAAAATGCAAATAAAATTGGATAATCCAAAAGATAAAACGAAGAAATAATAGTTAAATTCAATCTTTATTCTGTTTTCATTTTCCCTCATTTTTGCTAATCATTTTGATGCCAATTTTTGTCATATAAAATATGCATGTATTATGTAATTGTTGTAAATTTTAGTGAAAATTGCAATTATTTCCTACCTTTTCATCAAAAGCCGAATTTTATCACCTCTACGTAAATTAAATAATTCAAAATAATAAATATTTTTAAACAATTTTAGCACTTTTTCCAAATAAGCCCATCGGTGGGAATAAGACCAAACACAATGGAACCATCAATAGCAAGAAGTTCTGCTGATATTTTTAGACAAGACGGAAACGATGGTAATTTTCATAATTTGAAGTGCATTATGAAAATTAGTATAAAAAGTAGAAATTAATTACAAAATTCCTTCCAAATTTCAGTTTTGGAGGATTATTTTAAAGTAATTTTGGAGAGAATTGGCGACATGGAGAAGCAGCAACAACAACAGTCAAAAGGCGAGGGGAAAAAAAATTTAATTCTAAAAAATTTTAAATTTTTTATGGGTAGCCAAAAAATTAAGGAATTTTTTAAAATTAAAGAAAAAAAAGATTTATTTGCCACCCCCCAAAATAAATCCCTCCTTTCGTGGTTATTAGAAAAAAAGCTTTGTTTTTTCATTTAAAGTAAATTAGTGCTTTTATCTTTTAAGCTACCGAGGAACGGCTCTCACAATTACAAAATGATCAGAAGAAACTTTTGGAAAAAATCAGTGAATTGGAGAAGCAGCAAAAAGAGCAGAAGCATAACAAAAACATGGACAAAGGCGAGGGAATTTTAAGCGAAGAATAAATTACCACTTATTAAAATAATCGTTGGGAATATTTATTATTTATCATAGGAGCTAAAATTTTTTAATTAATTAATTAGCTTCTTAACTTTTAAAAATTAATTAATTTAGCAATTTCGGGCCAATTCTCAAAGATGAAAAATGACCGAACAATTCGATTGAAAAAATTTAATGAATTCAAGAATGAACAGAGGCAGAGAAAGGTGAATTAAAAAAATAAAACTCATTTTTTTGCAAAATAAACTTTTAATAATTTATTCGAAATTTAAACAATTTATTTTGAATTAATTTATATAATTCTTTAATTTAAGGCAATTGTAAATTTCGGAAAGAATTATTGGGATGCCAATGATTGTCATGAGAATCTCGAAATCAGTGGCGACAAAAATTTGACTGTCCATTACAAGAAAAATGATTGTGGTATTTTGAATAATATATATACGACCTAATCTTTTTTTCCTCATCAAAAGGTTGGTGTTTTGTCTTTGGTGAATATTCGATTTTATTAAACAATAACTCGTCCAACATTTTTTATTACGAAATTTCGGTCAAAAATATGAAAAAGTAAGTGCTTTTTTGAATGTTCAATGATCAGAAATATTAAAAAATTATTGTTAATTATTATTAATTGTCATTCTTTTTTAATTAATTTTTCGTTTTTCAGTTACATTTTCTTCGGATTCACCGTCAAACGGCTGATGTATGAAAGCATTTCTGCGTATGATAGTGATGGCTTGGCTCGGAATAACGGAGAAATTAAAAAAAATGCCAAACATTCCTACGGTGTTGGCGATACCGTTGGAATTGGCGTCAATTCTGCCACTCGGCAGATCTTTTTCACCAAAAATGGAATTCGTTTGGGTTGGCAAATAATTTTAATTTATTTAATTTCTTATTTTCATGCTACCTAATTGAATTTCTTTTATAGATTCCTCCGGCCCTTTCATTGCTCAATCTTTCGCTGACTATTCTTTTCATCCATTCATTTCTTTGCGCGACACTGATGACAAAATTGAGGCGAATTTTGGGCCCCAATTCAAATTTGATTTGTATGCTCTCTAAGTGGCGAAATATTCACAAGATTTGATCACTTTTATCGATCAGTCTTATTATTTTTCTTCTTTTCCATTAATATAAATTTGTTTTTTAAATTTTCCAGTACGGGTTTGTCCGTGAAAATTTGAAAAATATTTCCAAAAATCTCAATCAGGGGCATGATGGACCAAATGATGGAATTTTGATGTCGAACAGTAACGGCGAAAGTGCTCCAACATGTGGTCACGGAATTGGTCAGCTGTGGCGCGGAAATCAGCAATTTGATCAGCAGAAAGCAATTCTGAATTTTTACACAATTTTTTTGTGGATTAAATTTATTTTTTGGCATTTTTCATATTTTATTTATTTTTTCCAGAAATATTACGATTCATTTTACCAATACTGAAACTTTGAACTTTTTGTTGAAGCAAACATTCATTTCAACATTCCAGAAACATAAATAGCCCCTGCTAGGCCAGTAAAATTTCGACTTTTATTGTACCGGGTCGGCGCGCCTCAATCGTCCCCCCCCGCTCCGTCATTTTTCGCTATTAATTTTCTTATCAAATTTTGGGTGCGCCCAACGGCACAATTCAACTTGTCAGTCAATCAATCCAAAGCGGCAGATTTAAAGAAATTTGTAAGAGTCCATCAATAGGGAACAGATTTTTAAGTCCTAAAAATCCTAAAATAGGTACTAAAATAGGTGCCAAAAAAGTGCAAAATAGGTGCTAAAAACGCCAAAAATGCCAAAAATAGGTGCTAAGCCACCCGTTTTAGGTTTTTTATGTTTATTTATTTTTTTTAGAAAAGTTTGAAGTAGATAGTTTTATAGTTTTAATTTTATTTGAAGAAATTGTTGAAGGTCTGGTACAACTATTTATTGAAAAGATGAGGGAATTGTTTTTTGAGCGATTGCATTTCGTGTACAATTTTGTCGGTGGGTGGTAATGAGTTTAATGCTTCATAACAGACGAGGATTGTTTGGTCAAAAACCTCCGGCGGTTTGGAAATGTCGTCGCTGGCCTCCTGGTTTGGTCCATTTTCGACAACGGGAGTCGGGGCATTTGTCTGTGAGCTTGCCGGTGCCATTGGAGCTGGGTTTTGTTGACGTTTTCTGACGCGCTCTTCGTATTCCTTCTTGAGTTGTTCTTTGGTTAGTGCCGGGCGGACGAACAGACGGGCCATGTTCTATTGAGAACGGAGTCGAGCACGCTCGCGCTTCCATCCCCCGAGTGCCACGTGTTGGTGTGTGGGTGTTGGCATGACCACTTTGAGCGGGTGCGGTGTTGTTCGCTGCGGGTCGTAGCGGCCGAGGCGAAAGACGGCGGTTGGCTCACAAATTAGCATATTTTAATGCAAAAAAAAAGAATCGAACCAAAGAGGGGAGGGACAGAAACTGAACTAGTGCTGATATACATCATCGATATGCATCTACGGCTCTAACCTTTAGCGCACAATCGGCCTGGCGATCGATGGCACAGCCGATCATCGCCGGGTCCGCAACACGGCACAGAATGTTGTCGACGCAGTAGATGTACAGGTGTTGCACACCGCGTTTCTCCAGTTCGGGAAGAAGCGGGCGGACCACGTCATAGAAGCCGCCATTTCCGTCTGAATATTTTTAAGGGAAAATGTGGAATTTTTACGACAAAACGATAAATCGGCGTGTGTAACCATTTGGCCAACGCCTGGAAGCAAATTGTCCAAATGATCGCCACAGTGAAAGCCAAAATGGCGAATGTTTGGCGCAAAAATTGGCCAAATTTCTCGGGCCAAAACATCCCAAATTTGATCCGTTTCGTATGAATACACTTTCAACTCAAATTTGGTGCCCATTCTGTCCCAAATTTGTTTGTTGGAACGGATAAATGCGAGCACAGAATGGTCAATGTACCTGAAAAGG